>JAWPHD010000902.1:0-380819 GCA_037043455.1 Cyrtodaria siliqua
TTAATGGGAAATACAGAGTTGTCATATTTTCAACTTCCTGTGAGTAAATCACAGATTTCTTTTCTTATCTCGAAAACGAAGAGCTTGTAAAGACATATTTCTAACTAACCGGTCATTGAAAAAGAATGGAAATCTTGCTTATTTACTGCTGACATGCTACATGACCGAGCAGTTCAGATATATAAGTTAAGGCCAGGTTAAAGTTATTTCTTTGTTTAGCATATTGCTATATTTTTATATTTCAATATTTTATTTCTTTTAATACATATATGCAAAAACAATATAAGGTGTATGGCAGTACAAAAGTTACATATACATGAATGTAGTCATTCAATAGCACAGAACAGTTATATTAAAGTGTCGTTTTACATGTATGTATTCCAAGAAATAAGTTACATTCAGCGGCAGAGTCTAGAGGTAGTAGAAATTGAGAAAAGAAAAAGAAAAAAGAAAAAAGCGAGACATAGAGGGAGAGAGAGAGGGAGAGAGAGAGAGAAAATGTGTTACCGAATACTGTTCAATTTTCTGTGTTTAAACGTAAAACTTCCCACTTTTTTGAATGATATTCCAATTTGTCTTTCGAACTGGCTATAATACGCTCTATATGTTCAATTTTTTGTATGTATGAGATGAAAGATGTAAAACTAGGAATCGTTTTCGCATACTTATTCTTGAAAATAAAATACTTTGCAATTATTAAAACACAGTTTAAAATATCTGAATACGATTTATCTTGAATAAAACCAAATGAAATCATTTGGAAAGTCAATGCATCAGGAATATTTTTGCTGTTTAAAAAGTTATGTATTTCTGTCCAAAAAGCTCTACTAAATGGACATTCCCAAAACAAATGTTCAATTGTTTCAACGTACATATTGCAAAAATCACAGAGACTTGTGTTACTAATTTTGCACTTATATAGAAATTTATTTGTTGGTATAATTCTCATTATATATTTATATTGAAAAGATCTAAGTTTTGTATCTATTGTGCTTTTGAAAGGTGTGGTATGAATGAGTTTCCAGTTTATGTTTGTTATAGTTTCTTCCCATTTTTGGTGAGGTTTAATTTGTAATTCTGTTTGCATGCGTTCCACTTGAATGTTATATAATAATTTGTTGGCACTGTTTTGTTTTCCTATTTGTTTCAGTAGGCTTTTTTCGCTATAGTGTGTCGTTCTATCTTCTGTTTTTAGTTCCTGTTTCCATTTGTTTGGTATGCTTTGAACAATTGTATAGTAGTTCAAGAATTCAGAATTATGTATGTTATATATTGTTTTTAAATGTGCAAATGTATAAAATTCTCTAATTCTATGGTTATACAGTTGTTCAATATATTTAATACCCAAATTATCCCACGTTTTGAAGTATATAGTATGTCCTTGATGTTTTATGTCCGAGTTATTCCATATTATCTGTTTTGAAATGTTGTTAGCTTTCTTTTTGAAGTTTACCAAAGACCAGGATTTTATTATTTCTGACAGAAAAGCGGATCGTGTGATTATTTTGTTTGCATCTTTAATGTCCACATTGCTTTCAAATAAAATACCCCCACCATACTGATTAAGTTCTTTCATGTAAATATCCTTCCAATCACCGTGATTATCCGGATTAGTAAGTCTTTTGACCCATCCTGCTTTAGTGGAATTAATAAATGATTCCAAATCTATCATTTTTAGACCACCATTTTTATAGTCTTGTATAATTGTTTTCCTATTGATTTTGTCTGGTTTACCCTCCCACAAATATTCATACATTTTATTTTTTATTCGATTCAAGGATTCTGTTGATGGAGTCTCCAAAACGGTTAGAGGGTATATCAGTTTTGGTAGAGCAAAAGTTTTTATTACCGTTATTTTTCCTAGAATAATAAATTGTGTTTTTTCCATTGATCTAAGCATGTTATAAATTGATCTATTTTTGGATAAATGTTATATTCTTCACATTTTCCCTTTTCATTTGCAAAATGATTCCCAGTGTTGTTGCTTTGTCTTTAGTCCATACAAATTGTTTTTCTTCACAGTATTTTTCATTTGAATTTTTTAATGAACCGACACGTAGTATTATTGATTTTTTTATGTTTAATTTTAATCCAGATTCTTCGCTAAAATTATCGATTAGGTTGACTAATGTTTCAAAAGTTTTTTTTTGAACCATCTAGAATAAATGTAGCATCGTCTGCGAATGCTGTGTGTTTTTTATTTCATTATTATTAATTTTGATTCCTATAATATCCTTATGTTTCCGTGTGGCATTGTATAGTAGTTCAATTGCTATTATAAAAATATATGGCGACAGTGGGCATCCCTGCCTAACTCCTCTATCTATTTTAAAAAAGTCTGACATGTATCCATTATTTACAACACAACTTTGGGCATCATTATAAAACAGTTTTATCCAATTGATGAAAGAAGGTCCAAAGTTAAAATAGCTCAAACATTTTATAATAAATTCATGGTCGACGCTATCAAAGGCTTTCTAAAAGTCCGCAAAAATATTAATCCTGGAGAGTCCTCGTCATTCAAATAATCAATTACCTCAAATATGGTTCTTATGTTTTCTCCAATGTATCTACCTTTAAAAAATCCGGTTTGGCTATTGTCTATGAGTGTAAATAAAACCTTTTTCATGCGGTTTGCAATGCATTTAGTAGCAATTGTATAGTCCACGTTTAATAAACTTATAGGTCTCCAGTTTGTCAATGAAGTTAAATTGTTGTTTTTTTTAGGTAATAACGTGATAACGCCTTGCTTTTGCATAACTGTTAAATTTCCATTTTCATATGAATAATTAATTGAATTAATATAATAGTGTTTAATGTCATTCCAAATTATTTTGTAAAACTCTGTTGTTATTCCATCCGATCCCGGACTTTTGTTGTTTTTCATTTCTTTTAAAGCATTATAACATTCTAGTACTCTTAAATTTCCTTCACACAGTTCGCGTTGTTCTTGATTTAATGAAGATTCATTATCGATGGGAAAAAAATCAGTATTATTTGTTATTTTCGTATTAACTTTACTATATAAGTGTTCATAATATCGTTTTGTTTCTGTCATGATACTATTAGAGTCCGTAATTTCTATATTGTTGTTTTTTTCTGCTCCTTCGACCCATTCTGCTTTTGCTCTAATAATGATACCATTGGTCTTTTTTTCTATAATATTCGCTAAAAGAGTTTTCTTTTCTAAAATAGTGTTAATCGCAATTCGTTATGAGGGTTTGATGATAAATCTAATTCTAGTTTGTCAATTTCATCTTTTAGTTTAACTTCTTCTTTCAATACTTTCTTTTTCTTGAGCGATGTATATAAAATTGTCTCATTGCGAATTGCGCCTTTAACTATTTCCCAAAGAGTATTGGGGTTTGAATCTTTATTTATATCGGCTATTTCTTGTATAGTTTGTTTAATTTTATTGCTATATTGAAACTTACCTAGGTTATAGCTAAAACAAATACAATGTTCTTGACTTCAATGAAGAAAAACATAAGTTAATAATTTAGCTGTTCTAAATACAACACTTTCTGGTAATTCTTTATTGTTCTGGAACAAAAATAAAACCAAAAATCAATTAATGAAAACTGCTTTATATGTTTACATCATACAAAGCTTTATACAAAAGCTTTATTGAGCGGGCCTCTTCATCTGATATTTAATTGCATAACACAATTTGCTATGCATTGTATGTCTAACAGTGATTTACAGAAAGGGTTCATACTATTGGGTATGCCAATTTGTTACTCTTGGACATGCAGAGTTGTAATATCGAACTTCCTGTGAGCAAATTGTGCTGAAAGCTGAAGAGACTTTAAAGGGACATAATCTTTTTATGAAATTACCGAACTGGGCTATAGGGATACCGCATTGGAACTATCAGTGGCACAATGGCAGCCCGGTCTTTAAAACAGGATAACGAATATCATACTAATAAAAGGGGACAGTGTAATTTAAAAAATCCTCTCCGAGCTGTATCCTCTAACAAACCAGGCAGCACTAATAGGCAATATAAGTATAATACAACGAGTTTCATGTACATGTGAATATAAAACAAACGCACAAAAAGCCACAGTGCAAAGTAAATTAAGTTTTGGCATTTGTCAGGTTTTGGAAATCATGCTACATTTTCGAGTCCTCCCTCCTGTCTGTTTAGATTGCTTCGACATGATAGTATCAAATTCATTAAGTGTTGGCCATCTACAGAAAATTCTTGGCAAATGCTTTGTTCTCAGTTCAACATAATGCAATCCATTTGTGTGCACATTTTTATTAATAAGGAATTTATTTAGTATGATTTACTTAACATTATAAATGGGAATGCAATTTGTTTCTGGCAAAGCAGGCATTAAGTGAATGTTTCTTATAATTTGGCAATAAACATTGGCTGTTAAGTTTTGCTTCGTGGATAACTTAATTATAACCCATTATTATTAAGCATAATTAAATCTTAAATAATTCGGTTGTCTATGTCCATTATGTCAACTACATTGTACGACACTTTCAGGCTGAAGTAAAATATATGTGCATTTAAGTGTTGTTTATGCTCGCTTTGCCAACAGATAGATATTTGCATGATATACTGAAATGAAAAGGAAACGCGGCACGGGAATTTCCGGTATATATTGTATAAACTGCACACTTAATTTCATATATATTCCCAGGAAATCCCAAGAAAAAAAATTTGCAGTTAGTTAGAGAAAGGACACAACTGTGATGTTGTAGACATTGTAATCACGTTGTAACAACAAATTCATAAATGTTGAATTTCCTCTTTGAAAAATTGAGCCAGTTCAGTACTGTATTTCACGTAAAGAGTTTGCAAAATGTTGCGTCCTAAGTTTGCGGAAACGTGTACTCTGTCAATAATGAAACTTTGCAGGAATACTATTTGCCGTGTTACGTGTTGTTTTAGTCTTTTTCACGAAAGAAAATATATTACGTAGCCATGTACCATTCGATAAACAGCAGCATATTGTACATACAATATATAGCCGTAATTCCCGTGTCGCGTTTCTTTTTCCTTTCAGTATACATAGAGAGTTTTAAACTTATTGGGTTTTCATTGTATATTTGATTAATGGAACGAAGGTTGTTATAATTAGTTCTATATACATTTTAATAATATTTTCTTAAAATGAACATACTTATATAAATCCATTTTTAAAATAGTAACGCCATTTTGAATTTAATACGTCATATGAATGAAGTGGCGTAGTATTTTGTATATAAATCCAGGTCGCCATGTGTTTGTCAACCAATGTTAAACACAAGTGTCACATCAAATTTTCGAATGTGTGTAGAATTATGAGCATTTTAATGGAACTGGATTTGGCAAAACTTTGATGTTAATGGCTTTGAAATCTTCCGCCACACATGTGATTTGGCAGCGAATAAATAAATAAATTGAAGAAAGATATTGTGTATTATCATTGGTAGTTGTTTCGGAATACAAGGTTTTGTTGTGTTCATATTGTGTTAAGTCGAGAACATTAACGTTTTAACAATATTGATTTCTTCAACGTCTACCATTTGCACTTTTCAAAGTCATATTAACATCTTGGCTTTGAAGTAGAACACCGCTTAAGCCGGTGCTAGGGACGTGAGAGGTGTTGCTTCATACAATGCTTCTCATGAACAGACTCAATAAAACCGAGTCTGCTGATTTATTCTCTTAATTGTGTTTGTTGCTCTCAAAGGATCACCTTTATCAGTATTTATTGTTTTATTAATTATTATATTTAAATCATAAAATAATAACTGAGTATGATGCATCATAATTCAGTTTCTAATTCGCAGGAGAAATAATTAAGCAAGAAATCATCCTCCAATGTTAAAACCGTTTTGGAAACGGCCGAATACGATAAATACGAAATATTGCAGTCTCAGTTTGATTGAGACTGTTCATGAACGCTAGTGATATATGCTTGCTACCGTTCACGCCCCATAGCCCCGGGTTGAGCAGAACTCAATATTCATAAAATCAATAATACATAATAATTTTAACCATCCAAAAGACGGCATGCATATGGCGGTGGATATGCTATTTAACTGTCATTATTCCATATCCAGCGTTCAAGTCTCATTTTGTTGTATATTTTGACCATGGCAGAAGTCTAAATACGAACTGTGAAATCTAATAACAGAAGAATAACATTGTTTATTTAACCTCGCGGGACTCCATGATTTCACCTTCTAAAACCCAGAGAGGGGAGGTTGGTTTTCTCTTATGTTGCAACTGGTGTGGTTGTTTAGTACACTTCTGGATACATCTTGATGTGTTTCTTTTTTAAATATCTTTACAATAACATATGCGTGTTTCGTTTCCTAATTTCTCTGGATGTGGACTTTATTGTTAGAGATTTCGTTTTGATGGATGTACTTTTATTTACACTGTCTTGTCAATTTGAGGGCGGAAGACAGAATAATAGCGAGGTTGTGTTCCAAGCCGGTAATTCTGTATTCACCGCTCTTTCTGTTGTGTATTGTCTTTTCCATTGTAAAGTTAATTTGCTCTTTGTGGTACCATTGCGTTTGGGTGTTGTGATTTCTTTAGGACCATTTTTCTCATATAGGTCTTTGTAACATGTTATTCATGTTTTAAGTAGATATGGTTCCTTTGTTGTTTAAAGAAACAAACATAATATTGTGATTAATTTACGCCATGTTGTATTGACATTGCTGTTGATATATTTCAACAAATCTCAATACATATGAATAGACTAACTTATTATATTTATAATACATACAATTGAGAGGTATTGTACCATATATCACCTCTCAAGAACAGACTCATTCAAATCTATTCGGCTACTTGTTTCTATTGTTTGTGTTTTTTTCTTCCAAAGGATACCCTCTTCAGTATTTATCAACATTCACACTAGCAATTATTTAGTGATGTGTTGCGGCTGTAAAAAGTCGCCCGACTGAAAATCAGTAGTTACTGTAATATTACTTACTGGTCCTTTGGGATCATCAAGCCCCATATCTTTGGTTGTGGTTTGTGGAATACCGCTTACGCCGGTGATAGGGAACGTGGGAGGTGTTGTACCTTATATTACCTCTCATGAACAGACACACTAAAACTGAGTCTGCTACATTTCTGTTTTTGTTGCTTCCAGGTGATCCGCTTTTCAGTATTTATAATTATATATATTTTACCAGCTATTACGAAAGGGTAATTAAATGTTTGAATTTTCTCAACTTTCGTTTGGGTTAACAAGGAGAAAACCTAGTACCCGTATTAACTCTCTCATTACAACATTCATTAAAATAAATGCTTTACAAAGATAAGTGACAGAAATTCTAAATTTCAATAACTTGAACATGTTATTGGTCCATTTCGATGCCATATTTAATCAATTGAACCATTATCAATAATTCCAAATTTATCAAATAATGTTTACAAAAATAATTCAACAAACATTCTTTCAAAACAACAATTTACTCTTTCCCAAAACGGTAAACCTCAGTGTTATATTTCTCTTAAACCAGCTATGCTTTAGAAAATCACTTAAACTTTATAAAATATGACCTTCTGTTGAAATAAAATAAAAGGATTTATTTTTTGACAGAAAGCCAGTACTTGATAAAATAGGCAAGCGATCACGCAGTGCAGAGAAGGTGACCAATTTGCAATTGGGAGACCATTATCTTCTGTCAGGGTACCCCGCTAGGACGGTATTGAATACGCCATTTAACTGCGATATATACGGGTTTGGTGCCTTTTGTTTACCTAGCCACTTTCATATTGCGTAATTGTCTTTGCTTATTGCTTGCCTGGGCGGTTCCGTACGTACTGACTGATACTTTATCGTTCTGGTTCTAGGTCTGAAACCGTCATTGAAATGTATTTTACTTTCTAATCTAGTTATCTATTTGTATGTTATATTAATTATATTTTGTGTGTTATCATGTATATATGCTTTTATGTTCATCCAAATTATTGTCAAATTGAATACCATTTACAGTTTCAATTCAAACTGAAATAAATTTCGTCTGACCTGTCCTTCTAAGTGAGACATGTACAAAACTTGTTATTACCATTTTCAGTTTCAATTCAAATTGAAATAAATTTCATCTGAACTGTCCTTCCAAGTCAGACATGTACAAAACGTGTCATTACCATCTACATTTTCAATTCAAATTGAAATAAATTTCGTTTGACCTTCCAAGTCAGATATTTACAAAACTATATAATAGTTCTTGGCCTTTTACTCTCCACTTGTTTGACAAAGCTCAAGTTATAACTGCACATTGTACGGCCAAAACAAAATAAAAATAATGATGCACAAAGAAATTTCAGATTAAGTTGTTATACAATGGATTATGAAGAACAGATCTTATTAAACTTTTAGAAAAACAATTTCTAAACATGTTCTACACATTCTTGACATTGAATGTAGTGAACATGCAAACAATAATTGGTTGGAGTCTTAATAAACACTGAGTTGATGAAAAGAAACAGGATTCCATACAGCCATATGCCTCTGTACTGTATTGTTTATCATTGTAACCCTCTTTTTTTATTTGGGCTTCTATTTGTACGTCTTTAAATAAAGTAAGTGATACTATGTTTTGAATTGTACACATTTCTTTTGTATTAAATTGATAAAAAATAAACTGAATTAGCCACACACAACCAAACACAATTACATCGAAAATATAAAGCAAAATATCCGAAGGAGTTATTTCTTAGATATATTTACGCACAATGCGGTAGCCCTCTAGTCTACTCTTGTAAGTTTGTGATGTCGTATAGCTTGCCTTGTATTCGTCTTTGTAATTGGTGTTTGTTTCTATGCGTGTTGTTTTGTTTGCTTTTGTCCCTGAATGCTAAATTTCCTTTTCGAATTGTATATCTATATTTAGCCATTTAGCCACGTGTTGTAATGTAATAATTATTGGTCTGTATTATAGGAAACTGTTAAGGTTTCAATCAATGTCACGTTTTAATTTGGTATTTTCATAGCGTTTTATTTCTTTAAACAATTTAAACCCTAGAGCCTTAAGTATTCACTTCAGTTCTAGATGGCCTAATAGGCCAACAACGAGTATAACTATTAAACCTAAAATCAATATCATGATCTATAAAAAAAGGAAAAAATGCTCTAGCATTACTAATTTAAATTACCCCTCTGCCACTCTTACAACTGTACTATAACATGTACGTCAATAATTCTGAACTATTATGTTATGATGCTTACATTGTAGTTTAGGAATCTCTAAGCCTACAAGCCATCTTTTAATGTGATCGACAGCTATGAAATTGGACTTGCCTTAAGAGATATTTAGGCTACAGTCGATTACCCTTGATTTGCGGGACAATAAGCTACACTGGAAACACAATTATTTGTGCATTAGGTTAAATTGGTTGATCTATAAGTAGCAATACAAGCTGCTCAAATGCGTTCGTCTTCTGGGCCAATGTATTTGCCTATTATCATGATTATATAAACATCACATTCATGAGAGGGTGATAGAAGGAATTCTCACCCTGAGGATAATCAATATCCAAAGGGTTAAAACCCTTACTATCACCCTTTCATGAATGTGATATTTATTTTATTATACCAAAAACCCTTAATAATTTTCAGTACAGATTTCGCTTTGCCGGATAGACTGCTCCACTGCTTGTTTGAGATAAGTGGGACATGCGCAGTGAAGCAGTATATTTGCTTAGAAAATGAGTGGTAGTTGTTTAGTAAGTTTTGATGAGTTTCGCCATACTGAGCCGACGACGTCACCTACTATCACCTTGCGATTTACAATCACCCTGTACCCTCACGTAAGCTAGTAAGAAATTACACATTGTTTTATATGGGGATTTAGCATGGGCGTTTTATTTGAAGTATAATAATGCTTATTACTACTGAAGGCCTGCTCGTACTGAATAAAACAAACCCATCCGTTCGAGTCTTGATGGAAATTTAACGTTTATTGAAATAGGTATATCATATCTTAAACTTCGTTTTTCGTTCGAATACTTGTGAATCTATTGCATTTTGTGAACACGAAATGGTTCACTTCCAATCGATAGCTGATGTTTAACAGTCAACATGATTCACGTTTTTTTTATACTATAAGTATCCCATGTGGCATATATGTTAAAACATCTAAATACAAGTCTCAACATTGTACATTGAATAGATCCCTATTAATTGGAGAATTATCCTGACAAACGCATCAAGAGTTAACAGCTTAATAAGCAATTTATTGTATAATTATAAAGAATAAAGGCAATTATTAAACGGCTGTGTTATTGACCGAATTGTGTGAGTAATTGTTACCTCCAACTTCAAGAGTAGCGGAGGTACAGATACTGCTCATGAACGCAATTATAATGTCTTACTCTAACATGTCTAAGGGCTTCATTTGTAGGCAGATTCGCAACGGCCATGGTGTCCGCGGATACCATGGCCTAGGCATAGGAGGCCATTTCGATTCGGTCAGGTTCCTGAACTCCTATGTACCATTCCCTTATCTCTGTGGCGGCCGTAAATAATCAAAATATATTGATGAGCCGTTAAACCATATTCAATTCATTTCAATTGCCTTATTTAGTCATTATTTTACCACTCACTAAGTTATAATACCACTTTCTATTCTCTCTGGGGCGGCTCGGAATAACCTTTACTGTGTTAATGAGCCGTAAAACAAGATTCAGTTCAATTCAATTCAGTTTCCTTATTTAGTCATTATTTCATCACTCAGTAAGTTATAATACCGCTTTCCATTCTCTCTGGGAAGGCTATGAATAACCTATAATGTGTTGATGAGCCGTTAAACAAGATTCAATATTTAGTCAATATTTCACCACTCAATAAGTTATGATACAACATTCCCCTTTCTCTGGGATAGCTCTAAATAACCTGTGATGTGGATGAGCCGTTGAACAATATTCAATTCAGTTCAATACCCCCTCCCACACACACATTCATTAAGTTATAATACACCTTCAACGTTCTCTGGGGCGGCTCTAAATAACCTATACTGTTTTCATGAGCCGTTGAACAATGTTCAATTCAATTCAGTTTCCCCCACTAACTAAGTTAGAATACACCTTCAACTTTCTCTGGGGCGGCTCTAAATAACCTATAATGTGTTGATGCGTCGATTCAATTCAATGCCCCCACCCCCACTCAATACGTTATAATACACCTTCAACGTTTTCTATGGCGGCTCTAAATAACCTATATTATAATGTATTGATGAGCCGTTAATTCAATTGACTCATTCAGTCATTATTTCTCCACCCATTATGCTATAACACCATCTAACACTCGATCACATAACTTTGAGACGCCCCCTACGGACACCATGGCCACCTACGCTTAGGCCCTGGTATCCGCGGACACCATGGCAGGTGCGGACACACCATGGCCTCCTACAGTATGCTAACATGCAGGGTGATATTTCTTTCAGTTGTTTAATGTGAACGTACGATGAAGATATATTCAAGACGCAGTGCAGTTGTATGCTAACGTACGGTGATGATATCCGCAAGACGCAGTGAAGTTGATTTATGAATCGCACACTGGAATTATATTCAATACGTAATGCAGTTGGTGCATGCTTACGTGTGGTGATGATATATATGTTCAAGCCACAGTGCAGTAATTGAATGGTAACAATCAATGATAATATCTTCACGTCTCAGTGCAGTTAAGACGGAATGCAATTGTTGTATGTTAACGTGCGGTGATGATATATGCAAGCCACAGTGAATTTGATGGCTAACGCGCGGTGGTGAGGTATACAATCGCAGACACGTGTTATAATTATATGTCGTACGTTAAAGTCAATCGATCATTGTCATTACTATGCATTTTTATTGAAACATTGATTGTTTGTTTGTAAATACTTTTATCTTCATATGTTTACATTCATTTTTAATTACTACTTTATTCTTTCATCGGTTTTTGCGAACAATATGCCATATTTATGTGTCGAATTGTCCTAAATACAAAACTTTATCAGTATCATAATAATAATTTTCAAAAACCATTCAGTGGGGATTAGTTACATCAGAGTTATGGTTTTTGATTTTTTAAACAATTCTGTATTTTTGCTTTGTTAAAACTCTAGCTCTTTCATTTTAATCTGCTTGAGACGCATCGTTGGCAGTAGGTTAATATCATTAAAAACTCGAACAAGTTTGAAAACCAACAAGATCCGAATAGTAACATTCATCATTAGTGGTAATATATACTACTCAAAGTTTGCTAAGCACCAATATTTGACATTTTAAGGTGGCTGGTTTTATCAAGAGTATAAAACTCAACAATTAATTATTTTTTAAGATTACTTTATTTGAAATGCATTAAGGGCTGGCGTGGCGCAGTCGGTAGCGCGGCGGATTTGTAACCGGAGGCCTCGGGTTCAATCCTCCGTGGTGCCACTGAGTTCCGTCGGTGTGTTCTTGGGCAAGACACTTTACCTTAGCCTCGTCCGTCGGATGGGGACGTAAACCGGGCGGTCCCGTGTATCGGTCTATCTTCCGAGCACGTTAAAGAACCATAGAAATCTATTCGATAATAAGAGTAGGGCAGGTTCCCGGATTCCTATGTATCCTTCCCCTCTCTCTCTGGGGCGGCTCTAAATAACCTATACTTTGTTGATGAGCCGTTAAACAACATTCAATTGAAATGCATTATTTTATTCTCAGAAAATTATAAGAAAACAATTTATTGTGTATTGTTGGATGTCACCCTACACAATACAGTTTCGCGCGGTATTTTGGGTGAAAGTGCGAAAACGGTTCGGTGCTTAGCAAACTCTGAGTTGTTAAATATATAGCTACCTCATTTTTTATCTGATAGTTATAAAATTTCGTCAGAGTTTGAATAAACTTTCAAACATTTATATTACAAGACAAATTTGGGTAAAATCGGTAAGGTTATGGCCCTTTAGTTTGGCTGTAGATCCTTCATTCTGATCTGTCATCAACGTGTTCAGATATTTAATTTCAAAAGAAGCGTAGACAAATTTGAATCTTGGCATATCTGACACCCGATCTCCTATCTTAGAACCATTAAACGCGTTAAATGTGTAATTGCACAACTTTTTATTCCTTTAATCTAATTAAACCCTAGAGCCTGATGTATCCCCTTTCACTCTCGATGGCCTAATAGGGCAACAACGATTATTATCATGGCACTAGCAATACGAATTTAAATTACTCACTTCCACTCTTAAAATTGTAAAATAAAGAGTACGCCACTATGTCTATTATGCCTATTATGTATATTATGTTATTTTGCTTGCAGGAATCTCTAAACATACAAGCCATCTTTTAATGTGGTCGACAGCTCTGAAATTGGATCCGCCTTAAGAGATCATTAAGATACAGTCGATTACCTTTGAATTGTGTATAAGTATTCGTTCGTGACACTTAGGCTACACTGGAACCAAACTTATTTGTGCATTAGGTTAATTGGTGATATATTAAGTGCAATACCAGCAATACTTTCGTCTTCTGGGCCAATGTAGAATGGAAGTCAAACTGTTCATGCCGTTGATTATAGTAGAAAATGGTTTACCCAATTATAATCCTAAAATACCAAATTAAATAAAAATGAGTGGGTAAAATACCCAGCTGATCAAAAAGGTTATCTGTAGCTCTGACAGAATATTTAAATCTGGCATGTATACATTTAATTTTTATCAATATTAATTTTTTACATTTTTTTTTTAATTATTCAATATCTGTGACATTTTACATGTTTTATGGGTTTAAGTTAAAATTCCCGTTAGCAAATTCAGAAATGTAATCCAGAAGTATTTCGTGGTTTTCGTTGTTGCTAAATGATAAATATTAAACTGTCATTCAGGGCTTTTTTCCACCAAATTGGGAAGAGGCCCAGGCCTGTCCATTTTGGAAAAAAAATAACGTTCTTTTTATCATTTTGGAAAAATATGTAAGAATTCATAAATTCAGTAAATATGGCAATACTGGGCTTTATTTCTATTATTTATTGTAATTACTAACTTGCTTGATTCAAAATTGACGAAACAGACAAAAAACATTGCATTATTCATGATTTTTCTCAAATTCTGAGTGAGAAAATTCCGCCTTCTGATTGGGAAAGATTTTCTGCCAAAATTGGGGGAAAATGTCAAATTTTGAATTGTGAAGAGGCCTTTATAGGCCTCTGTTATATAAGCTAAAAAAGCCCTGAGTTACTTGCATCTTGTGTGCGATATTCACAAAAATAAGCACCGCCGTCGTTCAAAATACAAATCGCCTTTACAAAGACATTGATTCTGCATCCATGTTGTTGTGGGTTTGTAAAAAAGTAGAAATATTTTTAGACGAAAGAGATTTTAATGATTATTTTCTAGTACGAAAACAAGTAGGAATATTATTAATTTATTTAGTTCTCTTTTCATTCCGTACATTCATCACAACCCGTTAGGCCGCCTGTTTAAATGTACATTACATTGTCAGTGTATTAAAACAGTAATTGGTAATTTTTCAGTGACTTTTATGGTCATCTTTCACATATGCAAAACAATCAATGGGAAAATACAAAATTAATGATTTTGATTCCGACCACAATCAGGACAGAATTTGCTAACGAGAAATTTATAGTTTGCAAGAATGGTTTTGTAGTGAAATTTGGCGCTTGCGTTACTTTAACAGGGCTAAAAATCATTCAACCAGTGTACAGTTAGCTTGATACTGATAATCCAGTTTCCCACCAAAACAACCATAGTACTCCAAACATATACTTTTACATTGATTAGAAGCAGAAACCAGACAGAATGTATGTTTAAATCTAGAATCTATGTAATTTTTTATGTAACTTCAGTCCAACCTGCCATTTACACTTTCAGGAGGCCACATCCATTGTTTCTCTAAATAAAAACATTCTAGACCATTCTAATAACAACATAGCGTCACACTATCAGCTGATATAAAAACATAAAAATACAGTTCTGCATCTAGTTTCATCGCATAGGCACATAAACTAGACTTTAAGTTTAAAACATAGTAAAATGATAAAGTTTCGCATTTAACTTACAATACAGGCGTTTTAAAACGACGACACACTCCGTTGAATCGCTGGAAAAAAAAGTACTGCGCAACACAAAATATGGCGGGATAGTTACACCTTTAAGGTTTTACTTTACATACTACAGCTCACCAAATACAAACAACGCAAAACCGAAACGTCACTGTCATGTTTGTAAACATACTGCCGTCTCATTTCTAACCATGCAGATTGTACAACAAATCAGTTTTGTCAACACGCACAGTAAACTTGTTTTTTAATAGAAGGTCACGCTCTGCAATCACGACAGAAACAATAACAAACAATTCATCAATTCAACTACAAATGTCTGATAGCCTATCTTCAACTTGACACGTACGGCAAAAGACACTGTACATTTGATGCAAATTAAAACACATGTTCTACTTACGATTAGTTGTATATATGCGAAAACCCAAAATGTCAACACCTCTCTTTGAACATGTCAATCAAAATGGCCGCACGCATCAGCAACAACAAAAAAATAAAGAGGCTATGACGTCACGCTCTTCCAGTAATACATTACTTTCATGAAACACCTCCCGATTTTTCGCGTTTTCCCTAGTGAGGTCTAAATAACCTTTACGCACATTATAACAAACTCATTTATTTATTAAAAACTTTCTTGGAATTTGATTAGAACAAAACATTCCAAAGCGTATACAGAAAATGGAATTCACAAATGACTATGTCCATACACGGGGGGTACAGCAAATTTACACTTCACTGGTCACTATATACGCTATATGGAATTGGCAATTGGGTCAAACCTAATCACAGTAATAGAGCGTTCTAATGGTTTCCATACACAGTGATAGTTAACTGAATTTACATATTCATGAATAATAACGCTCTATGAAAATATTTTTTCATGCGAAAATTATATTGCTGCATTATCCACACTTGATTAGAACTTGCAGCAAATCAATAATATGCGACATTTTAACATTACTATCAACGGTAAGTTACATATATCGTCTTTATATTTTGCCTACTTATAATTTATTTTTAAAAAAGCAATTAAAGCAAGATTGGTTGCACGGAACTGCACAACTTTAATAAAGTAAATCATCTTCACCGTTCACTTTCATTAATAATTATTCCTGCTAAACTATATCCTTTGACGCAACATTTTGTCTGCTGCTGCAAGATGTCAATGACTTTATTTCCTGAACCTTTAAATGGCATAGCTATAACGGCTGCGGATCTACGATAAAAACAAGAACGCATTTGAAATAAAAGCAACCAAAACACCATGACGTCGGTTGGCGATATGGAGCAGTGCACGGCTGTAACATTTCGTGTTAGATAAGGAAACCACCGAAGCTAGCATTTACATTGATAGAAAACGCCGGAATGGGACAGAGAATATATATAACTTTAGTATTTAAGTGGCACAAACGATTTTGCGAAGTCGTTAGACACTTGAAGATGAGCAGAGATGTGGTAGAACAGTAAGTGTCAGCAAATTATTGCCAGAGTCAAAGTGTTAATTTATGAAGACATGCGATTGACCGTGATCTGTCCAGTAATTTAGATGTTGGAACTGATTCGTAGAATATTAAAAAAAGACTTGAAAATGAGACAAATCAGTGCCCACTGGATGCCTAGATTTTTAACGATGGGGGAAAAGAGAAAAAGAGAAAAAGAGAGTGTTATATCAGGGCTGCATCAACGTGAACGTTTGCGCGCGACGTCACAAACGTCGGCGCTCTGCTACATGCACAGGACACACATGCTATGAGATCACTCGTAAACAGGACAATTTTGATATGAGCATTGTGAAATTACACGATCGTAGAGGCTAAACATTATAGTTCCTGATGATGTACGTTTTATTTCGATCTTAATGGTCACTACAAAATTATAAGACCAGTACACGGACTTTTGGAACAGTCCTCGTATTTATTATAAAACTTTCCATTTCGTGATTCTGTTCCGTATCTTAACAAACGACAATATAGCTAAAGTGGTTTAGACAACAGTATAATAGCTGCCTAGACGACAAAATCCCAATAGGATCCAACTGTGCTAGGTAGATGGGTTAGACGACACACACCAAATAGAAGCATTAGCCTCATGATTGATCAACCGGGAATAATTGCTTATTAAGAAGCTAGCAGATCCAGATCCAGTACAGGCTAAATTATAAAGCAACTCAATGTAATTCTTCAATTTATGAATAAAAAGAAAGTATGAATGGTGAAATTTAGAAAGAAATTGCCTAACACAATACATATAAAATATATTGCAGTCTCGGTTTGATTGAGACTGTTCATGAACGGTAGTGAAAAATACTTAAATGTCTGAAAAATAGGATTTCTGCAAAGACGTTTTCGGTGGCGATATAGCTAAAACAAAACAAACTTCATTGAATTAGGATAATTAAAGTATAAAAAAACACAAAACAACAAACTACATCGTCTTTGATGAAAATAATTGTATGGTTTGAAAAAGATGTCTGTGGTACATAGTTACATAATCTCTTCTACCCGTGAATTTCTGAACGGCCTTTGATAGTTACCATGATGTAATGTGATACAAGGTTTCAATTAAATATCATGGTAATCGAATTATTTACTCTTCAAATGTGCATGTAATGAATGTAATTATTAAAAAACATTAATTACATCAACATCAATATTTAGCAGACAATGTTTCCATAGATTAAGTGTTTGCTAAGGATAATCTTTATATTGGTATAAATATTGCTGATTAGTCATGTATTCTGCTGTGTTAAGATTTGTGAATGCCACTTGAAATCTGCCTAAGTATTTGTCACACCTTTATATTACCAATTTGAATAGTTAAGTTATTTAATGATATTAATTTCTTAGTCATGTTATTGATCCCATGGCGGATATTTATTTAATAATGTTGATTACATTACATCTTTATTATGATAACTTTTACACAAATGATGAACGGTACGGCACGGATTATATTTATTATCCAATTACATCTGATATATAAATATCTATTTCATGTATGAATGCTAATTGTTATAACATATGATATCAATAAATTAGTAAATATTATCGTTTGTCGTTATATACATCCTGCATACACTGATAATATACCGATAATCTCTATTAGATTCGTTACTATTTAATTTCATTGCTACTTTCGGAATTCACGTACTACGCACTTGCTATTTTCGTTATATTTCGGAATGTGTGGTACGGTAAGGCTTTTACCCACAACCTCATGTAGACGCTTGTTTACGTTATCAGTCATATGCGCATTAATTTGTACAGGATCAAATCCATTTAAAAACAGCCCAAAAATGTACTGCAGTCTCTGTTTGATTGAAACTGTTAATGAACGGCAGTGAAAAGAAGTGCTTGCTACCGTCCACGCCGTTCAGCCCCGGGTTAGTACAGAATATAGACCCGATATCTATATATTAATATTGGGCTCAGCTGTCTCCAAAGATCGGAATGAATAACAGTTAAGATTGCAAGAACGGGGAGACGTTTTACCGCTACTACACGGAAAAGGCAACACTACTGAGATATAGATAAATATTGAAAATAGAATCCCTTGAAGGAAACAAACACAAAAAAGAGAGAAACGCAGCAGACTCGGTCTTTGGTATGACCCGGCTGGCATTGAACACACAACCTTATGTGTGCGAGGCGGACTCTCGACTATTAATCCACTGCTTCTGGAAAACAACATTATAGTGTATAAGCTCAGTCATGAGGTATTTTTGCATAGTTTTCAAAGTTTAGATATATTGATTTTCATAATTCCCTCAATTGTAAAGTGTTCATTTTAAATTGTATTAAGAATATCATGACTTTAAAAGCAGTACGCATGTACGTGCAGATGACATTAACACAATGAAATTTTAGCAAAGTACCATGGTGTTATAAAACTGATACATTTATAATTGCAACGTGTTCAACCACGTGAAAACAACTGATGAAAATATGCCTCTAGGGGTTAAGCAATGTAATAGGGTACACCAAACTTCAATCCTACCCTACTGACATCACAATAAGACAGGAAAGTTTAAATTAATAATTCACCGCCAGTATACACATGTATATTATCTAAAACCCTAGACAACATTAATACGTATAATACAATGATGATTATTTATGTATGGAAATAAAGAGATAAAGGCCTAAAAAATCCTAAAAAATCAACAAAGCAAGTGCGCAATGGCAACACGATAATAATCCATTCATGGCACGACTAGACACATTTGAAGACAAAACATCAGCTTTTACAGGATTTAGGCAGACGTCATTATAGGATCAATAATCTGTCGAGTCATCGTAAAATCAAAGAGGAAAGCATAGTGGCGATCTGTAAATGGGCCATTCCCTAAACATTTAACAAATCAGTAAAGTTAGTTTGACATTTTTATATTCAACACATAATTATGTTCTTAATTTTGTACCGCGTGTGAACGTCAACTTGATGACCATTGGAATATAACCATTAGTTGTTAATCACGAATTATGCTCATTGCTCTAATAGGGCTGAAATAGATAACAGGACTCGAACGCGTACCTAATTCATAATGCTGTACTATTTATGTAGAATACAGTAGAGTCCATAAAAGCATTTAAAAGGAATAATAATAGTCCGATGTTTTGTCTTGCCAGTTATAGTGTAGGTTTCGGATTCGGAACACAAGTAAATTACATAATTTATTATGTGTTTACATTTATTAACCACATTTCTTAAAGAACTTCGGTTAAATAATCGATATTTAAAATTTCAAAAAACCACATGCCTGGTTGGGTTATTTCTCCTAAGTAAAATATGGGATCAAATTCCCACGGGACATTTTGAAAAAATCCCATGGGACGGCCAAAATCCCACGAGATTGATGAAAAACCCGTGGCTTTGACATATAACATCATCTCTTTCTAATGTAAAATTTGGACCAAAATGGTATAGGATGTAACGGTTATGATCCAATGATTAATTTCAGATGCACAGTAGTACTGTATATCTTTTAGAATTACTTGGCATTTTTGCCAAATTCTGGTGTGGCCTAAAAACAACTGGTGGCTGTTATATTTTATGTTTTAATTCGCTCTGTTCAAACAAACATAAAACATTTATGATCTATTCTCCAAAATAATTTTAAAAAACCTCAGGTTTTCAAATTATACCAATAAATGTTACATTCTAAAAGAATAACAAACAATAGAAGGGTGTTAATTCGCACAGGCAAACATTTATTCGATTTATTAACAACATAATTCAACGGCGATGATTCCGGTTCCTGCTCCTTGAATATTGGAGATCCTGTCCAATGTACCTTATAACATATGAATTGAACATAGAGCTATAAAGCTCTCACTAAGAGCAAGAAGTTGAAACACTGTGCGTTTAAACACTGTAGCTCTTGCTGTCACTGTTTATTGTCCGGAACTCATCACAGCCTATGTCCATCCTTCTTAGAACGGTACTACAAAAGAACTAAAAATAACAATTGTTAGTAACAATTCTTTGAATAATGTCCCACTGTACTATATCGCACTGTTATTACATAATTCATCATGACACATAATATGGTTTTACTTGAAATATATTTTTCCGCTGTACTTCAGCCATATTTAACCCGTCGGTGCCGTTAAGCATTGTCTATAATAATTCTACGAGTATTGTAACTTTATATTAAAGTTCTTAATGACGTAGGTGGATGGGAAAAGCGACTTTACTGTTTGCCTGTTGGATTCGAATGACAGAAAAGCTTTTCTGCTCAGTACACGTCAGCGTATACTCGCTTTGCACGTGCAAACGAGTATATAGCGCCCTCTAGGAACCGGTTGAAACCTGTATGAACAGGTTCATTGTAACTCATCGAACTTTAAATTATTAAAGAGACACTTTCATAAATTATTATATACCTTATCGGTATAAGGCTTAGCAAAGCTGCTGTACAATAGTGCCTGTTATTCTCATTTTGTTAATCGCGCATTTTCGTTAATAGTACATTAATCTCGACTAACGTTTCGTCATTGAGACTAAAGAACACCAGTTATTGAATTAAAGATTTACAAATGACAAAATGCAATCTTTAATCTAAAATTAAATCAATCATATTTGGTATTTTCTGTCTGTGAAATGTATTCAATACTTAGGAAGCAACGAATAATCGAAACAAAACAAGCAAATGCATGAGACGTTTTAAAAATATAATACGACATTGGCAAATGTACGTCATCGCTCACTTTGTCTGACTTCAGCACGTATATTTAAAGCACTGTACTGGAACTTTAAAGCACTGTAATGGAACACATTTCTATCCGTCCATCTCCTAACGTTCTGAACCACATAGTAGTATAATTTATACTTACAATTAATATTACATACACATACAATGTATTTGTTAGTTTATATACTTGTCCTGGTAAATACTAGATCCAGGTTGCCTGGTTGATGGTTTAAGTTCCAAATTTGTATTCCTGAAAACCAATTGTTTCTACTTAGAACTACAGATCCTATACATACGTTTTAGGGCTCTTCATATGTGTCTTTACTTGCAATTTCATGGTACCCAGCTCATGATGAATTTGAATATTTACGCGATTAAATACGCAGGACTTCATTGACTTTATAAAACCGAAACGAAAAAGAAACGCAACTAGACGGCGCCAACCGTCAAAACTGACTTCGACGTGACGTCATTTTGATTGCAACATCAAAGTGCACGTTGAATTACGCGCAAGATTAGTTCCAATGGGATGTGTGTACGTCCTTATTAAATATACAGTAAACTTCGTTTTATTGTAGTTTCTCTAAAAGCATAATATAATCTTACAAAATGATGTTTAAAAATTAATTTTTAGCATTAATCGTGATCCCCTGACTATGTTTAGAGTAATTTTATTGCACAACATTGCGCGTAACGTCACGTAATTTTTGACGCCGTCGTGACGTAGGGGGGTGATTCCCATGGATTTCCATAACAAACTGAAGTTGACCAATCAGAGGCCGGTGATTGTTTTTTGTCCACACCTCGTTTTGATGTCAACATTTTTAAAGAAGCTTTACTCCAGACCATCGTATGGACTTCTTTGAGAGAAGGCTCGCGAGAGGTCTGGATGATCGAGACTAACAGAATAGTATTATATAAAAGGTAGTGCCACATGAAGAACGTTTCTTGAACACTTGCATACTTTTCTTTCCATACTACGATCTATTTTGCTTAAGTGGTTTGGACAATTACTCTGTGATTTGTTGCGGATGGGTGCATGCAGATATGCATCTAATGGCAGAATATAGAATAGAATTGAACTGAATGTTGTTTAACGGCTCATCAACACAGTATAGGTTATTTAGAGCCGTCCCAGAGAGAGGGGAAGGATACATAAGAATCCGGGAACCGTGCCCTACTCTTATATCGAATATACTCTAATATTATCGAATAGATTCCTGTGGTTCTTTAACGTGCTCGGAAGATAGACCGATACTGGGTACCGCCCGGTTTACGTCCCCCTCCGAAGGACGAGGCTAAAGGAACGTGTCTTTCCCAAGAACACACCGACGAAATTCAGTGGCATCACGGAGGATTGACGGGGACTCCGGTTACAAATCCGCCGCGCTATCGACTGCGCCACGCCAGCCCTCCAATATAGAATAGAACAACATTGCAACATCATACACAGCAGTCAATACGGCTATACAAATGACGAGAGAAAGTAGTGTAACAGTTGTGAAATCCTATATTATTTACTTATAGTTCCCTGAAAATGTGTTATTATTTTCTAACGTGCTAAGCCAAACTCTAAACGTAAAAAACATTCGATTATTAGAAACACGTCTCCAACGTTATGCCAGTAAATACAACTAATGTGCATTAATATTTCTATGTTTTATTTAGCTTCCCATCAGCTAACACATGTTTTGTCTCCTGTAATCAGCCACCTAAACACTCCTTAGTTTTTTACACGCTGCTACATGGCTCCGTTGAGGAAATTTCAATAAAAAGCTGCAACTTTATTTGTTAAATCATATTAAGTGTTTGTATTGTGTAGTTAAGTACGGAAGACGTGGAAGCATTATTTAATAGAATGATGCCTAATGACATTGACTTTGGACAATGTGACTGTTCTTTACGTCACGCTTAGCGATACGCTGTTCGCTATACTTCATAAAGACATACTTCTGTGGATCAGGAATAATGCTAAAACTGTATTTTTTGCAACAATGAAAACACATTGTCCTATAGAAATCAACAGTGCGCATTGTAGGTCCGCACTGCACTACAAACAAAGAGCAAATTAATTGTACACTGAAAAGGACAATACACAACACAACGAGGAACGGTCAGGAAGCAATAAGACCTACTGGTTAGCCTAAATCGATGTTATGTTGGCACAACCTCCATATTATCCTTTCTTTGGCGTTCAAATTGGCAAGACAATGTAAATAAAAGTACATCCCATCAAAAGGAAAATCTCTAAAACCCAGAGAAATTAGGAAACGATACACGTATACACTCGTATTATTGCAAACCTAAAAACCTGTTGTTTGAAATATCTAGTATACAAAAACGGGTCGACTGAGTGCCTTTCTCCAAATGTCCAAAGTCCGTAGAGACCCTGTTAAATTTATATAACTCAAGACACTCAGCCAAATTCAGACTTTCCTGAACTGGTAGTTTGCACAAGACATCTTACGAAATGCACAAAACAACTTAGAAAATGCACAGAACGACTTACTAAATGCTAACAAAGTACGAAACGCACATAACAACTTAGAAAATGCAGAAGTCAGCCGAGGCTTTCCATAACAGCCGTCGAAGAAATCACTGCAGTGGTTTCAGAGAGTACGTCACGGCAGCGAAACATGTAGCGCGATAAGACAAGGGTGACCTCGCGGCAAACGCAGTTATGAGAAGCCGAACAAACACAAACAATACTATGGGAAGCCATAACCGTCAAAATGTGGATATTTACAAACCATTCAATGATAGGCCGTTTAATTCAACATGAAGTCATTAGATGACGTACATATTGATTCGATGCGACGTGTAAACTCTGTTCATTCGTTATAAAGTGAATTGACACGGTTCGAAGTGAAATGATACGGTGTAAAATTCCAAACCATAGGACGCAAATAGAAATCATTCAGTGCAATCATGACAAATCATTTGACAAAAAAACTAATGCAATACAATGACGTCGCATCGAATCAATATGTACGTCATTAAATGACTTCATGTTGAATTAAACGGCCTATCATTGAATTGTTTGTAAATATCCACATTTTGACGGTTATGGCTTCCCATACAATGCAATATAACTCATTTAAATACGCCACACCAACAACACTCAAATAGATTATTTAGACAGTGCCACGCATGCATCACAATACAGCTCAGTGCTATAAAGATAGAATAAGGCAAGTTTTACCTGTATACGGGTAATACTTGTCCAGAAGTTTTAGGTTTTCCTCTTTCGGGACTCAATGATACAACTATCTATTTTAGAGTCAGTCGTTCTAACAACTGAGCTACTGGGACTTCTTGAGATTATAGTATATTTAGTACCATTTATAATAATGAAAAGAAAAAAAACATTTACATATGTGAACACATCACAAGATGTATCAGTGTACATATATATAATATATAATACACAAAACAAAGGATGATGAAGACAGGGTTACCGACCATCATGTGGCCAAAGTAAATTAACATTTCGTGCGAACGATAGTTATTGTGTAATACATCTTGAAGCAAGTATCAACGCTAATTATTTTGTAATGCATCTTGAAGCACGTATCAACAAATATCGGCTATGTAGCTGTATAGCATGATGTTGAAGAGCAATGACGAGTAGAATAAGTGCCTTGTGGTTCCTTGTTTGAACCCCGCGTATGTCACCCATTGTTTATGAAATATATTCGGAAACCTTTAGTTATTAATTTTATAGATATTACCTGTACACGGGTTATATAAAACAGAATAAAAATACAACATATTTCTGCCTGTTACCAAACCTGTTATGAAATATATTCGAAAACCTTACGTTATTTATAGATATCACCTGTAGACGGGTTAGAAAAACCTGACGGAATAAAAAAAATAAAACATTTCTGCCTGTTTTTTTTGGATGTGTTTTCGAACTGAAATGTCTTCTCCTGTAACTGATATATATTCATTGTTAGTACCATGATTTAAATATAGTGTGTACGGCATATAAGCTAATTTCGGAATCGGCATTATGCTTGCCCTCTTATCAAAAACAAAGTGACTTAAATAAAGTGGCTGGAAATGTTACAAGCCTTAAGTTTAGCATCTATTGGAAAATCGTTGATGTTAACATCTATTTTATTTATACAAGTGGTATTTTTATTTGTTTACAGATTTTGTAAAGTAAAAAATCCATAAATACAAATGTCTTTTTCCCCAAAATATAAAAAGTAAAAACATTTAGCTTTTGTTTCAACAAACGGAGTGACATATTTGATATCTAATTTGAGACGCTCTATTTGAACGCTATTGTTGAACTCTTTATTTCGATTCAAAACTTCATTTTACCGCAATCAATGGAAATAAGTATAAAAGTCGAACAGGAAATGCAGCTCGGCAATAAAGACATATAACGTCACAAACACAAAAAGGGTTGCTATTAGGGCTACCGCCTTGGAACAGTCAGTGGCAAAAAAGGCCGCTGGTGGTTTAAACCAGGTTCTAGGGTGCACCAAACCTCACACTTACCCTATTGTCATCCCAATAAAACGAGACCATCCTCACCATGAGAAGGCTTTTGCAAAACTCTCGGTTACACACGTGTGATGAACAGTCTTAGAATATTGAAAATTTTGAGTTGAGGACCTATTTCCAGACTTTTGTATTCAGGGAGGTATGGGGAGGGTGTGTGTGTGTGGGGGGGGGGGGGGGGGGGGGGGTGAGGGGGAATTTGCTATAGATAACTGTAAATCACTGCTATACATGTACTTGTATGAATGGTGGTATTCAATTTTGTTTAAGTTGATGAGACCGTCCCAATACAGATTGTTTATGAAACCAAGACATTAAAACATAAAGTCAGTATTGTAAACCCTTGTATGTTTGTCGTGACGCATATTTTGCTTCAACGTGTTTTGTTGAGGTTGTTTACAAACTTTGTAAGATACATGGTCATGATCACTTTCATACAATCTTTATTTAACGTGTTAACAATGTTTATCAACAGAGGTGATGACCCTATCATTTTGAAAGCACATCGTATTTAATGGTTGACAAATGTACAGTTTCCTTCGTAACTGACACTGTGTTTCTATGCTTGTAGTTTTTTGTTGACTATGGTCCTGAATGCTACTTTTCCTATTCGACTTTTATATATTTCTGTTTTTCTGTCATCGGCTTTGAACGACATAAAGAAGAAAGACCATAATTTGCAAAAAAAGCCGCAAAAAGCAACAACACAACCTTGTATTTAATTACGTATATTCTCGCTAGGCTAAATATTTTAGTATCTTTCCAACTGTACTAGATAATAAGAAGAATAAATCAAATTTACTAACGGTTACACAATGTAATAAATGAATATATCTTGTAACATATATCTGTTATAGTGTATTTAAAGTTCTGGTAAAAGAACATATGCGTTATAAATCCTCGTTTTGTATATAACACAAATATGTTTTGTTGTAATTAGCTAAATTGTTTGCAGTAAGATTTGTCGGTATGTCTGATATATCTTTATAACCAAAACCGGTATAAAATAAATAGCAGTAAGCCCAATATCATATTATAAAATAAATCACATTCAGTAAAATCATTATGATTGTGTAAATTTCTGAAAGACTACTTTGTCTCAGCAACACTTGCTTACAGAATTAAGCAGAACACTAATGTTAAATAATGTATTAGAATTCCCAATTAATTTTGCCCACAGATAGTTCCATTGAATTATTCATACTGAATTTTATCAATTATTTGGAATGGTTTGTCTTTGAGACTGTTAAATGTAAAATTTCACAAATAGTCGTAATGTTGTATCCAAACATACGCAAACATGCTTTATGAGACTTTGTACCACGGATTTTATTTGAGTTGTCAATAAGTTTTTGTTTTCACAGTGTTTACCATATAAAGTCACTGTGTTACTAATAATTTCTAACGCACCTGGTTAACCAGTACTGAAATGTTGACTTTTGCGACAGTATATCAGTCGTTTAACAGTTACAAATCATGTTTAACGGCTCCGCTAAGGCATCGCCATTAAGCAAAATTTGCGACCATTAAATGACTGATATACCGTCGAAAAATTCAAAATGTCAGTTAAAAATATTGAAGTAAATAAAAAGGTAGAAAAACAGAGCTAACCCAGTAAAATATATGCACATATTATCTTTATAAGATACGGTAAAACTATTTACCGCCAGGTTGTTGGATTCCTATGAGTACTAACTGTGCGCCACTTGTTGCAGATTTGTTTTTGTACTGCTATGAAAGAGATTGTATGTCGAGTTTGTCACCTGCTAGCCAGTGTGAAATTATTTATGCCTTTAATAATACTTCTCGGTATCTTGATGACAGACTCAATATTGATAATCCGTTCTTTGCTTATATGGTTACTAACATTTATCCACCAGAGCTCACGTTGAATAAAGCCAACAGTTCGGATACAGTAGCAGCATTTCTCGATCTTCGTCTCTCGATTTCAAATGATTGTATTCATACTAAAATCTATGATAAGAGAGATGATTTCAATTTTAACATCGTTAACTATCCACACCTGGATGGAGATGTACCTCGTGCTACCTCATACGGGGTGTATATCTCCCAGCTCATTCGATTTGTTAGAGCGTGTAATGATGTTATAGACTTCAATGATCGAAATCAAGTTATTACAAGTAATCTTCTTCAGCAGAGTTTTCGTTATCACAAACTACGTAGATCTTTCTCTAAATCCTACCGCCGCAACGAGGGCCTGCTGGAAAAGTACAACACCAACCTTAAAACACTTCTGCGACTAGGCATATCACAACCCTCATTTTATGGAGATGTGGTCTATAAACTTCGAAAGTTAAAGGGGTTTACTGACCGCTTTACACATTTAATCAGGAAGTTCGTCAGAAAAGGATATAACCCTTTGGTTTTACAGCGCACTGCATGTTTAGACCCCTCTACAGTCAGTTTACGCTTCACTTTTCACTTGTGCGATAAATGGACTACCTCTTGGTACTCTATGATTGTACCTACTGAAACCCCAACTAAGGGAGGTGGGTGCCTGAACTTTCGTCCCTCGGGTTTTCTGGTCGTACTATATATTGGTTTTCTCTTTAGCTGCAACTACTATGGTTGTTCAGTACGATTCTGGATACATCCTGAGATGTTTATTGTTTTGTATGTGTTTCTTTTTTTAGTTTCTCTGGATGTGGACTTTTTTGATGGGATGTAGTTTTGTTTACACTGTCTTGTCTATTTGGGCGCTGAAGACAGGATAATAGCGAGGATTGTGCGCATATAAAATCGATTCAAGCTAACCAGTAGGCCTTATTGCCTACTGACCGTTCCAAGTCGGTAACCCTGTCTTCACCACCCTTTCTGTTGTTTTTTGTCTCTTTCATTCTATTATCAAGAGTCCTTGTTTGCAGTACAGTGCGGACCTACAATGCCATTGCGTTCGAACGCTGTGGTTTTTATAGGACCCTATATCTCATTTTTAGATATCAGAGTTAGGAGGTTCAAAGGTGTAATTCATCATACTTCTTAAAATGTGTCTAGTATGAAATCATGGCACTGTGCGTTGTATGCATTATGGTCACTTACAACTATTGATTTCTCCATAGGCCTGCATTATAACCTTTAGGGCTACCCTGATTTTCCTATATCTCCTAGCCATATATGGCACCCCTTTCCTGAAACTTACATCCAAGTGCAATTTAATGAGGAATTTATTTTCATAGCTAATCTATGAAAAGTTAGTCGACGGTTTCTGGCTCCGAAGTGACACCCCCACCACGTTTGCAGTGTTTTCCCCTTCAAATGTCAAATTGTACCTTCTTTCATTTTTCATCATAATTTTAAAAAAATATCGGCAAAATTTTTTTATTAAAGAAAACATATGTATGTTTGAATTCTCAAGTTGTTTTATTTCAGTCCTTATATTTCATCCAGTCCATGCCTTCGCATTGGTAAACATTAGTCTCAGATTCCATAGACCGTTTTTGACCAACCACAGTCTGTCAGTTCATCGAAAATGTAAGAAAGCTGAACGTGGTCTTTATAGTACTTGCCAGAAAATCGTACTCCCGAACTGTATGTCGTCAAATAATAACGAGAAACCTTTATGACATTTCGTCCGTCGTCCATTTACCATACTGACATATTAGAACTGATGAAATAGTATATATATTTATTATTTCCGTTATATGGAAATTTGTTGTAATCGATACTACTTGAAGCTATGTGAGGCGTAATGGAATTGTACTTTCAAAAGTAACATAAGGTTGTTATGAGGGAATATATTGAGCGTTATATATGTGTGGGTTGTGTGTTGGTTAGTGCGTGCCTGCGCGTGCGTGCGTATGCGAGTATGTTATTCTAACTGATATATATATTCAATTTTATTTTAACTTTGAAGCTGCGACTAAATATTGATAAATAGTGGGAAAATATATTGGAAATTAGATTTTGCTTCTTTTTTGGTATCTTATTTTGAATAAAATTGTGTACAATATGCACAAAAAATAGTCAATGATAAAAACAACTTCGAAGTAAATTTGTTAGAGCTACTTAAGAGTTACTATGAGAGAATATTTAAATTGTTTCAAAATCCTAGCGTACTTTTAGATTACAGATTAACGAGTGTTTCCTTTGTGCACGGTATTACTTTATGAATATATCACTAGTGTGTAAGTCTAAGTTGCTGATTTTCTTCAAATAATACTAAGTTAATATTATATTACGAAAATCATCAGTTTGGACTTGCTCCTCTTTCTTTGTATAATACTAAATATGGTGTAATATTATATGATAAAAGTCAGCAGGTTATACTTCCTCCATGCGCTAGTCTGGATTTATATAAGTCTAAAAGTCCTGGCGATTATACCTATTTATTTTATGATAATCAATGAAATACTGTGTTTTATCAGTGAAATAAAAGTGTTATTCCACACTGTGGAATATAGAGTTTTATTTCCACAGTAGCTGCCGAGACTACTTTTTTTATGTACAACCAACACAAATGCATGCACAGTAACGGTAACACGGATCACAAGATATTCCTACTGTTATACTGTTAAATCCATTGTTTATTTACTTTCTTTCTGTGACGTTAATGGTTTCAAAAAAAGTGACGTCACTCATGTAACGTTTTGTTAAGTCATCGTGACTAGGAAAGAAGCGTGTGTAAAACGGTTTAGTTACTGAAATTGTTTAATTAATTGTTTGTAAAATCATAAAATAAAAGAAAATTTGTTGTTTTGTCGTGAATAACATATGTTATTTCATCCCGAAGTGAGAAAAGTTTTATATTTGAACTCATGCTTCGCATTCGTGAAAATATAAAGTTTTCTCACTTTTCAATGAAATAAAATGTTATTCACTCCAAAACAACAAATATCCTCTGTTTATTTACCTGTACAAATTATCTGAAAGAGGAGAATTGTATTAATGGACATTTAGTTAGTCCTACGTGCTTTTATGAGGTTCGCAGTAAGTAATCAACTAAACAATGCTCCGCATATATAATATATACTATAGTTTGTTTCAATTGTATAACCATTTTCAAGGTCATTACATCAATAAAGACACAACTACTCGGTACTATGTCTCGATATACAAATGTACTGTTGAACATCATTACGAGCGTCTCTGTCGTTACATGTATTATTCGTCGGCATTTCGCTTTTATATTTCATACGTGTTTTAACGTAAAATATGATAATAATAATAATACTAATAATAATAATAATGATAATGCTGCTGCTGATACTACTGCTGCTGATGATGATGATGATGATAATAATAATAATAATAATAATAATAGATAACAATAACAATAGCAGCAACAACAACAACAATACTAATAATTGATAATAATAACAACAACAACAACAATAATAATAATATATAATACCAGTAGATGGATTAAGATTTTCTCCATAAAAAGAAACTAACCAATTAATAATGAAAAAATTACACTACAAATAAATACTGATAAAGGTGATCCTTTGGGAGCAACAATTACAATTAAGAGAAAAAAGCAGCCAACTCGGTTTTATTGAGTCTGTTCATGAGAAGTAATGTAAGAAGCAACACCTCTCACGCCCCCTAGCCCCGGCTTAAGCGGTATTCTACTTCAAAGCCACCTATATTGGGCTCGTTGGTCCCAAAGGACCAGTAAAAAATAACACTATTGAAAAACCGTTTATCAAAACTTTGTCTAGGTGTTCAGGTCATACAGTAATGTATATTCACAATTCATAATACTAAATACATTTTATAGTATATGATAAAAGTCAGCTGCTTATACTTACTCCGTGTACTAGGCTGGATTTAAAGTATGTGATCAACTGAACAATGCTCAGGATATCATGTGTAAATATGCAAGTAAATCTATATTTTATTTATAGTAACTGTTGCTTTCCATTGTAAAAACCTTTTTCAGTTATATTACAACCATAAAGAAATATGAATCATAAGATTAAAGTAATGTAATTTCACCAACACTGTTACTTTGAATCGATGCTTTATTTCAAAGCTTACTTGTTCAAACAGTTCATGATTGCCCCAAATGGCAATAATTTTCTTTTTGAATCTTTCCAGATTATTTGCAGATATCTCGTAATTCATTTCTCCACCAGTTTATGATTGCCCCCAAAGAAAAATTTCTTCTGTTTGACTGTCTCCATATGATTTGCAAATATGTGATTATAAGCATTTTTATATATATAAATGTGTGGCAGTTTGGCAATAGGATTGTTTTTGATTCATACATAAACTGAATGACAAGATGTATTAATTTACCGAGAGATAGTGGTTTGTTTTCTTTTCACGTTTTTCTGTGAATTCAATATTATACCTGTAGGTTTTGGGATCAATTTTTTGCACATATTGTGGTTTACTCGAAGAGCGAAATCAAATCCCTGTATAAGGCGCAGTATGTTTATTTTCAATCTTAACGGAGATGATAATACTTTCAGTCAAGTATTAGTGTATACTATTACCATCAACTTTGCATTAAATAACCCGATGTACGCATTCGTTAATGGAAACAACTGGTTAAAACAAAGCCTTTCGCTAAACGTAATACAAACATAGTTACTTCGTGTTTAAATAAATATAAACAAGTGCAAACTTTCAAAGTACATTTTCTCATATAAATATGTTTTATACTACTAAGAGATTTTAATTTGCAATTCTGGTAGAAATATTCATTCATCCGAAATTCACAGAGATTTGAAATTCTGACTTTAACTCTCGGCTTTAAATCAAACAGTTTCGCCAGTATACTACACTTTTTATTCTTAGCGTAACTTTCAGAGGAATCAGTTAACACCTCCGATATTTTTTTTTCTTTGCTGTAGTTCGTTACATTTGAAGCTATGATATTGATTGGATTACTTATATACCTTAGAAGGCTTCCGAATACTATTTGATGCTGCGTATTATTAAAGTCCCTATTCCGCCATTAACAGACACATTTTACAACATGTGGACGCCGTTTATAAACCTACGGTAAATATATATGTGACATAAATATAAATATAAACGCTATAGACATAATATAATCTGCCTTAACCATCCAGGTCAAACTCCGAAACTGGAGCATTGAATTTAAACTTACCAACTCATAATTGCAAGCAGGCATATTCAATCACGGGTATTTTAAGAACCCGTGAATAAAAGATTACATTTAATTGGCACATACACATTACTATATGGCCTGAGTATCTGGATAGAAATTAGATAACGGGTTTTGTGGTGTAAGTTTGCATTTGTTTGGCGGATTAGTTTCTTTAAGCATGCTCGGATTAGATGTATAATGTTATAGACTAGCGGAATCTCGTTGTTCACATTGTCCCGTTTAATTGGGCCTTATGGGATTGATTTATTCACATTGTCACGTAATATCGAGAATACAATAGCGTTAGAGTGAGGTTTGGTGCACCAAAGAACATGGTTTTAATCCACGGCGGCTTGATTGCACCTGACCGTTCCTTGTATGTGTGTGGTGTCGCGTCCTTTTCTTCTATGTGTTCTTGCAATCTTTGTTTGTTCTGTATGCGTGTTTTCGGTTGACTGTTTTCTGTGAATGCTACATTTCCATACTTTAAATGTTTTATACGAAAACGACCTCTAACTATCTCACTCTCACTATCCATGAAGTATTGCTGTTACCTATATCTAAAAGTGTACATGCACTGTTGTATATTTATTATTGATTTGGCCTTGAAGAAAGTTACAAATAGTACAGTTGTAAGCTTGTTTACATTGTATGCAAATTATTTATGCAAATTTATTGATGATGATGTGGACTGTTTTCACTGGACTGTTTTATGCCAATTCATTTATGATGAAATTTGGAATGTTCTTACTGGACGGTTTTAGTGGGGTAGCCTTCATTAACAGTATATAAACAAACTCTGGGAGTTCTATTGATATTAGTTTCAGTATTCTTTATCATGTTTATTAAAGTTAATTTAGATTTGGATGCTTTTATAAAATATATTTTGTGAGAGGATTTACTTATTATTGTGCTCATTCATAATAACAGTGAAATTAGATATTTGGACTAAACTGGAAATATTGGAAATTAAGTTAGACCTAAAGAGACACTTATTGTTTTTGATTAAAGAGACACTTACTGTTTTGGATTAAAGAAATACTTGCTAATCTGAATTAAAGGAAATTGGATAACTTTATTTGGACTTAATTCAAAAATTGGATATAAATGAAAAACTTGATGTAAACAAATGTGTTAATTATATTTTTGTGGGGCTGGTTTTGCTTCTTTTCTCGTCACATTTATACTCTAACATTGCGACCCATAAGTAGAATAACCAGTAAAACACCTCATACAAATTGCAACACAATATGTTTCTTTATCACATAACATGCTATGTGGGAGTGTCATAACACCATTCAATATTTTCGATATTCCACTGGGGGTATAACATAACGTAATTGACGTCATGGACGTCATGGACGTCATGTTAATATACGTTTTCTGACGTTATGTGACGTTATAAGTTATGCAATAAATAGAATGTCACATTCGTGCTAATTTATTATTGAATTTATTCAAGCCGTCGCATCATATCATTCTTGCCAACTCGTTTAATAAATTCAATAATGAATGAGCACTCCTGTAAGATCCTCTATGTATATGATCATCAACACATATTAGACTAAATCGCTTTAGTATAAACACATAAAGCGTCCGTCAAAATTATGACTGTGTTGAAAACTGTACTATCCGGGCATCTTTCTCAACTGTAATATGGCGTCCTCTGAGGGAGAGTCTATACTAACTAGCAGTACGTTTTAAAACATCTGTTTCCGCAACACTATAACTCATATTTAAACTTAAAACCATACATACTTCATTAATACTGTCAGTCTAAACGACTATTTCTTTGAAATCAGACGATAAATTGTATGTGACTTCTTAGTCTTATTATTTTGAAAGAAGCAAGTTCGATGAATTGATATCCCGTGCCGAATAATGTATTAACCTCGATTAGAAGAAATGTGTTCAGAATTTTTTAATTAGTTTAAATCACGTCCTTGAATCTTCATAAATTCGAATATCTACTAGATATAGGTATTTTTGAAATTCATCACCAGGGTCACCATTTGAACAAACTTGGTAGAGGACCGTAAGCTAAGTGTAAATACAAAATATTAAACTGCTGGCACTTGTAGTTTCAGAGAAGATTATTTTTTTCCCCCTATATAAGCCTATTGTAAAACATGTGATCCCTGGGGTCGGGCCAAATTTGACCCCAGGGTCACCATTCAAACAAACTTGGTAAGGGACCATAAGCTGAGAGTAAATAAAACATATTAAACGTTTGACTCTTGTAGTTTCAGAGGAGAAGATGTTTTAAAGTTTTTCCCTATATATAAGTCTATGTAAAACTTTGACTCATGGGGTCACCATTTGAAAAAAAATGGTAGAGGATTCATAAACTGATAATAAAAAAAATATTAAACCTAATCTTGTGTAGATACCGTTACAGAGAAGAATATTAACCGCCTCTAATCCCCATCAGGATAAACATTATTACCAAGTGTAATGCAAATCCAAGCTGCAGTGATGAAGACGGACGGACGGACAACGCCAAATTAATATCTTATTCATTGCAATCACTAAACCTGTAGCCTTTGAGCTCCGAAATTACGGAAAATGATAAATATATACTGAAACGAAACAGAAACGCAACTCGGTAATGTCCGCTACATAGTGTTTGTACAATATGCTGTTGTTGACAGAGTACGCGTTTGGTTCAAGCATGTGATCAAACTTAGGAAGCACAATTTTGCAAACTCTTTACGTTATGTCCAGTACTGAAATGGCTCAATTTTTCAAAGAGCAACTTCAACATTTATGAATTTCTTGCTACAAAATATACTGTGATTAAAACGTCTACAACATCCAGTTGTGTCCTTTCTCTAAATAACTGCAACTTTTTAAAAAAAAACATCTTGGATTTTTTTTGGAATATTATATGGGAATTAGGTGTGCAGTATATACAATACATAGGTGGAATTCCCGAGTTGCGCTTCTTTTTTGCTTCAGTATAATTGTTTTCCAGCATATTTGCACATATAGTGGGGCAGATTGGTGAAACAATTGTGCATTGTTTGACAGAAGCACCAAACTTTGCACATAGCTAGACAATACGATACAGAAAAAAACTGGCTATGGACATACGCCAGATTTTTCAAAATGGCCGCCAAATATGTAATAAATAATCAGTTGAACCTATATGTATCAGGTTTTAACAACATATATTATGGTAATCGCAAAAAATTCCGCAAAATGATAGACAAGTGTCATGAAATACAATCTGGGTATGTTTTAAGTTCAATACCGTTTTCAAAATAGCCGCCAAAACGTGTTGGAAATAGTAAAATGTATAATTCGTTTATTAGTTGTTTGTGAGAAAGTAATGAATATGTTGTATTTGTTTAATCAGTTTTCTTGGCATAGTATTTGCAATAAGGAGTTATTTAGAGGCACCCTATGGTTAATGTGTTAAGGGATTTAAAAGTTTAAATCAAATTTCACTTTGGATTGACTCTACGTTTTGTTCAGCCTTTGGAATTTCTGAAGGTTACTTGACTAATTTTCTTATCAGAAACTGTCGCATCGTTATAAAATATATTTATAAAACCCTTAAATACATTGACTTGGTAAACTTTATTTACAAGACAAAACAAGTAAACAAAACCTAAAAGCGAAGACATTTTATGCTAACGGATTAACATATAGTTGCCGAGCAGAAATGAAATTGGCCTGAAACCCAGTGTGAAGATCATAATGGCATTTTGCGTTGAAACCTTCATATTTAAAATGGATGCAATTAAAACAATCTGAGACTTGTTTGAAGACTGTAGATGGACCAGTGCCCTTGTTGCAATTATGACACTGCAGATTCCTTTCTGAAATAAACACATGCATCAAGGAATGCTAATCACGTGATTACCATACTTATGGTAAACCGGGCTTACAGTTATTTGAAGTGTGAGCGAGGCAAGCCTTAGATCATTGAATATTGCACATGACGATTATAAAGAGAAACAAAAAGTTCGCAGTTAAAGTACTGTTCAGTTACACTTTAAATCTTAAAATTAGTCATGCTATGTGTGAGATAAACTTCATTAGTGTTGTCTCATCAATACCCAATAAACTAGCTCACAAGCAGCAGAAATATAAGATTGTGAAAGAAGATGAATGTGCAGTAGGTGCTGTAAACACATCGAAGCTTCCACATTGGATGATCCCTGAACCAGATATGGTCTGAGTTATCTGTTAATTTCAGTTATTGCAATAATTCATCAGGCGCTCGCCCATGAAAGGACTCTGATCTTTTCCATGATGAACAAGTTAAAGAAGTTCGAAAGACAGTTTGAGTGACACAGTAGAGGAATTAGAAAATATATTCAAGGACAATATTGAGGATTTACTGGTAATTGACTTACGTAACATAGACGTCTCTCGTGTGACAGAAATTGCGACAAATAGGTAAATGATGTAATGCAAAGCATGACACGTACGTTTGTAACAGAGCTTATATATGACATAACCAAGTCTGTCTTTAAACAGATAGACCAGAACATGTTTTCTTTCCTCAGTGGTCACTAACTTACAACATATTCTATAACTTGCTTTCTCTTCTCGCATATATATGTATCATATTAGGTTCCGATTAACGACGGATTAGGGTGTCTCACTAGCCTTTTCTAACTTTGGAAATCTTTTTTTTTTGATTTTAATCATGTTGTACTTGGACATTGTTGGAGACATGGCTTTTAGGTCCACCTGTGAACTGCCTACATCCGGTGACTGCGGATGGAAGAGGATATGTTGAAGCCATTTTCGATAACACTACCACCGGCTCAGCGTTTGCAAAGGACTTATTAAATGTAAATGTCAAAGAGACTAGTTTGTTGCAGACGAAGGGTAAAAGCAGGAATGATGTAAACAGTCTTTTAAAAATGGGACGTTGGGTACAGTGACTGTGATTAAGAAAAATTGTACCATTCGGATCATAGATAGTAAGATTAGATTAAATTTAATGTTAGCTTTAATATGACCACTTATTACATTTGAAGTTGTGTATATAACAAACTTCTTTTGTATTTTGTTTTCTGATAGTGTCTTGTTAATACTGTTTAGTAAATCAACACATGTAATTTAAGGTCGTAATTAAATCTAATTCCGATAAATCGGATATTGTTTAAGTATCCTTTCCCATATATTATCTCCAAGCGTTTAGAAGTCTCGGCAAGCTTGATTTTGTTATAACCTGCTGCGTCCCATTAGTTTTGCTACTTCATATGCATGTTTTAAAATCAGTTTTAATAATTATGTAAATAGTTCAAAGCAACTTAGTTTTACATATTGCCCATTGGGGAATATATTGAATAACCAAAAACAATTAAAAAAGTATGCATTGTATTTGCTAGAAGTTTTAAAGTCAAACTGATGCTTGATAAATAATTCAAGTTTTACCAAGTCACTGGATGTATACATTACGAGTTATTATAAACTAAACGCCGCTAATAAAGATGATACTGAAACTTAAACACACTTCAGAAATGCTTAAGGCTAAAGACAACTAACACAAAACTAGTCTCAGGGTTGGCATAGTATGTAACCATACTACATAGTATGTATACATGATGTAGTATGTATACATGTGTAAAACCCCTAACCTTGAAGTATAGGGGTGTATCTAACAACTATTTATTGAAGTGTAGACATACACATAAATATATCAAGACAACACCTTTGTAAAACACATCAACATTTTGATTTCTTTTTAAAATAAAAATAAAAAAATAACAGCGTTTTTGGCGGCCATTTTGAAAATTTGTTCCGTATGGTAGAAAATATGTTTGTTTCGAATGTCTTGACTGATTTGTGTATATGTGTCGTAGCCATGTTTTATCCGTTGTAATGTTCCTGTCTAAAATGTCTTAGCTGTGTACACTCTCCTTTCCTTTTGATGGTCCGATAAATAAAATACGAGGTACCCAACGGGCACATACACGAATGTTTACAAATTTGTCGGACAATATGGTATGCGTAGTCCCTGTCGCTATGTCTCACCTACTATCTATTTCAAGTACTGCCTATCGACTGTCGCTCTGAATAGCGTCGCACACTGCTAATATTTCTTTTTCATCGACTTCCTTTGGTCTTCCTCGTCCTTTATCGTCATTTTTAGGATTCATGTCTTCACAAAACCGCTTTTTCAACTTATGCCTGCGACAAAGACTATCATAAGGAAAGATACAAATATCGGACAGGGAAAGCAGCATTCAAGGAGGACAGTCAACTACAAAACACAAAAAAAACAACAAGCAAACAGACAAACGAGAAGGCATAAGTAATAAAAAATGCAAACGACATCACAAACACAAAAGGATTGACAATAGGGTTGCCGCATGGGAACGGTCAGTGGCAACAAAGACCACTGGGGGTTTAAACCGGTTCTAGGGTGCACCAAACCTCACACTTAATCTACAATCATTCCATTAAAACATGACAGTGTAAATAAAGAAATACACGCCATGATCTAATAACCTGACATCTTTGGTGACTCGAATGACAAATTTCGTAAGTTCCTTTGTCATGATCACTTTCTTGCAGTCCTGATATGTTCGAAAATCATTTGTATTTAAAAATAAACACCAGAGGAATTTCAAGCGAGAAAACCATCAATACCGGTTAACAAACATTAAATCTATGGCCCTTGATCTAAAACAGTTAATTACATTTTACCTTGTCAACACTCATGCACATATATTTTTTATGCAATATTTTCCAAACTCGGGCAAAACATTAATGTAATTTTATGAAACAGATAAACATGTTAAAATAGTTAAAAGGTGTATCTAAAGAGATTATGACTATATCATGATGTAGCGCACTGCATGTTTGATTGTTGACATATTCATAGTTCGCCACTATAATTTCATCTTTGATTGTGAGATGACCGGACAGACCGTGATGACGTATACCTAAATCCTTAACAAGAGACGGTAGCGTATCATGACTCTCTCCAATCATGTCTTGTCGTATCATTAGTTGTTTATTCTCTTGCTTCGCTGACGTCTGCCAAGTCATCGAGTACCTGATTTGTGACTTTCTATACCTTTTTATATTCTTATACACGTGTTCATATTTGTGTTATACTTATTTTGCCTATTAATGCTGCTTAGTTTGTTAGAGAATATAACCTCGTGGAGATTTCTTTATTAACAATGTCACATTGTATTGGGATGACCATTATGGCAATAGGGTAAGAGTGAGGTTTGGTGCACCCTAGAACCTGGTTGAGAACCATAGCGGCATGTTTTGCCACTGGTCTTTAACCATATTGTCAGCGTTTTGTATTGACGGTGTCATTTACATTTCCTTTTATTTATCTTGTATTTGTTGTTTTATTTGTGTGCTTCGTATTGGTTCGTTACGTGTTCCGAGTGTTAACTTCCATACCCCATCCAACCCCTTCTTCAAGAAGCCAAAACGGGGTTGGCTGGGGCATGAAATAAAACCTTAATTTCGGCTTAAAAGTTTGCATATTGTAAAATTAAAACATTTATTAGGAAATTTTAAAAAGGTTATCGCATTTTTTTCAGTAATTTTTTTTTTTAAACGTGTATTATTGTCGAAATATACAATATAACATCCTGATAATATAAGCTTTCCCGTCTCTTAATGAAAATATTGCAAATTTGCATTGTGAATAATCTTGCTTTTATGTGAGATTCACGTTTATGAGGATAATCTAATCAGCATCCGAAATGCTTCCCAAGGTCATTCAATATAAATGTTAGACCAATAACAGAACTGCTCCTTGCACGCACAAAGCCCAGGGACTTGATTGCTCTCCATTTGCGGTGAATACATAGGAGTAATCCGCGTCAATTAAGTGTCCATTGACGTTTTAAGTGATACAAGTGATTGGATTTGTTCTGTGACATTGTCTGAGCCGTGCCAATTCATATATATTTGTCTATCTATTTATATTATTTATCCTTACAGTCAGCGTGATTTGCCTGAACACTGGGAGCCAGACTTTAATATGTGTTTGTCATGACGATAGAATATGGTCTGCCAAATGGTAGTTGCGCATAATGTTTACATCTATTTTATACACTCTAATTTACAATGCGAAATAAGTTTTATTAATGTAAGCGAAGCACGAACAAAAATATACTATTTTTAAATTGTCTGAACATAATGCAGACGTTCAAATCTCAGGAGAGCGCATCTTTTGATTATTACTGTCTGTTATTATCGTTATTTATGACGGACTGTAACGGGACAGTTTAGTGGGGGTTTTTATGCGCTCAAGCAGACGTATACAGACATCTCGTATACACGCAGATGATACACTATCGTGTGCACGAATAAAATTCGTATCCAACAATACACTTGTTCCTGCGATTCGTTGTCAATACGCTGAGATATCAGAGTCAAAAGTCACAAAAGAGCAATTTAAATCTAAACGTTATTTCTCTTGATATCCGGTTTACATTCTAAAATATTATATTTTAGGCAATTGGATGCAGTCGAGATACTGCGATTGAACTACTTCATCATTCGTCATAATTCGTCATAATGTTCTGCATTGTAAAATAAGAAGTTCATGAAACGTAGTTCTGCTTTTGATATACCAGACTCGTCAAATATAACTCAGTAGGTTGGGAAATTCAACATGTTTTTTCCCAAAAATCAATATTAAAATAGACATTATTGTATATTCTGAATATTCTGTATTAAAAAAGTAGAACAGTCGAACCAGTCTAGAAGCTGAAAAGTAGAACAGTCGAACTAGTCCAGTAGCTGATTGGAGTTCTGCGAGCATTTATATGTCCCCTAAATTTCTCTGTGGAATCCTATAGGGAACCTTTAAGAAGAAAACAAATCGAGGGTAGACATTTAAATCATGATACCAAGTGGGAAATTCAAGATGGCGTCCAACATGGCCACCAAAACAGGAAAAAAAATCATTTATTTCCATTGCCCATGGTATAAAAGTAATCTTAATAAATACAGTTCTCCAAAGTAAATGTCAATAATAATCTAGAACATTTATTTAAAAAAAAGAAGTAATTATGTCTAAAAACAGTTAAAAGACTGACACATATTTATATGTGAACGAATACTGTTTATTAAGAAATACAAACAATATTAAATAATCAGTAAAAAAAATTTGGTTGTAACTGAATCCTAACAGCTGACCTTCAGCTCACCAAACATTAAAATAGAACATTATTGTTACAAACATGTGTATATTTCCTTCATATTAATGTACATGTAGGTCATGCTTTACACATAAACTAGGAATGAAATGGTCACCGAAATACCCAGTTCGCATAGCTGTATGTACCTGTACAATGACATTGTTGGACATAGTTTGAAGAATAGATGCTTATTTTAGTGATGTTCTTCTTCAGTTATTTTCAGTTTTTTAATACTGGTATTCATAATTATTGGCAACATGACACTCCATTATTTTTGGCATTTTTGCATTGACATGGTTCGGCTTCACATATCCATGTGCACTGTACCAAATTTATTCGGGTCGTTCAGACGAAAGCATTGCATGCACAGCTGGTCATGCTCTGTGCTGTTAAGAGTAAAGAGTAAAGAGAATGTTTAGTTGAGTCCCTACCCACTTCCCTTATCCAGATCTCTTAGAGCCAACGGCATTGGAAAAACAATAGCACGACAAGATAAATATCTTTGCTCCAGTCTACGTTGCATGCATCTAATGGAATTAAGTGTACAACAGCCTTTCCCATGATGAGGTATAGCTGCGGAATAACTGGAATATTGACATGCATGATGTATTTCCATGGCAAAGGCTGAACTCTTTTGCTTCAAGCTATTTACCACTTCTCGTCAGGTTTTGTTTACAATAGATGGATATAAAGTGTCCTTATTCGCAAGCAATAGCTATATCATTTGTTTTCCCGATTCAGTTTGTGTCCTTGACTGCTCCTTCTACATAAATGTCAAATAATAGGTATTCACTATCAAGTTGATAAAGTTGATACAATTTCTCAAAATGCTCAAAATATTCGTAATGTGTGCCATTCCATTTCCAAGATACGTTGTTTGATACCATTGTGATGGTTGCAAATAGTCATTGTCACATATAGTATTTTCTAATTCACTGCATGTTTTTTTCATTAATTCATATTCCGCTAAATTAATACGTCAACTAGATACTTGATAGTACAAAATTACAAGAGAACACTCTCATAGGTGATTTCTGGATGTCAAAGAGAGAAAACGCTTCTTAAGTGTACTCAAGGTGAGCCCTAATGAATCTTTCAAGAGCGAAAATGTAAGCCCGTAATGGTTGAAGCTCTTTATCAGCATACCGATTTTGCATGTATCATTTATTTCTTGAGCATACACAACGTAAAGGTAGTGTTGGGGCTGGTATGGCCCAGTGGCTAGGTGGTCCGGGTTCAAGCGTCACCAGCGCCACTAAGTTTCGTCAGTGTGTTCTTAGGCTAGACACTTTCCCTAAGCCTCGTCTGTTGAATGAGGCTGGACATAAATCGGGCGGTCTCATGTATCGGAGTCTAGCCACGAAACATAGGAATCTATTCGTTAATAAGAGTAGGATTCCTATGTATCCTTCCCCTCGCTCTGGGGTGACTCTCAATAACTTATAATGTGTTGATGAGCTGTTTAACATTATTCAAATATGTTTCAAGCATCTTTCAACGTTCATCTTAGACTGCACATACATGATTGCATCAGTGTCACTATCAACAGACACTTCATCAATGTAAATGCTTTGAATAACAAGAGCTGTGGGAGAACAGCGCAGTTCGATAATGTTTTCAGAATAAATCATACACCTGAAATATCACCAGAAAAGGAGGCATCAATCTCCATACAAGCAGTAGTTAAATACAAAGCATAGATTTACCCTTGAGCAATATTAGCAAATAATAAACCAAAAGTATGGTGTAAGAATAAACCCAACAGCACAGAAAAAGCATGAATACAAAATATGGGTCTGGTTTTGAATGGAGTGGGGTTTAGGAGAGCCCATCATACCCCAGTTAAGACTAAATTACGTATGAACACATTTAGATAATACAATAAGGAATCCCAAACAAAATATGGTTAGGCTAAGACAAATATTGAGATATATAACAGCTTACACGCAAACCTTGATCTGCCCTTATTGTACATTTTACGGGCCATCATAATCTGGGTTTTATGGAAGCCCGGAATAAATAGGACATAGTTACGCATACAACCTTTTGATTATATGCCAGATGATACTATACGGAAACCCATTTCCAAATTTAGATGAGTTAGGACAATCTAGTAAACCTGTAAATACAGCTTACCTTGTGAAAGGGAACATTGCATATTTTAATTAATTTAATTTAATTATTTTATCATAATTTGGGTTCTCTGAGTGCCGAGGGGAAACAGAAACCAAAATTAATTATGCATCCCTTAAGATAATATAATGAAGCTCATGGCGAACTTTTGTTGAGCATGAAATGTAAAATATGTATACATGTAAACACAGATTACACAAAACACCTGACCTGGAGCCCAGTGCCGACGTCGGGGTGATTACATAATATCTCTTATTCTTCGAATAAAATTAAAACTCACACCCAGAAATCTTAGTAGTTTGATCTGGAATTACAGTACTTCTTCACTATTTTTTTTAGATCAGCTGCATTACAGAATATATAGTGTTAATCAAAATAAACCGTTTCAGTATTTCTAAAATTTGTATAATGTGTTCGAACTAGTTATTTTTTTTATTATTTTAATGGAAATCGACTCGTCCTTATTCAAATATGGTGTTTTTTTTTTAATTTTCTTGTTAAACACAAATGAAAAAAAAAGTTTATTAACATATTTCTTCCATGTAGATACAAAATAATACAGTGTTTTATTATGTGTTGTACACCAAACATATTGATATTTAATATTAAGCGGCCATCTTGGGCGCCATCTTGAATTTCTCACTTCGCACCATGATTCAAAATGTCTACCCTCGACTTTTTGTAATCTTAGAGGGTCCCCTACAGGATTCCACAGGGAAATTTAGGGGACAATGCACACAGGACTGCTATCAGATGCTGTATTAAACAGGAAATGAAGAATTCATGGACAACAGTCTACCAAAATCTTGCTTAGAAACAAACAAAATTGGAAGCATAAACAAAAAGGCAAAATATATGACATCACAGATATAAAAGGGTTGGCAATAGAGCTACCGCCTTGGAACGGTCAGTGGCAAAGTAGGCCACTGGGGGTTTAAACCGGTTCTAGGGTGCACAAACCTCACACTTACCCTGCTGTCATCCATTAAAATAGGACAGTGTAAATAAAGATATCCCCGCCATGATCTAATCTCTAACAAACAAGCATCATTAATAGGCAAGTATAACAACATAGATAATAATGCTTATATGCATATACAATTAATTAGTATTATCATGTCATTTTAGTCAAGTACTGTGTAGGGATCAGACTATATATGTTTTGTGCTTTATTATTATACTAATATTGTGATATACACGTTTTATATAAAATAAATACTAATGAGCATATGCCCCTGTTTACAATCGTCAATAAACTGTCGACTTCCGCCTTAAAGTCTCTGAGTCAGTGATATTGGGCTTGTGCAGTAAAAGTAGATATAACAATCGAACAGGAAAAATAGCATTCAAGGACGACAGTCAACCACAAACAGAAACAAACAACAACAATAAAGATGAATAGAAGGCAAGATATGTCATCACAAACACAAAATGGTTTGACAATAGGGCTACCGCCCTTGAACGGACAATAGGAAAGTATGCCGTTGTGGGTTTAAGTCAGGTTATATGGTGCACCAAACCTCACTCTTACCCAATTGTCATCCCAATAAACGGGACAGTGTAAATAAAGATATACCCGCCAGGTTATAATTTCTAACCAACAAGGCAATAAATAGGCAATATCAGTAAAACAATTACATGATCATGTATATATAGCATTAGAAAGTCACAAAGTAAGTACTCAGTGACTTGACAGAAACAAGAGCAACAAGACAACAAACCGCTAAGGGTACGACAAGACAAGATTAAAGACAACCATCAACGCTACCGTCCTATAAGATTCAGGTAGATGTCATCATAGGGTCCACAATCAGTGCACAATTAAAGAGGAAAGTCACTGTGGCGAACTGTAAATGGGTCAATCACTAAACATGCAGTGCGTTGCAAAATGGTCATAACCTCTTTTGATAAACTTTTAACAAGTTTAATAGAGATTGTATGTAACTGATTATGTCAAAGGATCTTACGAAGTTTGTAAATCACATCACCATAGAAGTCAGGTTGTGATATCCTTGTAGTCTTGCTTGACAAACAATCCGAACCCGCCCGCGATATTCTTCGCGATCATTCGATGTAGATGTAAGACCGATTGCAGAAGCGCTCGTTGCACGTGCATCACTCTTAAACTTTAACTATCATATGTGCAGTGAATGTATCGAATTGATGTGTCCATGGAAACACAGCATATATTATTATTGTATTGACAATAATATTTATTGCGCAGAGGGAGGCTTGAGTTTTCCTGAAAAGGATCGAAAAGTAAACTGTTACAGCAGTTTAGTTTTACTCTCGTACCCGTGGTAACACTAGTTGCCAACAGTATATACCTTAAATCACCACTCATATGACGTAGTTTTACCTTTGATAAGCAGAAATTTCCATTGTGACTTAGTGGGTTGAGTGTTTCAACATGTCTTATCTTTTAAAATGTTAAAATAAATATAAGTGTATTTTGTTTTCAGAGGTGTTTTTATTGTGATATTTTAAGGTATTTAAAGCTACCCCGCCCCTCCCCATCACACTTGTAATCACTAAAATTTATTGCAACTAGAAGGTTAGCCTAAATCAGGATTTCGTTTATAAAAACGCAGGATTTAGATTGCATAATGTTACAGAAAGATTGCCTAACCTTTCGGTTTATAAAACAAGATTATATTGATTGTCAGATGCTGTAAAGGCATTTCCTGTTGCAGTTTGATTTATTTCAACATTGTTTCCGTTGTAATGTTATCACGCTATGGTATTGTATTATATCGATATATGTGTCATTACGCAATAATAAACGTGTCAGTCAAAAGTAGATATAAAAATGGAACAGGAAATGAAGCATTAACGGACCACAGTCATATGTGTTCGTTAACGGACCACAGTCATATGTGTCCGGAGATTTCCAAAATTCCCCTTTTGTAATGATTTTAATAGGAGACAGTTATGCACATGTACCGAAAATGCATGAAGATTTTTATCTGGATTTAGGTCCCTTTTAAAGTGTCGTTTTGAAAATAATTGCGAAATGCCACGTCCTTCACCCCCACCATCAACCCCAAAATAAAACGATAAAACGAGTTCACAGCCTACGTGTATCTATATAATATACCACCAATTTAAGCAAATTGTAACATTTGCATTGCAAATAGTTACTTGTCACACAGTTTTCTTTGATCCCATGAATGGTCATTGTTGCGATTTAACATCCTGCAGCAAGTTTGTCTCATTGAATACCGAACAGTCAAACAGAGAACATTACTGAAATTTTCTACATTTTAAACATTTTTGGTTGAACTCAGAAAATTCTTGCCTTTAAAATCAAAATTCTATACATTGTCTTGTTTATAATTCCAGTATTTAACATATACTTTAACAGCCATGTCCATCAAAAGGAACGTATACCAAAAATCATTGAAAGATATTTTATAATAATACATCAAAACAACAACAACATAAAAATACAATTCTTTGAAAATAGTATAAAAAGAAGACAAAACAAATAATAATTTCTAAATTTTAACATCAATTATCGGTGTCTGTACACAAACAGGTGCTTAAAATTAATAATTCATAATTTTTAAAATAGGTATGACTTCAAAGAGTCATTAAGTTAAAGATAATAACTAAGTGGATATAGATTCCCGGGGCACACATTATATTGAAATAACGCGTCATATTGAGTTCGAACTGATTACCTAGTACGGTATTTGTATTTTGTTGGAATATTTCTGCCCTATACGTTACGATGTTTGTAGTCTACTATCTATTTTGTCTATAACTAAATTTAATTTGACCTACGTATATGTTGGTTCATATTTTATTTAAGGACTGTGGTAAACCTACCCTATACACAGATGAGACAAAAAAAAGATATTGAAATAAAGGACATTTGTTGAAAGTCTTTTTTAATTTTAGTATTCTTGGACACAGTACATTAACACTGGCTGTAGATTCATTTAAGAAATAATAACGCACTCGTGATTTAATTACTACGCATCCGAACTCCTAACTGTGTTTTATTCGCCGATAAAATACAGGTAGGTATTTATTATTTCGAGTCTAACACAGCAGTTACCCCCTTGTTTACGCTATTGTTGGGGCACTATATATTATCTCGGAGGTCAAGGTAATCAGGCTGCTGTGTTAACAGGCTGTTCCATTGGGCGCCCCCGTATGCAAAGTTTTGCGTTTCAATACACTAGTAGTCACGTGACAAACTATTAAGTCATTGCTGACGTCATATAGCTTGCGCTGTATGACGTCAAACGTTCTCAGCTTGTTCAAGATGCGTATTAAAGTTATATGTGTATTAATGCATATGATGGGTTTATATCGGGGGTGTACATGGTTTGGGAGCATGGCAAGTTTGTTGTAATTAACATTTCATTAAAATTACAGTTGAGTTTGTCTTCGTGACGTATATTTACCAAGTGACGTCATGTAACGTGCGCTTCCAACGGATGAAATATACGCGGGCAATTAATGGAACAGCTGTATTTTATCGTAGAATAACATACAGCTGTCTCTCTTCTTTGTGTATATGAAAGACTGCGGAGATCGTGTTAGAATTTTAAATAATATACGACTTCCTTTTTTTATTGACTACTCATCCTCGACAGGAACTCTTGTATGGAGCGAAGCTGAATCGTTACCGAGAAATAATGTTACCGAGAAATAATTAAAGTTCTATTTATTACATAATTATTTGTAAAACGTGTAGACTTCCTTCTTTTTGGTTGACTCCTTTTTAAGCCTAAACAGCACGCATGTCTGAAAGATTGCGGAGTTATTTGTCCACTGACAATAATTGACGCAGACCAATTCGATGCATTTATCGCACAAAGGCGTACACTCAAAGCCAATAATTGGGCACTGCAAAGAGTGGTTCTGCAATCGGTCTTACATTTATATCGAATAATCCTGAAGAACCTATAGGTCGGGTAACTTGACCTTAAGCGATTCGAAAGCTTATATTACAGGATTTTATAACGGATATTTCGACAATAAAACACATCTAAAAGCATTTTACTGAAAAAATGCAATAACCACGAAAGTTAGGTTTTATTTATGATGGCGCACAATTAGATATAGTTAGCAAGTTCACACATTTAGGTATTGTCTTTCCTACGGGGGTCTTCAGCAGAAGCACAAACTTCTCTTGCTGGTCAAGCACAAAAAATCCATTATCAAAATGAATAGATATGTGTATAAAATTGCATTTATATCACCAAAGCATAAGTCAGATCTGTTTGATAATTTGATATCTCCAATGGTAAATTATGGATGTGATGTGTAGGGATTCATGCAAGCTGTATCAATAAAAAGAGTGCATTTACCGTTTTGCAAAAAATATTTTTGGTGGTAGAAAACAACTCAGAATAATTTCATATATTGTTAACATGGCAGACTATCATTCATTGCAAGAAGATATTTCAAAATTATCAAATATTGGTTAAAAATCATGAGAGTACATGATCGTAAATATATGAAAATAGATTACAACATTATGATTAATGACTGTGAAGTACATCCTCTAAAAATAAAGTGGGTTTCCCAGTTAAAACACTTACTGTCCTCTCTTTGACTTCATGATGCATGGTTATAACAAAATGTTGGTAACTGTAATATATTTCTTGCAATAGTAAAGAAACGGTTAAATGACAGTTTTGTTCAAAATCCATTACGTGGTCTCGCCTTAATTCCATTAAACGATGGAAAGGCTTATATTAGAAGGATTTTATTACGGATGTTTCGACAATAAAACACTTTTAAAAACATTTTACTGAAAAAATGCAATAACCTGTTTAAAATTATCTCTTATAAATGTTTTAATTTTACAATATGAAAACTTTTAAAGCCGAAATTAAGGTTTTATTTCATACCACCGCCAACCTCATTTTAGCTTCTTGTTGAAGGTGTTGGTTGGCGTATGAACGTTAATACTCGGACTACGTTATGGGTTATTTGCCAGTCTGGATAAAAAAAAAGTTAATGCTGCGTCCTCGTTCCTCAAAAAATAACTTTGTTTTAATGTGTGTTTTTGGTTGACTATGTTTTGTGAAAGGCACATTTTCTGTTTGAATTTTATTCTTACTTTTGCTGTATTTGTCTTAGAAGTTTGTTATCAAGATACTAAATTTTCTAAAATAAATGCGTTTTACATGTACGATGTATAAATAGAGGATACTTGTTGTTTTGGAGTGAACAACATATTTTATTCCATCAAGAAGTGAGAACATTTTATATTTTCACGAATTCGAAGCATGAGTAAAAATATAAAAGTTTTCTCACTTTGAGATGAAATAAAATATGTTATCAAGACAAAACAACAAATTTTCTTTTTATTTTATGATTTTGCAAACATTTGTTTTAGGGAATCTATGGTAGAACAACAAAAGTAGTCCCGGCAGCTACTATGAAATAAAACGTTATATTCCACAGTGTGGAATAACACTTTTATTTCACTGATAAAATACAGTATTTCATTGCATATCATATATAAATATGTATATAATGGCAACGTTTTTGGAGTTGTTGTTTTTTAACATGCCTTTTTAGTGAGGATACATTATATTCTGAAATAATTTTAGCCCAAATCAATTGGATTCGTAAACGTCGAAATAACGATTGACGAAGCATAAATACTTCTTACTGAATCTTCGTGTACAACCATTGAAGTAGTCAACTGTTATCATTGACGTATGTACATGTGCTACTAAACAAGACATATACATATCTTAAACTTGGTATTTAAATGTTAGAAATGCGATATTTTGCAAAGTTACAGGCTCCATTCCATCAATCGTGAGAAGTCATGCTGTAGTCACTTGAGTGGGGTAGTCAAAACGTTTTCCTTGACATCAGATCAGCGTCTTACCCATAAGTTGATATATCACAGTACAAGTCATGCACGCGATTTAGCCTAGGAGGAGAGCGTCCGCCAAGCATACAGGGAGTCGTGGGTTCAATCCTCGACCCGTGTGTACCAAAGCCGTTATACAAATAGTACTTGTAGCTTCCTTGCTTGACTTTCAGAATATAATGGGTAGTTCTAGGATTGTCGGCTTGGTGTCAGTATAATGTGGCTGGGTGGGATATTATGTCATGTGTCTACGGCGTGGTATACCATTTTGTCATCACTTAACAAGTAGAGCAAAGAGATAACTACTACAAATAACAACCATCGTGATATGACTGAAATATGGTTAAAAGGGACATCAAACCTCATGTATACGTGCATACCTACGTACCTGCGTACCTGCGTACCTACATCCGTCCGTCCGTCCATCCATCCATCCATACAAAGGTAGAAATAAAAACACTTGAAACAAAATCACATCAGATAATTTACAACACATACCAATTTACAAATCAGATCAGTATTTCAAGTTGTTCTTAGACGTTTTGAAACTCCACGAAAACCTAAAATTCCTCAGTTTCGCATTTAACTCTATATCATCTATGGAAATCAATCGGAGTGTCAGGGTAGCTTGGAACAATGTTTCTTTAAAGAAGAAATACACTATCAACATTCACCTTTACTCCTTAGTTTCCGAATTTCACCGAGGCCAGTTCTGCTATCAAAAAGTCATAAAAAATACAAGACAAACGTCAAAATATACATAAACAATCGTAATACACTTTCCCGATACATCGCACGTTGGATTACTCATCCACTAGAGCAACACTCAGTATTCAATATATCAAATGTTCATATTTAACGATTTATGTATAGAACATTAACTTTCAGTTAAAGCTATAGAACATTAACTTTCAGATAGTGATTCATTAAAAGGCCATGAAAAGTAGTAAATCCATTAATATATACCATCAAATCTTGTAGTAACAGATATGTGTATTGACTTCGAGACGTTAGCATGATAAAACGGTTAAATACTTGTAAATGTCAGTAATACTGCTCAAAAGAAGCCTTAAAAAATAAGTGATTTCACTGGAAAAGTAAATGGCACGTATAAACCCTGATATTCTGACGAAAAATAGATATAAAAGTCTAATGAGAAATGTAGCATTCAAGGAACAAAGACAACCACAAACACGAATAGAAACAAACAACACTTACAATGATACATAAAAGGCAAGGTATGTGGCATAACAAGCATAACATTGCTGACAATAGGAATACTCCCTTGGAACTGTCAGTGGCAAAACACTTTGCTGGGGTGGAGAGATGGGGAGAGGGGGATAGGTTACAATAAAGTTCTAGGATGCACCAAACCTCACATTTACCATATCGTCATCTCTGTATCACGGAAAAGTGTAAATTATTAAATCACCGCCAATCCTCTAACAAACCAGGCGGTATTAATAAGCAATATAAGTAAAGCATACATTTGATCATGTATATATGAATTTAAAAAGCCTAGAAAGCAACAAAGCCCAATAGGACGGTGACGTTTGATGTTTGTCTGCAACCTTGTCTTATCGTGCCCTCAATGGTTTATTCTCTTGTAGCTTTACTCTGCCAAGTACCTTCTTAGTTAGGCTATTGTGTTTTGCATTTATAAATATATGAGCATCTTTATGTTTTACTTATATTGCCTATTAATGCTGCCTTGTTGGTTAGAGAATAGTTCATGGCGGGGATTTCTTTATTTAAACTCCCTTTTTTGCAACTGACCGTTCCAAGGCGGTAGCCTATTGTCAAACCTTTTTCTGTTTGTGAAGCCATATACCTTTATTCCTTATTAGCATTACCATTGATGTCGTTTTGCGTGTTTTTGGATTTACTGTGTTCTGTGAAAGCTGTAATTCCTGTTCGACATTTATACTTATGGTTAAACTATTACCATTTGAAATGGTTACTTCAGTTCCACTTAGTGTATAGCTGCTTCTTTACCGTTGAGCAGATGTACATAGAACAGATCCAATAACTTTCAACACAAGTATGTGATGATATGTTATATGCCAAACTTCAAAGTAACATCTTTCGATAAATGCAATATTCTGGAGTATAAATGTGAATAGCATTATTATAATCCGTATACTAGTCAAAATCCAAAATCCAAAAGTACCCACCTAAGAATAGGTAAATGACATTCTCTGTGTTTTGTGTATTTCACGTTTGATTGGAAATACGGTTGAAATTAAAAATAACGACTTTTAATCGTCTTCTCTGATTGCTCTGAAAGCTTTCAAGTCTATCTGTTTTCTTATAAATAAATTATAGCTCTTATACAACTGGGTACTTAGGCATTTTGTTTAGTTCTTTGAATTAGTGCAGCTTTCAATGTTCCTAATTCTAAAATATGCGAACAAACATTATCATAGAACTTGTTATTAATATGGATTACTATCAGTTGAACATATATTACTAAATAAATATTATATGTTCACACAAGGCAAACATACAATGCATGCTTTAAAGTCCATTAGATCTATCAATATTAATACGTAATATGAAATCAGAGTATGCATGTTTTCAAGACCAAACTTTTTAAACCTGACGGAACTTGATAACATATTAATCGCACTTTAAATGAAACTGAAACAAACTACGATGGTGTCAATGTATTAATGGTAATATTTATAATAGGATTTGCATTCATAATTCTTCCAAATCGCATGCAGTTCCTTAAATATCCCCAGAAATGCTCAGATCCAATAAAAACTTAATTTCATGTTTCAATTTTTAATAAAATGCATAATATGGCATGATACGTACTAGAACTGCTTCATAAATTTAGAACAGAATATCAACAAACACCATACCAAGGCGAGGATAGTTTGCGGGTAGCACGTTGCGAGTTTGTAGACTTATAAGAAATACAGTCTAACGTGCAAGATTGGTACTCTCTTTGGTATATCTGTCAGTCACCATAACCAATTATTACAATATGGGAAAAAAATTATGTTTTATGTATTAGAAAAAAATCCATGACTATTAAGGTTTGAATGTGGTCTGACGGTTAGGATATATTCTACCGTAGATATACATAAATATTACATTTGTAAGATATTGAAGCAGATCTAAATACATTTATACATTTGGTAAGTGCCATTAAGGTTCGGTTTAGTATTGAATTTATTTGCATTTTTTAAAGAGATTAAACAGGAAATCCAGCAAATTATTAACGTGAAATGTTAATCTGAAACGATTATATTCCCGTACTATCAATATATTACCTGGCATTGTCCTATCCTATAAGTGTTTTTTTATGTTCATGTTACAGTTTCAAGGCAATAATTTGACGGATTTCGCATTCTATCTGAATGGAATATGCATTGTGAGTTAAACTATTAGGTCAAACCTTAAAAGTATTTCGAGGAATAAAGTAGTTGCGTCCAGTAACAATTAGATTGTACAATTTCTAGTGGACACCATCATCAGGATTATATTTTACATCATGTTATATTAGCATTACCACTACAGTTACGCTAGCATTTTTTTTCCGAAATATATATTGTTAACACTGAATTACATCTACTTAGATTTCAAAAGATATTTAATTAAAAGGGAGGTAATTTAGGATTATTATTTATCAATTTTATTATAGACGGATCATCTGCAATAAAAGTGTCAAACTGTTATGGGTTTCTTTTCTGGACAGATACGTAGTCGTCAGTATATTCATTTGTCTACAATTGTTTTGATGATTTACGGAAATTAGCGAACCAGTCTCGCATTTTTTTACGGAAATGTACGAGGTTTTAATCGTTATATGCTAGTAGATACAAAAGTAATTTATCGTATTGGTCCGGAAATCGTTTACGGAAATAGACGAGGTTTACCAAGGGTTTCTTGAAAAGAAGGAATTGTCCGCCATTTTGGTGTGTATAAGTTTGGATACATTGTAGAAGTTTGGATACATTCAGATATTACTAAAATAGACAAATGGTTTCCGCTCAATAACTTCAGTAAGAATGATATATTGGCCTGAAACTGTATGCGTACGTAGTTTATATGAAAAGCAAGTTTGGGGTCAAGGTTATTAAAAATAGGAAAATGTTTTTCGTTCAATAACTTTAGTTAGGAATGAGATATTGGAATGAAATTTTATGGGTAGGTAGCTTATATGGAATGGAAGCTTTGGATTGCATATGCAAAACTACCATTTTCAAAAAAATCACTCTCATGGAACTGTCCAAATATATAACGTTTACGTCATATTTTTCTTGTTATAATTATTATTTCCTATCAGTTTTAAGAATATTATATCTTTAAGCGGACTTTGGTTCATCTTATGTGTTTGAACAGAACATTTCCTGTTTTCATATAAAAGGGGAGTAACTCTCAATAGATGTAACAATTTAAACAAAAAATAAATAGTTTAAAAACTTATCATGCTTATGGTAAAAATAAACCATGCTATAATGTAGGATTTAAGACGGAAATGTATCAAATTTGAAGCAAAAATCAAAATAAGAGGTATGGGTAACTCTGAGTAGAAGTTATAAGTTTGCTATAGAAAAAATAAGATTTTTGTTTTTCCGTAGTGGAATACATACATAAAAGTAAATTCAAAGCTAATTTTATATTCTATCTCTATACCGAAATTGTGTGTACAGTATTTTGCAGTGAAAATGTCATAACAACGCCAAAAGGGGTGTAATTTAAAATCTTTTAATAACAAATCATTAGAACCCTGATGACCTATATATGTTTTACTTGTTTCAAAAGAAATGTCAAGTTTTGAAAAACCTTGAGTATACGAACATACCTTTTTAATCTTTAATTATCATTTTAGTAAACAAATGGGTGGGGTACGGTCCATATATGTTTGCTCTTTAAAGTAAAAAGACCAATGAGGATTACAATTGTTTATGTATAGTTTGTAACATATGTATATACCGAACACAATTCCTAATTACTAACTTTTGTATCTTAAATCATTTTCTTATTTAAAATATATTTCAGAATTGTTGTATTATAAGTATTTTGTTTTGACCCATAAAACATGTATGTTTTATTTAAATGTTTACATCTTTTGAGAGTTATCCTCCCTTTATACGAAAACATAAAATGTGCTGATAAACCACATAACATGAATCGAATATATGTAAACTTATAGATTATAGATATCAACTTCTTAAAAGTGTTACGAAATAAAATAAAAGAAGATAGAAAATTGACCCATTTGTTACAAATTCTCCGTCTACAAGTAAAGGAAACATATACTCCTAAATTACATCCCTTTTAATTGAATATCGTTTGAAATTCAAGTCATTGTAATTCAACGTTAACATGAAATATTTCAAAAATGCCCTTTGCAAACACATTTGTACTGGTAATGCTAGTCAAACATGATGTCAAAATAATTTTAGCTGGCATTATTTTAGAATTAGTAACATCGAAAACCACTAATTCGAAGCTATATATCCAGTTGTATACATGCTATAACTTATTTCTAAGAAAACACATCGACTTGAAAGCTTTAAAATATGTTCATCCAATCAGAGCAGACAATTTACGCTCCTTTATTTTCAGTGCAGTTTAACTGTTTCTTTAATCAAGCGCGAAATACACAAAACAATTAGAATTATATTGACATATTCTTAGTTCGGTACGTAGGTATTTTCACTAGTATATTTGTAATCGAAAATTAATCGATTTTTTTTTCATAAATGTAATGCTATGAAAAACAATTCTAAAAATACTGAATGGCTCTACGTTTCCTCTTTTTAGTGGAATTTTAAAGTTAGAAACATTTGTCGTCATCAAAGACGTCTAAGACGTGGAAAAAGAAGGTTTGATGACCTACCCATTTTTTGATAATTTTGTATCTAAATGATACCAAAGAAGCTTTAAATGTCAATTAAAACAAATCTCAACACTACGTCCTTTTGCATCCAACCTTCTTAAGTGCTATCAGCATGATATGCATCATTCTATAGATGAGTATATAGAGGATATTTGGAGTGAATATTTATTTTTTTTCATCGAGCAGTGTAAAAATATTGAAGTTTAATCATTTTGAGATGAAATCATGAAAATCTGTTATTCACGACAAAACAATACATTTTTATCTAGTATGAGAATTAAAATTTTGCTGTTTTTAATTCCCTATATCTTCTAAACGTCTAAAGCGATTTCAATAATACACGACTCATTTTCTTTGTTAAGTTATTTCCAATCCAATGATACACTTTTATAACAACTTCCTGAAAAATGTAGCATTTGAAAAAAATGACGAACTGACATTTTTCGCTGTAAATGACAATAATTCTGACCAGTTTTAAAAAAATATATAGCACATTTTCTAAGACCATTTACAGTCGAATGATATATATTAAACAGTGATTTTCTAAACAAATATAAAAATAAACTGTTTTTAATATTGAAAAAATGTAGTTCCGGCTGTGAACAAATAAAAACTCTGTAATTCACACGTATGAAATACCACTTTTATTTCATTGTTAAAATCCACTATTTCACTGCTAAGCATAAAACAAATAAAGATACCCATAAAAAAAAATGTATTAGCTTCGAATGATATATACAACATAAGTTATTATAATAAATCATATTTAAAGGCGTAATGTAATTATTGTCATATCTGGGAGATGTATCACACATTAGCCATAACAAGCCGCCACAACAACGTCATATGCTGCCATATTGCTATTACCAACTGTATGATATAGTCGCATTGAGAGCTATTTGCAACACAATACTTAGTTACCGCACCAATAACTGTCCAATGCCAGACAACCCAACGATGCATGGTCAGTAATTTAACGTGTTGATGTATAACTTTCCGTTAACAGTTTTCGACTATTACATTTACTGGGTAATATAGTTATAGACAGATAGATAGTTTTTATCATGTTTTGCTTGTGTGTCATTATTATGTTGAACTGAGAACAAAGTATTTGCCAAGACTTTTCTGTAGATGGCCAATACGTAATACATTTAATACTATCATGTTGAAGCAATCTAAACACTTACTGGAACAGTTAAGCAAATACGTATAGTATGCCTCTGAAAAGCGCGTTTCGTAATTTAAATGGTTTGAAAACAAAGGTACACAGTTTGCGAATATATATCTTTTTTCTTTTGTGAATTTAACTAATTCTTGATATTTAATCATATTAGGCCTCATATAAAACTATTTAGAAATACATTGCTTCCTTAGCATTATTTATGTTTGGCATTCCAACACAAAATGGAACTCATTCAAGATGTTTGTAAAAAAACAAACATATTCTATCGCTAACAGGAATTATATTCGGTTTAACCCATCTACCCGCTTCAGTTTGCAGCCTATGAGATGACACACGCAATAATATAGTTAGTGTGAAAACATTTAGATTAATATCTGCATATGGTTGAAACTGAAATTGTGCAATATGTATAAAAACAATCTGCTCTAAGACTGGTGGAGTTTTCATATCGACTGTGCCACATTACGTGGTCCAAGTATTACCTTTCATACCCCATCCAACCCCTTCTCCAATAAGCGAAAACAAGGTTGCGGACTGGGGTATGAAATAAAACCTTATTTTCGGCTTACAAAAGTTTGCATATTGTAAAATTAAAACATTTAATAGGTAATTTTAAACAGGCTATTGCATTTTTTCAGTTGAAAAATGTTTTTAAACTTGTTTTATTGTCGAAAAATCCGTTATAAAATCCTGCTAATATAAGCCTTTCCATCGTTTAATGGAATAAGATGAGACCACTTAATGCATTTTGAACACAATTGTCATTTAACCGTTTCTTTACTATTGCGAGTAATATATAACAGTTACCAACACTTTGTTATAACCATGCATCATAAAATCCAAGAGAGGACAGTATGTGTTTTAATTGGGAAACCCACTTTATTTTTAGAGGATGTACTTCACAGTTATTAATCATAATGTTGTAAACTATTTTCACATATTTACGATTATGTACTCTAATGATTTTTAATAATTATAAAATATCATCTTGCAATGAATGATGGTCTGCAATGTTCATTATATGAAATTATTCTGAGTTGTTTTCTTACCACTTTTTCAATTGATATAGCTTGCGTGAATCCCCATGCATACTTCCCATCCATAATTTAACATTGGAGTTATCAAATTATCAAACAATTCTGACTTATGCTTTGGTGATATAAATGCACTTTTATACACATATCTATTCATTTTAATAATGGATTTTTGTGCTTGACAGCAAGAGAAGTTTGTGCTTCTGCTGAAGACCCTCCCGTAGAAAAGACAATACCTAAATATGTGAACTTGCTAACTATGTCTAATTGTGCGCCATCATAAATAAATACTAACTTTCGTGGTAACATTGCGCCCTTTCTACATGTTCTCAATGCTATAATTTCGTTTTTAAATTAGTACAACTTACTTTCAATCTCCATTCTTTGCAATAGTAAATAGTATATTAAGTCCATCTTGTAACTTTGCTGCAATGTTAGCAAACAGTACTATATCATCTGCATACAAAAGCATAAACAGCTTAAACATGCTAATATCTAAACATTCCGATCCACTATGTATGAATGCATCTTCTATATCAGTTAAATTAGTTAGTAGATAAAGTTGATACGAAATCGAACAGGAAAAATAGCATTCTGACACAAATCGTCCATCAAAAACCACACATTAATAAACAACAAAACCTTCAAGAATAATCAGAAGCGTTGTATGGGACACGACACACATGGACGGGTTGACAACATGGACACCATCTGGAACGGTGAATAGGAGATTAAATCAGGAGACATATTGCATAGCTGGGGTAGACAGCGGATGTTTAAAGAATAAAAACACAATAAAATAGTTTCTGACCAAATAATAGAAAACCAACGCTCCTAAGAACTGTTTAAAACTTTCTATGCATCGGCTGGCCATATCATCACTGGTAATTATAATATTGAATGCTTGTGATGCGTGTCGTATTCTGATCTCCCAATCCATTGAGATGGTTTCGCAGAGAACTTGCGGACCCGAACTCGCTTTCAACTTTTAATTAGTTAATTATTAAAATCATAGATAAACGTAATAACTTGTATTCGGGTAACCACTAATTACTTTCTCCTTGACCTAAATTTCCGTTTAGTAATGAAACCTGAAATACCAGAATTTAGTAACGTGTATGTTTTATTGGTAAATTTAACATGGTTGATGAACATACTCAATGCTAATTGGCTATTGAGCAGTTTTTGAAAAAGCTATGAAAAACCTCTGACGTCACGTCCTTCAACCGTTAGAACGTCATTTTAAACGATTTTCAACGTCGGAAAACATTCAAAGCAACGATTACGTTATTTAAGGCAACGTTACGTTCAAACAACACATTGCATTTTTTTAAAACACGATAAAGCTGTATATCTTCTTCGTTAGGTGCTAAGAGATGGACGTACAATGTAAGTTGTGAGAATGTGTTTATATTATGTTCAACCTCTCGAAAATGTGTGTATAAAATACATAACAATCCATGTCAGATAAGAATTAAAATATTTCCAGCGGGTTTATATTGTGAGAGATCAAAACCTGGTGGTTGGGGCTTGAAACACATCGAAACCGAGGGCAAACGGTCGTTGGTATCGATGGTCTTCAAGTCCCGCCCAACAGGTTTTTATCTCGGACAATATAAACCCGCTGGACATGTTTTATTTCTTAAATAATGTACTTGGAAACACTAACTCGTTTACGCCAGTTCTGTCTATCGCGTATACGTAGTTTCCACGCATATTACTCACTGCATGTTTTGTGTAGGCTGTGGTGGACGAAGTCCAGCACAAATTCCAAATATGTACTCGATTTTCAAATTCTACAAACAACCTTATAAAGCCCGTTTTATTTCTAATTAATTGCCTAGGTAGATCGCGAAAATATATGTATGTATGATTCTTTGCTTTATAAGTTGTCAGGAAAAACTCAAAAAGAACCAAACTCGATGTAATGAACAATGTTGGCGGCTTTCATTTAGGAAATGAAATCCAGCATATGCGACATCGGATACTTTTGGTATCGAAAACCCGTGAAATTATCCACATTCGATGGTAAAAGTAGATTTAAAATGTAGCATTCAAAGACTTCTATAAAAAGAGTATGAGAGTGGACCTTTGGAAACGGTCGGACACCATAAATACGAAATATTGCAGTCTCGGTTTGATTTAGACGGTTGCTTGGTTTAGACATATTGTATTGCATTTTTTTAACAAAGTATGCACATAGGTCGGGCCACAAGTTCTTACAACATTAGTTACGGCCCTTGCCAATACCAATTAAATTACAAAGAACAATTGTAATGTTATGGCTATAGTAAACATATTAAGTAACAATGAATACAGAAAATAAATAAACTAAAGTTTACAAAAGTAGACGTTAACAGTTGTCACGATAGTTGAGTGAAAGAAAAGAAAAAAAGAAAAGAAGGAGGAGAAGAAGACAGAATATGTTTTAATAAGAGAACATAGGGTCAGTCCGAACACACTGCTGAGTTGTTTTAATACACTAGTTAAAACGCCTGGTGTCTTTTATATATGTTTGCACAGCTAGAAAAACAATTTCATTTTCTTTATCACTAAAATCTATATTGCCAATACACAATTTGTCAACGTTCAACGGATGGAACTGTGTGGTTGATATAAACAGGTTACGCCTCTGTTCAATAAATCGACAACGTTTAAAACAAAATGTTCAGCATCTTCTTTGTCTTGTCCACAGTCGCATGTTGGTGATAATCGTAATTGGTTCAAAAACAAATCATCATTAAGGTTGCTGCATAAGTTTCGAATACAGAAAGTGATCGTGAGCCGCATAAATAAAACGACGGGACAGTGGGACGCTTAAACATTGTGTTGAGGAGACAACATTTAAATGCCTTTAAAGATACTAATTCACGAACATGTGTAGGTAGATTATTCCAAAGACTTAATGACGACGGAAGAAATGATTTGGAAAATAACTCGGTTCTCCTTATCGGTGCTACGTAGTCATCGGAGTTCCTCAAGTTGTAATTATTAATATCTCTAACAAACGGAGGAAACAAGTTATTTACTGTTCATGAACGGTAGTAAAGTATGCTTGCTACCGTTCACGCACCTATCCCCGGGTTGAGCAGAACTCAATATTCATCAAATCAATAGTACAAAAGTTTAACCATCCCGAAGATGGCTTGCATATGGCGGTGGACATGCAACTTTTACTGTCATTATTCCATGTCCGGCGGCGTATGGTCCCAGTATCTAACAAAATCCTATGCCCCGAAGAGCGAAATAAACAAAATGAAATTTAGTTGGGAGTAGCGCTTATGAATCCTGCGCATCACAAGTAACAGTCAAAAGACTAAATAAAAAAGCAGACAACATATCCTATGGGTGGTGAAACAATACCCAGAGCCTTTATCGGCCGGAGTAGTGGAACCACCGAATCGAAATTTTAGTAAGAAAACAAAAACATTTAAAAATGTACCACCGATATATAAATATAGGTATCTCCAAAGATCGAACGAATAACAGTCCTAACTGCAAGCACGCATCGAAACAAACAAAAATAAAAATGCTAAATAACAGGGTGTATGCCATCACAAACAGCACAAAATGGTTGATACTATGGTTAGTATACCATTTTGTGTTCACAAGTTCGAAAAAAAACTAGTTTAAAGTAGCTCCGTCACAAGGTATATAAATTAGGTAAATTACATTTTTTGACAATCCAAACTCTATAGACACTATAGACACACTATGAACGGGTTTAATCACCCCAAAACTGGGGCGTCGAATTAAGAGTAACCAACTCATTTTTAATACTCCGTGATTTTACTTATGCCTTTCATTGGCACATATACATTATTACATGGAATGAATACCTGGACATAGTTTTAATAAACGGTTTTATAGTGTAATTTTGCCGTTATTTGGCAGGTTAGTTTCTTTAATATATACTCCTCAAAACAAGTTGAGGACCATCCTTTATTTATTTCAATAAGATTAAAGTCATCATCGCACAAGTTTAAATACATATTGCATTCCAAAACTGGAAATTGATTCGTGTTTCTGTATTCTTGAGGAACATTTTACACGAAAAAAACACATTTAATTTGAAAATTCAGATTTTGAAATTTTAATAAAATCCTTTGTTTTCACCCAAAAATGTAATTTAGTATAATTTTCATGACTATTGATTCCTTAACAAACATCTGTCACTATTTTCTTTAGAATAACTCTAGAGATAAACGTGCAGTGCCAAATATGCAACTAGGTCTTGAAAATTTACTTCAGTTTTTGGATGGGATAAAAAATCACCGTTTTTCAAAATTGTTCGGTGTATGCATTTAAACTGTCAAAGGTTAGTCAATTTAGAGGGAAATTAAAATTTCGCGTCCATAGTTCCATTGGTAGGGATTAAACGTGATGAATAAATTGACAAAACGTATTTCAAACTTTTAGTAGTGTTGTTTTGGGGCAAATTATCATTTTTAGCTCTACTGATCAGAGATATCAGCAGAGCTTATGCTGTGGTGCGGTGTCCGTCGTCCGTCCGTCTGTCTGTCCGTAAACTTTTTTTTGTAGCGACTACTCCTCTGAAACTACTGAATGGATGTTCATGAAACTTTACAGAAATGTTGCCCATGAAGTCTAGTTGATCCTAGCAAAAATTCATGTTGATGTAAAATCCAAGATGGCCGCCAAATATAAAAATAGATTTTTAAAAAAAAAGGTTGTAGCAACTACTTCTTGAAAACTTTTAAGTGATATTGATATGGGACTTTTTCTAACATTATCAGCATGCCATGATGTTGGTTCTTGTCGAAAATCGTTTCGATTCGAAGTTAAACATGGCTGCCAGCGGCCATTTTTGTTAACATAGAGTTATAAAATGAAAACTTTTAGCGACTACTCCTCTGAAACTACTTGACGGATTTTCATGAAACTTTACAGGAATGTTGCTCTTGATGTCTAATTGATCCTGGCAAATTTTCAGGTAGGCCGTTAATTCAAGATGGCCGCCACGCCACGGCTAAAAATAAATTTTCAATAAACCCTAAATTAAACGATTTAATGCTCTGCATTCATCAAAGGAAATGTCACGGGATACGGGAAATATCTGCCGATGTAGAGAAATGGCCCCGATAAAATGGCACGAGTTCTTATATCGGGGCCATTTCTCTACCAAGGGAGATATTTTCAGTATCTCAAAAATACTGGTTATTAAACTATATATTACATAATTTAAAATGATATTTTATTAATATTTCTAATGATTCACGCCTTTTTACACCAGTTTGCACGAGAACGCCAAGACGACGTTACGTCATCCAAGATTACGTTACGTCATACAAACAAAACAAGTGGAACCGGAACTCTTCGTTAATTTCCGTAATCTTATTTCCTAGTGGCGGAATCTGACGAAGACGTCCGTAAAACAATCGGAACGTCATTTGGCATTCCCGCCATTGACGGAAAAGGCCGAGCAATGTGCCGTACTGAGAAATATCTCCCACTGGGAGATATTTCCCAATAGAGCGAACGAGTAGATATATAGCTTTTCTATTCCCAGTATTTCCTATACAAATCACAGACAAATATGTAATAAAAACGTATTGTTCAATTCATTTATTATTTTGCATTATGGCTACACGATCATGAAATGTTATGCTTGATATGTCGTGTCAAACCTATGTGTTGTTTTTTAAGAAATAATGACGCTCAGTCTTAATAAATGATTAAAACGAAAAATGCCTGTGCCGTCGTACTAGCTCTTTGCCCAATACACAGAATAATAATTGTTCTGGTTCAGTTTTCAAAAAAAATAATTGCAAATCAAAAAAAATATATGTTTTCCTGCCGTTACTGGGTTATGGAAAGACAAATAGCAAAAATTGTTTTAATTCGTAACCATTTAAGATTATCAAAAAGTATGCCAAGCTCCTATGTAGAAATGGACGTAAGGAACTTCACATTGCTGAACAATTTACCCTGGACTAACGGAATAGATGCTAATATTTAATCAATTGTGTCACTGTATTCTTTCCATTGCTTTGTATCTACCTGTATGAAGTTCTAAAGGATTATCCTAGATCATAGTTTAGTTTAAACATATTTATTTTACATCGATTGCGAAACAAGTTATTGCAACTTACATTAATCACTCTCGATGGCTTCCTGGGTAGAAGCAGTACTAAGCAATGTGGATTAATTATCTTGCTCAAGGATAAATAACGTGGCCGCGGCGAGGATCGAACCCACGACCTCTCGATCTGGAGTTCGGCGCTCTACCACTGGACCACGCACTCCACTGATCATAGTTCCTATGTTGTTAATTTTTTTGAGAGCATAGTGTAAAGTACAATTTAGGTTTTTGTAACTCGCAGAAAGAAATGTGTACTTCTACAACTATTCGACAGATCCGACTGTGACATTGGTTGTCAAACACTTGATCTGAAGTATAGTAACCTATATATTATATATGGACAATGCGCAGCGCAATCGCCTGCGATGTTTTAATTATACAAACAAATAACCATTCATTGAGAAACTGGTCACATGCACATATTGCCAACTTAAGCCTGAAACTTTCCGACAAGATGTCATAATTGAAACATACTACCGTTTTATCTTTAGTTAAGTTCTGCTTAATAACGATACACGGACATATTTAAATTATCTACAAAGCAAAAAACGTAACATCCGGAGTTTATTGTCTAGTAACATGATATATTAATTTGCCTGCTTTGCTAGACAAAAGTTAAATTCCAATTTATAATGTTCAAAACACCATTATACTAAATGATGTTTGATTAATAAAAGGTACGCACGCACGATTTGCTGTCTTAAAGCAAGAAGCACTTGTATAATACAAAGGCATCTTCTAATTACAATCTAAAAATAAATGTTGTTCTTGATTTAAGAAAACAACAACTCTTTTATGACAGCGGGAGGGTAAAACAAATTACCAACTCTTCATTTACTATATATGCACATGTTTTTCATGCATATGCCTAATTTTAATCCATCACATGGTAAATAATTTTAATTAAAAAATTATTATAAATATAAATATAAATCGCCGGTGTGTACATACCAATGTTAAAGAAGGATAAAAATATCGGACAGGGAAAGCAGCATTCAAGGACGACAGTCAACCACAAAACACAAAAACAAACACGCAAACAGACAAACGAAAAGGCAAAAGTAATAAAAAATGCAAACGACATCACAAACACAAAAGGGTTGACAATAGGGCTACCGCCTTGGAACGGTCAGTGGCAAAGTAGGCCACTGGGGGTTTAAACCGGTTCTAGGGTGCACCAAACCTCACACTTACCCTACTGTCATCCCATTAAAACAGGACAGTGTAAATAAAGAAATCCCCGCCATGATCTAATCTCTATCTTCTTGCTTGCGATAACATTACATTGATTGTTAGAAGTAAAATATGAAGACGTGTTTGAAGTGACGTGCTTAAAGGGACACTGCCCGTAACTTTTAGCTTATAAACCTTACGTGGTCCGAGTATTAACTTTCATACCCCATCCAACCCCTTCTCCAAGAAGCGAAAACGAGGTTGGCTTGGGGTATGAAATAAAAACCTTAATTTCGGCTTAAAACGTTCATATGTTGTAAAATTATAACATTTAATAGCTATTTTTAAACAGGTTATCACATTTTGTTTTAGTAAAAACATGTTTTTGAATATGTTTTATTGTCGAAATATCCGTTATAATATAAGATTTCTCATCGCTTAATGGAATTAAGGAGGAACCACGTTATGACAAACAAAAAATATTAGCGTTGACGAGCACAACCACCATTATCGAATATGCAAGATGTGTTGATGGAACTCAATAGCTGTACAAAAAAGTATCACTTCGTGGTGTTGAACTCCAAGCCTCAAAATAACTCTCTTGGTTAATAAAAGACGAGCGCGTTACCGAATTAGCTAGATAAGATAACATGATTCAGCATATACTATAATTAACACATAATGCGTCAATGGATGTCACGTGAGAAACAGAAATATAAATATTGCGGTCCCATCGATCTTTACAAACAATAAATGTATTACTACATACTTATTTGGGTCTATGCTCAGATTGTTATGCATACATTTCACTGAATAAAAATCAGACAGTGATTTGCTTATGCGCAAGATCTGCTTTACTGACGAAAAGTATCGCTGTTGAAGGATTGGCGATATTATATCAACTTTATCGACCACTTGCGGTGTTTCTGTATTCATTCCTACATCTGTCTAAACCAATTTGCCAAGCAATTTCTGAACGTCTTGACAAAAGTTTCGTTATTGTTGCTTATTACCCTGATGCCGTTTCTGTGTACAATTGTCAATCTCTAGGGAAATGCAGTTAGTACGCGATTCGTTAAACTATCATACCGTATGGTAAATAAGATATAGTTTGGATATATAAAATTTGTATGACCATTCCGCTGGGATTGAAATCAGAATATATTGACAAGTTCAACTAATTTGCTTTCACCAGTGTAATGAGTTTGTATCTAATAAGATATTGAATACGAGATGAGATTTATAATAATGTAGCAGACGCACAGGTTTGTTTCATAAAAGGGAGGTCATTTATAAATGTCCACATTTCGTAATATTAGACAGATTGATGCTCAACATATAAAAGGCAGTTCTAGGACTGGTCGACCCGGTAGTGTGGCCGTACTATAAAGTTGAGCATGCTTTGTAATGCTTTGTTTGTTTGTTTGTATGGTGTTTTACGTCATTTTCAACACATGCAAGGTTATATATGACGGTCGATTGGTTGTGCTGGAGGCAGACCACCCACGTTTCCTGGATAGAACCAGTACTGTACACTTCCCGCCATCCGTAATGCAGTATTTATTGACAGCAATGTCCATGGACTTGTTTTAAGAACAAATATAGTCTTATAACCAGATAACCACACTCCATTCAATTTAATGCTTCTTTTTCAAATGTTTAGACTTCTATTTTATTAGTTTTCGATTTTTGTCAATGTTACTCACTTGAACATGTCACCCTACATGTCGCTGACTATTTACATGCGATGTACATTTCTTGAAAGTATTTATTGGAACAAACACCATTCGCTGACGAATTTATGCCAGTTATAGAACAGTGGACTTCCTGCGTCGTCTATTCTTAAAACGTTACAAACAAGGTCCATTGTGCTGCTGCTATGCTTTTCACTGTTAATGTTCTCCGTCAATATCATACGTAAGTTTATAAGCACTGACCAGTGCCTCGTTTCAGAGGAAGGACGTTCGTTTACATTCGTTTCACGTTGTTTTACTTAAATTGCATTTTTTGCATTGCTAACATTAAAATCATACAAGACAATGTGATGAGTTTGTTTGTTTCAATCCTCAAAGGACGGTAACGCTCTATGTTTGTCTTAAATATTGTCTTGTGGTACTCTTAACGGTTTGTTCTTTTGTTGCTCTGGCTTCTGCCAAGTCATTGAGTACTTTGTGGCTATCTAGGCTTCGGCACATGTGATCTATTGGGATCACTCCTCGTCCGTCCGTCGTCCGTCAGCTGTTGTCGTTAACTTTTGCTTCAAACGACATCTTCTCAAAAACCGCTTGACCAATTTTGACTAATCTTCACATGGATAATCCTTAGATAGACGCTATTTACAGTTGTTAATATTAGGTCAGTGCAAAGTCCAATATGGCCGTCGTTACCATATATAGTCGAAACCTTAAAACATCTTCATCTCAAGAACCGCTGGATAGATTTCGACAGTTTTTCTTTTAAAATGATTACAACGCATAGACTATCAGGATTGTTCAATGAAGTCCCCACGGTTAAAAATGTTTGTGCCCTGGGGTCCAAAGTGTGTTGAGATTTTGCACGTTTTTCATAGACTTATATAGGGAAAAACATTAAAAACTCTTTTTCTCCGAAACCACAAGGCACATATCGCTCATGTATTATATGTAGCATAAGTTTGTTCAAATGGTGACCATGGGGTCAAATTTTACATAGACTTACATACTAGGGAAAAAATCAAAACATCTTCTTCTCTGAAACTGCAAGAACCAGAGGTTTAATATTTAGCATTTAATAGTCTTTTACCAAATGTGTTCAAGTGATGACACTGGCATCACATTTGGCCCCACCCCATATATAGACTTGTATAGGGTAAAACATTAAAAAATATAATCTTCTTCTCTGAAACTGCAAGAGCCAGAGATTTACTATTTTGCATTTTCTATAAGCTTATGGTCCTCTACCAAGTTTTTTCAAATGGTGACCCTGGGGTCACATGTTTTATATATACTTCCATAGGGAAATAAATATAGTGAAAATCATAGCAGCAACACGACTGAACTTTCGTATCAAGAAGTATTTTTATTTATTTATTTTTCTTCACTTCCATGGCTTTTGCGCACAATATTACCACTTATGTGTTGACATGCCGTAAATGACCATTATTTATTCATTCATTCATTCATTACATGGGGGCCTTATGACGTCTGCGTTTTAAAAAAGAATTTGATTTTATCGGAATGGAGTTTTAAATCATTTTAACACTTACTTTTGAAATTAAATCAATTTCTTTGACTGCATGTATTACAGTTGTTGATTTACCACCTCGTAATGTGGCACAGTAACCCGAGGATGGGAGTTCTGAGTGACTTCCGACTTCATTCCCCACGACTTCCATACTTTGTTTTAATCCTTACTTTAACTTGTTCATAACACTATGACACTTATTGCGTGATGTCTGTACGACCTCCGGCGCCCGTGTGCTGTTTCTTCCATTCGTCGGATCTGGATGTAAACTTGACGGACCCGTTTATTATCCTAGAACGTTACATAATGGCTAGGAAGATCGAGTTCCTATTTAGCATTGGAGCGACACTAAACAACATACCATGTGATGATGACCCGTTAAACAACATTTAGTTTGATTAATTATTTTGTCACATCCAGTATTACTTATCACGTCACAACTTTCTTCTGACATGGGCGTTACTTATCATTACCGGGAGTAATTTCAACATAAAGCTAAAATAAATAATTTCTCACACAAGTTTGAAATGCCATTAGAGTCAATCAAACTGTTTATAATAAACTATGGTTATTTATGCGCATTGTTCATTCTGGGAAGTAAGTAACAAACAACAGTGGGTGTAGTGTATATATATGCCACAAAGTGACTTTTTATTCACAAGGGTGTGAATATGTTTAAAGTTTAAATAGTAGACATGTAATACAGTAATATTATGTAACACATATTAATTTCCTTTAATTGCATAATGAAACTTATATAGAATAAAGAACTATACAATTAGATGTACTAAATATTAGTATGAAATATTACGTAATCTAAGTTGTTACACGATTTGTCGTTAATTGGAAATAACTGTTTTTTATATTAAAAACATTAATGGTGTTTATATAATCTTTAATTAGCTATAGCGATTTTAGCCTTAGACGTAGAATAAAGTCAATACGAGCGCCATGATATAGTGTGCATTTATATATTTATTATTTTTTGTAGGGTGGTTGGTTGGGGATTGTGGCGGTTTTAGAATTGTCCACTCCGACTGGCTGTTGTAATAACACAGAGCCTGAATGGGATATGTTACAGCTAACCCTGGTGATGAACGGGGCCCGCCCCCGCTGTTTTAATAAGCCAATGGTATTCGTGTTGCGTTATAAACACTGAAGCGCGTAATAGGTTTATAAACCGGGGTCCAGGCCGTACGTACAGAGAACAAACGCTTTGCATAAATATCCAATTACTTCGCAATAAGATTATTTATGCGCATTGTTTATTCTGGGAAGTAAGTAACAAACAACAGTGGGTGTAGTGTCGATATATGCCACAAAGTGACTTTTTATTCACAATGGTGTGAATATGTTTAAAGTTCAAATAGTAGACATGTAATATTGTAATATTATGTAACACATATTAATTTCCTTTAATTGCAAAATGAAACTGATATAGAATAAAGCACTATACAATTAGATGTACTAAATATTATTATGCAATATTACGTTATCTAAGTTGTTACACGATTTGTCGTTAATTGGAAATGACTGTTTTTTATATTAAAAACATTAATTATGTTTATATAATCTTTAATTAGCTATGGCGATTTTCGCCACTCTCATCAGACAATTTGACTGATGAAATCGCCATAAGAAAGGGTTAGAAACAAAACAAAACGAATGACCTTGGCATATATCGAACAGAAAACAACAAAAAGAAAAACAAACCAATTAATTACGCGTATTTTATGTTGATGTTTTAACGAAATGCACATTATACCTTAACGCGTCTGAACGATCGTACATGAACCCATGGTGCGATTCTGACATAAATGTACACGTGAATAACAAATAATTCATATACATTAAATCACTAAGCAAAAACTAATTCATATACGTTGAACCTCTCGTAAAGTGATATTCCGTCGAATATTCCGACTTCAAAATGTCTCTTTCAAGTGGACCTTTGGAAACGGCCGGACACGACACATACGAAATATATGTATATCCATGTAGTTTATAAACAAGAACGACCCTACATGAACACATGGTAAGGTCACTCCCCGTGTGTACGCATACAACCCCACATGAACCCATGGTGGGTTCAATATTTGATAATGAGTCTAGTTTGAATGGAAACCGCTCACAAGTTATCAGTGAAATGAACGCATGGATGTTCCGTGTTATCTTTATCTGCAATGTTGAGCGACTATGTATTGTATATGTGGTTGTTTACACTTCAACTGAGTTTAATCTTTTTCATAAAGCACCGTGGGGAAAGAAACTCTAGGAGCATGCGTCACTGGTTTGGTTAGACGCACTGAAACATACCCATTTTATATTTTGTGATATTTGGTATCGATAAGGAACGCAAAATCATGTCAAAATGCGTATCAGCATTAAGTGGCATTTTGCAGACAATACAGAAAAAATGACATAAATAATTTCTGACAATAGCTAACTGAATATGATAAAGCACGTGTACTTCAAACCGTTCTTAGGCAAAATGAATTTTAATAGCTGTATTAGAGGAACAGAAACAGTTTAAAATATCATAGTGAAAATCGGATTCATGGAAGCAATGAACGCAAACAAGTACGAATGATAAAATACCTTGTTTTTTTATAGTCAATGCTTAAGAGGATTATAATCTGAAACTCCAGTTCATTTTTTTTAAATAGTATTCCTTAAAACTTAACAGTAGTATTGCTTCTTCGTCATAGATTCATGCGAAGAACTAACTGTATTAAGCTTATAATTATGATGTCACGATAAAAAAATTCCACCGAATAGTTCTATTTTAGTTTTCTTGTTTCATTTGTACATAAACAGTATAATACATTTTTTATTTATGGGACTCTACTAAACAGTTATAGTTTTTTGTACTTTCCGTATTTGACTCAAATTTGGATTTTTGTCCTTTGGGTTACGTTTTTTTATTCCTGAATATAAGTTAGTATTTCTGAATCAGCGAAAATAGCAATTTGAAACCAGCCACATCAGCAATCTCCGCGTATGGATTCCAGCGAAAGTCAGCCCACCTCAAACTTAGAAAATCCCACTAAAATTGCATGCCAACGCAAGACACATGAGATCTTGAGATATCGCAAGTTAGATATCTCACGATAAGTTGCGATACATCTTGAGAAATTGTAAGATATATCTCAATTTATCTTGATATATCTATCTTGATGATATGACTCAAGACACATTGAGATATCTCAAGATAATTATCTCAAAATAACTTAAAGATATCTCAAGATAGATTAATTGAGATATCTCAAGACAAGTATATCAATATAAATTGAGATATATCAAGATAAAATGTGATATCTCAACATGGAATATCTCAAGATAAATTAGACATATATTGAGATATCTCAATATACGGTGCATCGCGGAGTATTACAATATACATATTTTACTGAGTAGTTCATAATCTGGGTTTCGTAGTAATACAGATTTGCCTTATCGACAAATTCCATTCGCAAAAAAAAAAAGTGGTAACAAACTTTGAAAGTATGTTGAAATACAGACAAATAATACTTCATTTGACTGTTTTAGTAAAAATATGTTGGACCATTAAGCATGTTAAGGAGGCACTCCACAGTTTAATGTACATTTCTCAATAATCAAACCCATGACAAGCCTTTAGCCTGAATCCTTGAGCAAAAATAAATCACATCATCGTTGTGTCATACATTTCTTAGTAGACAATAAAATTACCCATGTTTTCTTCCCAAATAAAAGTATCAAAAAGCATTTTCTGTACAACTTAATTCCCATGTCTTTAAGATTATCCCACCCCTCAAAACATGCTAAAAATGCAATTTTAGCAATATAGCAAATGTCAATAAATAAATAAAAGATTTTTCCAAAGCATATCAGGGTCATGTCTGCACTCATCATGCTCTTGCATATCAGTAATTGCTAAATGTTACATACCTTCGCCGGCTTTGTAAAAAGTTATTCCATGCTGATCACCCCGTGATTGGAAATCAGCCATTTTACCTACTTTTTGGACGTTTATGATAGTTTCGCATTTTTCTAATTATAGCCTCCAAAAAAACAAAGAATGCATATTCCAATACACCAAATAAACTTAGAAGTACACAAAACTGAAAAAAACACATCAAACATGCACTATAATTATTATAAATACCATCCATGTACCTAAAAATTTACACCATGAACATTCGTGCGAAACTGAGGAGTGCCCCATTAAGGAAAAGTTGTCCGTTAAAACAAATTAAAACGCACATTTTTCCATTTTGCGAATTTATTCCGGACGTCTTGATATAAGGATTAGTGCGATTGTCTAAAAATTGGCCTAACATCACCTTTTTAAGATAACACTGAAATAGCCTGTTGAACAGCTTGCAAACATTTTTCTTTCGGTCTGTTTTTTTTTTCCATAACATGAAAAAGGTCTGAAATGTGCAATCAGAAGTCATTTCCACTCTAAACAGTTGCCTCCTATAACCCGGTTTATATCAAGCAGCTATATTATGCGATTTTGTTTTTATTTTAACGCGACACGACATAATGACGTCATGTGACTGTCAATATACGTTTTTCATGTTTATTTACACAATGACGTCATGCAATTTTCTGTGTTCAGAGCGCGTTTTGTAAGATCAGGTTTTCCTTCACTCATGTAAAACGCGGATAACCTTGTAGAAACACCAAAAGTTACAACCACTTTATCCGTTATGCAAGAAAATGTTATGCCTCACGGTCATCGCAGCTCCTAGACATTGTTCGTTTATTGTTGTGTGGCGGCTGTAAAATGTCTACCCGACTACAAATCATCTGTGTTATTACTTACTAGACATTTGAGGTCATCGAACACGTCTTAACAGCAGAATAACGTTTAAACGTTTTAACGTTAGCAATACGTTTTATACAGTTTATTCAGCTGCCGAAGGCAGCTTACTCTTATATGACTTTTATATTTGTCTATGGTTAACATACTGTGAATCATGTAAGTGGCAATAAACATGCTTTACAACTTGAATTCCTAGAGAACTCGTCTGAAAAACTTGAATGGTATAAACACATATTTTGTAATGTTGAAAGGTTACCATTTCACTTGCTGAAATGACGTTTTCGTAAACCAGTCTACTGAAATGTAGCATGTAATCATTTCTATTATATGTATATTAGCGACGAAACATTCAGAAGCCTCAGGAAGGTAGGGTTCAAGCCTGCTGATTTCCCTCTTTTTTTTCTTTTTTTTTAAATTTTCATTGGTTTATATTATTCCTTTACATTTGTCACTTTGATAACGCAATCTTAATAATTTCACATGGTAACAGTGAACCGTTTATATGTGTTGTAATGTACACTCTAACGCACACGTCAACTATTGTATTTCTGTGGTGATGTGTACTTCTAGCACGTCGTATCACAAGGTAATTGTAATCAATATGTAAGGCATGTCAAGGTTTTTGGACAGAAAGAAGCGAGGTTGCCCACATTGATTTAAAATGCCTGGTAGGAAGAACTGATGGTAAAAATCGGGAAGAATGTAAGAAAAAACGGTCGTGGCGTGTTTATGTCTCCGTGACAACATTTATCTTTATCAATATTGTTTTAAAACCCGTGACTTGATATATTATTATGTTAACTTCTTGTCTCTCGGCAGCTATTTTACGCTTGCGTAAAACCTTGCTTGATTGACACCTGTTATTACTGTACTTAGTTCCAATTGAAATGATTTATAATATGTTCTGTTAACAATGGTGGACTATGGACAACGGAAGTCTAAATATGGTGCTAAGAGCTACTCATTGCATGCCGTCATTTTATATTGTGTAATTTGATACGAATATTCACTTAGATCTATGTATCACATAACGTTATCGCATGCCTGAGAGTACTTTCTATTGTCCAAAGTCGTATGATATATTCAATCCAGGAACACGAAAGTCTACTGATATTTCGTATAACGGATCACTTTTCAAAAAGTGTGCCATGGCAAGGGTCATGGCTACCAAAAAAGTGTGCAAGGGGGTCATGGCTACCAAAATTACTAGAAGCTTTTTAAAAAAGAGAAAAGAGTTTGCAAGTTTGAAAGTCGTCACTTGACTCGCTCATAATATTCCATACCTGAGAATCTGTAATTGTCGATGCAAGCAGGCTATTTCGTCCACATCTTGAGATCCTCGTCCCTGTTCCACTCAATTCAAATTCTTTTAATCCAAGATTTTACATGTGTAACACAGCAATGAATATAATAAATAATGCAAGTTCACCTATAAATGGTAATCATTATGACAAATAAAGGTGGTAGTACAGCGAGAGAAAATGATGATAGTGCAGAGCAGAACTGATAGTTTTCACACAATAGTCTACCATAAAAAGTATGATGTAAGTTAAGGGAGATAGGATAGCTATTCTCACTTGTGTATGAGGGGAGACAACTAAGCATGCATAGACACGTGTATATTTAATTATATAATTTTGAATCATGCTTGCCTCCCTTTAACCATCTTGATTTAAACTATAATATAAATAATAGTAACATATTAAATATTGATTTACGGTTAATATTAAGTTTTGAATTTAGGTCTATAGATGCATGCAAATCAAAAAGTAACAATTTATAACGTTGGTTCAGTTACTTTAAGCATACACACATGTAAATTTACAATGCGTACATTTAACTAAGTACTAATATATAATTGGTGTAAACAAAATGATTGATTTGCGGGTGGGGGTATCATGTCTACTACGGCGTGGTATTCCAGTATGTCAAGTAGACATATCATCACATCACACAACAACACACAGATAAAAGTCCAGACATTGTGCCTATAATCGTCAGGTAGGACGCCTGTCGTAGGTGGAGGGACTATAATCCTTAGAAATACACACACACTGAATGATCTTTTCGTCTGGTATCTACATGAAAATCAGTATTTGCACGGAACTTCGACGTGCTGTTTATAGATATTCCTTCGAACAGTGTGTAAACAGTTCAACAGTGTTTCAGTGACACTGGAGTTTATATTTACCAATAGGAAATTAGGAATTTTATTTTAAGCTTCAATGTTTATGTGTTTGTTTAACGGTACGTTATTATAAAACCTAATTCAACATGCGTCTTATTATAGTGCACAACATGTACACAGTTGAATATATACTCTGTAAAAGAAATTTTGGACCTTGGCAGTGTTCGAACCCGTACAATGATCGCTGAATCATGACATTCGACCATAACCCTTATCATCTCAGTTGATAATTCACAATAGATCAACAATCAACATTAATTATCGTTTACAATGCAAGTTTGCGAAAAAATAATAATCTTTTTATTGGTTACTCGAATGTGTCCTTAACTGTTACTTTGTATGGACTTTGCAACATTTTTTACAGACCCTTTGTGTGTTCTTCAAAAAGGAAGTGACACTCAGATTCAGATTCAGATGTGTTTGTAATTTCTTGGTAGAAACGTATATTGTATCGATGAAGTGTACCCGGCAGTTTGCTAGTCCTGGCATTTACAACCAGTGTATATATTTAATTGTTACGTTTTCACCGTTTGTAACCGTTTTATTGGGGCATTTAAGACTGTTGCACCTGAATATCATAGTTTGTCATGTTCTGAAAACAGCTGAAAATATAAATAATGCAAAGAATATGAACTTAAAGGGAATGTAGCGACACAGCCAAACCATCTTTATGATTGAGAGTTCTGAAAAACTTGAATAAAGGTGAAAGAATTATCAAAATCGGATGATAAATAAAGAAGATATGATCATTTGAAGTTTCTGTTGAAACGTATATGGAAGCGGCCATTTTGAGAGTTATGACATCACGGTTCTAAATGACCATGAATTAATTTTCAGTGATCTTCTTTGTTTTAAATGATATTTATCACTATCATATATGATTGTAATATGGAACTATATTATAGTTCTAAACATGGCGGCTCCCATATTTGTTTCAGAACAACCTTTAAATGTCATATCTTTTTTGTTTATTGTCCGATTTTGATAATTTGTTCACCCTTTTCCAAGTTGTTCAGAACTCTCAATAATAGAGCCTGTTTGGCTGTGTCGCTACATTCCCTTTAAATATGTAGGATACTATTCCTAGGACTCTGAGGTAAAATACATAAATAAATACATTGGGTATATTTTCTTTTCCTTTAGTGTTTTAAATTGACCATGTGTTTGAAGTTGACAGAGTGACACTTAGTCAAAACGCCATGCCCATACCCTGAATACCATATAAACATGTAATTCCATTAACTTGACATAGTAAAAGAGTATGAGAGTGGACCTTTGGAAACAGCCGAACACGATAAATACGAAATATTGCAGTCTCGGTTTGATTGAGACTGTCATGAACGGTAGTGAAATATGCTTGCTACCGTTCACGCCCCCTAGCCCCGGGTTGGGCAGAAGGTAAGGGTTTCAGCATTCTGACCAATCACTGATCTTATTTTTACAGGTACAGATATTATTAGATGCACCGAAATTCAAAAGTTGACAGTTATTGATAATAGTTTTGCTCTTGAAAGTATAGTAAATAATACATTTATCATTGTTTTAATATATCTGTATAGAGTAATAATTAGTATATTTAAATGCCAAATTGGAAGGTTTAAACATATTTTATTATTTAGAAATGTGTGATTAAACCTCTCTGTGATAATTGATCAGAAAAGTTTCTCTGGAATCATTTTGATATATACTCTACCCTTGCCTTTAAATTCCATGGGCATCGACTCATTGTTTACACACTTGTAACGACGTTCAGTTTACTTTATGATTGTATATCCCTAATTACCTAATATGATTTAATATGAACAAAACTAAGACTTAAAGGAAACTTGAACCTATTCAACGTTAGTAATAAGAATCACATAACTCATGGTATGGGAGTGGAATAACACCATTCTATATTTGCCATATACAACTAGTTATATAAATATGCCAATATAGGCCTTGAGCCAGGACCCAAAATTTTCGATTTGAATGTCATGCTTGTGTGAATAATTATTGATGTACTTTTTAAAGATGCACTTAAGTTTACAATTCATTGAGTTACATAAAGCGTAAATAAGCTCTTTTTTAGCACTGAATTCAGTTTAAAATCTCTATTTTGCTCCAAATTAGAAGTCAATTTACCCCACCCACTATTGACACATTTTTATGCATTTAGTTTAGTTAATATTTTTTACAATATTTGTCTAAACTTGTAAGAATCAGTAATTTACAATCTTTCTACATGATTTAAATAATATTATAATATGAATAAGGGATTGTTATGATATACTGATGAAATTAAGTACCAAGCAATGTTCATGGCATTGCACATGTGTTCAGTAAGCCTGATAAGTTGAGACACATGCCAAACTGGAAGTATAAGCCTTCCTCAAAGTAACTGCAACATAAATAGTATTAACATGTTCTGATATATATATATATTGCACAGACGACACATAGTCCAAAGGATTCTAGATAAAGGAAAGTCTTTTTAGGTGTATGCGTCATGGCAATACTTATTATGATTACACATTTGGATTATGTATTACACATAAATACATGAATTAAACGTTGCATATTGCAACGCAAAATGTTAAAAGTTTTCTATTTTAATACTTTTTAATTACAATTGATGCATATTTTAAGGATTTTTACACCTGAATTACCCCATCCATATACAACACAATGAAGAATTCTGCATATGAAATGTAAAAATAGAGTATATGCATTTGCACGAACCATTTTTTGTTACTGAAAAAAGAATCGACGAAGATGACTTGATTTGTATTGGGGTTTTACGGCGCACCAACACAAACATGTTATATGGCGCCCACAGGAATGAACATTCGACCCGGCTCACTCTTCATTAACATCTAGTTAAAAATGTGTAGAATGTGCCTAGAACCTTCTTACCTGCAGAACTGCATAGTTGCTGCATTTTCTCTAGTAAACACTCCATTTTTCGCTGGAGCCACGATCACTGCCACCACTGAAGTAGCACCATGAAAATAATGAACAAAAATGACAAAATTAACATGAATTCGGGGAAATTTTACCCCTCTGCCTGGATATGCAGTGGTCATATTCTTATTCTTGCCCGGGAACCACACGGCGTCGACGAAGAAAAAATATCTTTAGGGTGATACCTAGATCACTCTACTAACTACTTACCATGGCAACTATTTGTTAGTATTGGTGCAGTTGTTACGATATCACCTGCTTAGGATATGTATCTAAACATAGGTTGTGATGTTCTCCGTACTTGATTTAGAGTATGGAATTAACCTAGGATAGTAAGCATCAACCCTACTTTTGCGCATGCAAGTGGAATGATTATTACCTAAAAAAGAAGGTGTATTGCCAATGAAGAGAGAGAGAGAGAGAGAGAGTGGGGGGGGGGGGGGGGGGTGGTAAAAGTGTCTTGCCCAAGGATACACCGACAAAATTCACTGGCTCAGGTGAGGCTTGAACCAGGTTCCTCTGAATTCAAAGTCCCCCGTGCTATCCACTGCGTCAACAGTCAACAGGCTGTATACGCTCAAGCAGGATGACTGCATTAAAATACATACAACTAAAATGTTAATCCGTCATAAAGGTTATATCCAAGAAGCTGGGTTCACAACGGTCTCTCTTATCTAGCAAGGTAGCATAAAGTACATGTATGTCGAGTTGCAATATGCCTGCAAGCCTTATATATGCCCAGCTCATTGCTGTTTTGATAAACTTGGGAATTAATGGCCTGGGATAAAACAGGACAATTAAGAATACTCAGTACATATTATCTGATTTAAATAATATAACTTAATGTGACAATATGTAACATACATATAAAATATTAAACAAAATTAAACGCTTCCAGATAAGAATCGGTACCCAGTGCATCGAGATAGATTACATTTAGTGATCACGGTTAGTTTACTGATGTTTACGCTAAAAGCTATATCCGATATATACTGCAGTTAAAGTAGTTATCCCGCCAACAACAGCCACATTTTACAACATATGTACATTGTTTCTAAACCTACTGACCACGATGTATATACATAACTTACATCGTTTGAGAATCAAAACTCTATAGATACAATATAAAAAGCTTTAACCAGCCAGACAAAAAAAATAAAAATGGATAATTCATTTTACACTTATTCAAGTACGGATATTACAATAACCCATGAATAAACATATACTTTTAAGCGACACATATGCATTATTATATGAGATGAACACCTGGATAGAGTTTTGATAAACTGCTTTTGTAGTGTAATTTTGTCGTAATTTGGAGGGTTATTTTAAAATTTGTATAACACACACCTAAAAATCAACAGTTAAATCGTAAAATGCCTTTTCTTTTTCTTTCTGTTTTTTTTTGCAATTTGTCGAAATTGCAGTGGTCTACTTTGTGATTTTAGTTCGTGGATTTATTCAATATGCGATTTGTAAACATGGTTAAGTCTTCATAATGGAATACCTTATCAAAAGTCACATTATCTATATATTTCAGTTCGCTTAAAACTTTTGAAGTGATTTTATGAAAAGTGTACAACATCAAGCAATAAACAAGAGACCCACTCGCCATGTCTCAAAGTGCTCTCATGTTTTAAGAAACAACAACAATTTTTTTATATAAATCTGTAAAACTGTGACCCCCGTAGTGGTCATATTTGACCCCATGGTCGCCATTTGAACAAACTAGGTAGAGGATCATAAGCTTATGGTACATGCGAACTATTATTTAGCATTTGAAGTATCAGAGAAGCTGTTTGAATATGTTTTCCTATATAAATACATGTTATAGTGTGACCCCCGGGACAGGACCAAATTTTATTCCAGGCTTGATTCAAGTGACACCATTTAAATTATTTGGTACAGGACAATAATCTTAAGCTACATGTAGCTTATTACACCTCTATCTCTTGTAGTTTCAGAGAAGATGTTTATAGACGTTCCTACATAACTCTATGTAAATATGTGACCTGCGGGACCGGGCGAAATTTGACCATAAGATCACCATTTGAACAAAATAAATTGGTAGAGATCGATACGATTATGCTACATGCATCGTATTAGATCTCTATCTCTTGTAGTATCAGAAAGAGAACATTTGTATGAACCTTCCTATATAACTCTTTGTAAAACTTTAACACCAGAACCGGGCCATAGTTGGACACAGAGTCACGATTTGAACAAAGTGGTAGAGAACCATAAGCTTGTACAATATGCAAAATAGTAGACCTCTGGGTATTGTTTTTTTTAAAGAAGAGATTTTAAAGATGTTTCTATATGACTCTATGTAAACATATGACCCCTGGGGCGGAGCCAGATATGACCCCAGGGTCAACATTTTAACAAACTTGCTAGTGGACTATAAGCTTATGCTTCATGCATAATATGGGACCTCTAGCTCTTACAGTTTTAGAGAAAATTATTTATTTTTAAAGATTTCCTATATAACTGTATGAAAAAATGTTACCCCCGGGGATGGACCATATTTGACCCTGGGGTCACCATTTTATAAATACTTGGTAGAGGACCCTAAATATATTATACATGCAAAATATTAGATCTGTAGCTCTTCTAATTTCAGCGAAAATGATTTTTTAAAGAAACAAGAGTTTTGCTTAAAATGGGGAGATAACTCTAATAACAGGAATCAGCTACCCTGTTCACACTGCTATCATGGATTTTTTATTTCTCTACAAGGTACGTAATAACATGGTACTAGTTAGAATTTGTCCCTTGAGATGGTAACAAAAACGTGATGGCTCACGGTCTAATAAGCCTAGAGTGCACTGTCAAAAATATCGATAATAACTATGATCCAATTCCCACGGTTTATGTCGGTTTCGCGTGTTAAAGCGACAGGAGACAGGAAAAATGTAGTAAATCTCGATATGTGGGCTATGGATAAATTGAATATAATATTCATTGTCATTCATTATTGAATTTATTAAACACGTTAGCAAAAATGATATAAGCCTCGCATTATATCATTTTGCCAACTCGTTTAATAAATTCAATAATGAATGAGTACTCATGTAAGATCCTCTATTTATTATATACTTTCCAACAAAATAGTGAATGTTATGATTAAAACAACTATATTTTCATTGTTTAAACTTCACAAGTGAAAATATATCATATATTCACTCAAAATATATTTTCACTCCAAATGACGTCTTGTAAATTGTTTTGGCGATTTATGCTTTTTCTGCATACATTTCCAGGTTGTGAGTTTATAATAAATATGTTTGTTGCTTTGTCGAGAATATAGGATTTATATTCATCTCGAAGTGAGAAAACTCAAATATTTTCACTCGTCCTGAAGCGCTCGTGTAATTTTTCTGTTTTCTGACTTCTCGATGAAAATAAATCCTATATTCACTCAAAACAAACAAATATCCTCTATATCTTCAAGTCTCACTGTGTTGTTTACTTCAATCATGATAGCAATCTAACATCCATACAATCAAATCCAATAAAATAAGAGTTTAATTGTTTAATATTCAAACAAAGTCGATGAAATTGAAAAAGATAGTTAATAGAATAAGTGTGTGTTCACACGTTTTAATACCAGCATTGCTATATTGTCTGGGGTCTTTGTGACATCTTATTCTCGTTTGAAATACTCCATAGGATTCCTTTTTTTTGTGAACAGAGAAAAACATAACACTAATGTGATTAATAAATGCATGATTGTATTGATAAAAACTGAAAAGTGGATCCCTTGGAAGCAACAAACACAAACGAGAGATAAAAGTAGCAGACTCGGTTTTATTGAGTCTGTTCATTGTTTTTGATATTGTTAACACATCTCAGTATGCTGACATTAATACGCTTAATAAATACAATTCAAAAATGACATTTGTACCAGCAACTGAGAAATTGTAATTCATGTTTGAATTTCTCCATCAATTTGTTTAGGAAAATAAGAAAGAAATGAAAAACAGTATTCTTATTATCTCTCGCATGGGAGTATTCAATAGAACGAATTCGTTGCACTGATAATTGAAGGCAAGATTTAAAGTCGGCAATATAAAGACTACTACTAGTACATATTTAAGGTTTACTTTTATGCAACATATCGCTACGCTTGTCTATTCAGTTGCAGGTCACTCTGGTATATCACTACGCTTGTCTGTTCGTTAGTATGCTGCTCCAATGCACTCGTTAGTCTGCTTCTCCAATGCGCTTGTTAGTCTGCTTCTCCAATGTGCTTGTTAGTATGCTGCTCCAATGCACTCGTTAGTCTGCTTCTCCAATGCGCCTGTTAGTCTGCTTCTCCAATGTGCTTGTTAGTCTGCTGCTCCAATGCGCTTGTTAGTCTGCTTCTCCAATGTGGTTGTTAGTCTGCTGAGCCAATGCGCTCGTTAGTCTGCTGCTCCAATGCGCTCGTTTGTCTGCTGCTCCAATGTATTCGTTAGTATGCTTCTCTAATGCGCTCGTTAGTCTGCTGTTCCAATGCGCTCGTTAGTCGGCTGTTCAAATGCACTCTTTAATCGACTGATCAAATGCACTCGTTAATCTGCTCTCGTTCGTCTGCTGCTCCAATGCGCTCGTTAGTCTGCTGCTCCAATGCACTTGTTAGTGTGCTACTCCAATGCGCCCGTTAGTCTTCTGTTCCAATGCACTCGTTAGTCGACTGCTCCGATGCGCTAGTCAGTCTGCTGTCCCAATGCGATCGTTAGTCGACTGCTCCAATGCACTCGTTAATCTGCTCTCGTTCGTCTGCTGCTCCAATGCGCTCGTTAGTCTGCTGCTCCAATGCTCTCGTTATTCCGCTACTCAAATCCGTTTGTTCGTCTGCTGCTACAGACCGTTTATCTATTGGTTACTATTACCGAAATCATCTTTAAATTTGACTGTTATATCAATAGTGTTTATTATAATTCAAAGTAATATCCGCACCACTGTACATAACATAGAGTTTGGTTCATTTTGAGTTTATCCTGACAACTGAAACACGATTCAACAACCCAATAAGCAGTCCATCGTGTATGAACAATAGTTATCAACGACACTAAAAGGAATTTTCTAACATTGATATTGTTTTTAACAGTTTTATCTCCAATTTCAAAAGTAAAAGAGGTGCAGATACAGCTCATGGACATATTTGTAAATCTTCATTTCGGTGGATTTTCCATGTCAATTCATAGAAAAGCACACTATTGTCTCAGTAGATTTGGTGAACAATTTGTAGAGTCCAAGCCGGAGCTAGGTGGCGTGGGAGGTGTTGCATCTTATAATTACCTCTCATGAACAGAATCAATAAAACCGAGTCTGCTACTTTTTTCTCTTGTTTGTGTTTGATGCTTCCAAGGGATCACCTTTTCAGTATGTTTAAATATATAAACAAACATGCGAGAACGTAGAGTAGGACCTGTTATGCCCAGGTAATTCAAAGGAGGATAATTTCTGAAAATAAGATGTCAAAATAAGCCCAATATTTCTTCAGAAAATGGTTTTATGTATTGTTTGTTCAATATACAAATCATATAAAGCTATTTTTCCACATACCATATACATACTTATAAAAAAACACCCATTGCGGGTAAACGAATTGTTACTTTATTAAGCATGCGATACAAGTTCCATCCATTGTTGTTGTTTATCAGACAATTTTCAACTTACATGTTTATATGAAACCCCAAATAAGTAAATCAATAATAACGTAATTCTATGTGTTTTGGCGCATTTTTGATAATTTAGGAGCGGTAGGAAATCGCCGTAAAACGAGTACTTTGATGAACACAGTATGATGAAATGCTATATCCGGTTGAGTTATAATTCATACGAGACAAAGAGTAGCAGGTTTAGGTCAATCCACAATCAATTCGTAATGACAATAAACATCAATATTGATTAAGATCCCTTGGACTCCTGTATTATAAGTCTGAATTCGAAAAATACGGGCTCAAACCTTATGGATGCTGTGGACATTCGATGAGTTGTTAAGACATTTTCCGTAATCCCGTCCTTTGAATGAGAAAGTAAGCCGGGGGACTATGGTTTCAGGTTATATTCTCCAAATATGTTGAAGAACCATAGGAACCTTATCAATATTAAAAGTAGGGCACGTATCCGGGATATCTGAGTATCGATCCCTCCTTTCCTCTCTGGAGCGTCCGAAATAACATAATATACCATGTTTATGGTGTGCTCATAACCAGAAAAAAAGTTACAAACAAAAGAAAAGAAAGAAAAATATGTCTATGGAACACGGATGTCAAGCCTTAGCGCTCTTAGTCACATAAAATCAATACAGTCAGTAAGTATATTATTCCGGTAATTCTCATTCACTGTCTCTTTTACAAGTAAGAACTTGCTGCCAATACATACTGACAAGTGGATCCCTTGGAAGCAACAAACACAAACAAGAGATACAAGTAGCAGACTCGGTTTTAATGAGTCTGTTCATGAGAGGCATTGTTAAGCGCAGCACCTCTCACGCCTCCAAGCACGGGCTTAAGAGATATTCTACTTTAAAGCAACAAAGATCGGGCTTGATGATCCTAAAGGACCATTAAGTGCCAAGTCATTGAGTACTTACTTTGTGGCTTTCTAGGCTTTCTTTCTTATATTATATATACATGATCATTTATGTGTTTTACTTATATTGCCTGTTAATGCTGCCATGTTTGATATAGATTTTAACCTGGAGGGGATATCTTTATTTACACTGTCCCGTTTATTGGAATGACAATAGGGTAAGAATTAGGTTTTGTGCACCCTAGAACCTGCCAACTTAAAGCCCAAGCGGTCCTTATTTTGCCACTGACCGTTCCAAGGCGGAAAGCCTTATTGTCAACCGTTTTGTGTTTGTGATGTCTTATTTTGTCCGTTATTCATCTTTAATGTTGTTTGTCGTTTTTGTGTGTGGTCGTGGTTGAATGTCATCCTTGAATGCTACTTTTCCAGTTCGACTTTTGTATCTTTTTTTGCTGTCATGCAATGTATATTAAAGGAAAAAAGAAACACAACTCTGTATTAATAATCAAATATCTTGCTGTGCATCAAATATCTGGACGTGCATATAACTAAAATCATACTTTTATTTCAATACACATTACTAAGGTCCAATATTAATATTCCGTCAGTTTTATGTGAATCTGGGTGTCAGATAAACGTTCATAAGCGAAACCAAGCGTTAAATTATATAACGTGGGCAGCATATTTGGTAAGAAATGGTCCTGAAAGCATTCGATTGTTAGGAGGAACCATTATGTTCACTGTTGCACGACGATTTCACGGCGTATTTAGCTGGAGTTCGGAAGCCCTGACATATGTGAGCAAAACGAAAATACGCGTCATCTTGTCGTGACGTTACACCTTGACGTCCTTGTTTAGGGCTGATATTGGTCAATACAGTCTCTCTCAGACGTTGAAATAGTCTTGTTATAATTCATTTATGCACTCAGAGATGGACAGACACCAAACGCAGCGAAATTTTGTTCAACTGCTATATGACTGCATCTTCAGGCTCCTCTTTACGTAAACGTGGCATTACGAAAACCTAACTTAATTTGACACAAACGCTGGATTCTTGATAAAGGAAGTCGTGCGACAACATTAAGACCAAAGAATGGCATGTGTTCCCGAATAGACATGCCCCGACCCGTGCATCACATACATCAGTTTAATATTTTTATTTAATGCTTTAATTAAGAATGCTTTTCAAGAGTAACTATGGTGGGGTTATGGTGACGATTTGCGATCAATGGTAAATTACCAAAAGATTATTTGAACAAATAACGTCAAATATATTGCCCTAAAACGTTGCGTTTCATTTTTCTTTAAGTATATACGTTAGCACGTAGCGAGTGTAAGAGCCGTACAAATCGTAATCTAATATGTTAATCAAATATAAAGACAGACAGAATTGGAGAAGCTTTGCGACGAGCCAAATTATAATTCTATTTCATGACAAACTTCTGTTTTAAAATTCCTGTTTCAAACGATATTTCCTGCACAGAATATAATTGCATTTGTATTCTGTCGGAGAAAACAGGAAACCAGTGGAGTAAAACAATCTGAATCTTCTACAGACAATTTAGTTATACAGAATATATTGTTTACCCGACAGATGCAAATTAACTTGTAAATGGATTAATAAACACAGCGTTGCAATGGTTTCAGATTCGAATAAATCACAGATTGCTCCCATCTAATCTTTGCTTACACAAAATAAAAAAAGATAAAAAAAACTTATGTCATTATATTCTCGATAACTTTCGGTTTAACCTAACAGTATATTCGAAAGTGGACTAAAGGATTTAGTAGATAAATTATCTGAAAAGTATCATCAACCAGGGCTGTCTAAATATGTAAGTAACCCTATTTTAATTTAAAGATGAATGGTTATCCTTTTTGTAGTATTATCAATTAACAAATTTAAGTCTTAAACATCATATGAACATTTCTTGATAGTCCCGTAGAGAAATATATATTTAAAACTGCTACTAAGTTGTAGGTAAAATTAAGTATTATTTGCATGACGTAGATGCTACTTTTACCACTGCTGCACAACTATTGCCAGTTAATTGATAAATACATTTACCTGTGGATTAATTTACCTGTTCAAACTTTTCTACGTCATCAAATAAAAAAGTATGCTCACTTTTCACAGATATTGCAATGTGTGAATTGTAAATAGCTGTTGTTGTGTTTTGATTTCGATTTAAATAACCATAAACATGTTCATGAAACAAAACATGGCCGGGTAACTTTAACACGCATGCACATGTAGGAGGTAAGAGTTGTAAGCATCCACTCATAGACTGTTTAGTGCAGGTTCCAATCAGATGACAGACATTTTTTGGTAACTTGTTTCATACTCAGATATATTTTTTCTTTCTTCTTTCTATATGATTGAACAAGTAAAGGTTACAGTTAGCTCCCTTGAAACCCACGGTAGATAAAGAATACGCCTTTAAAAGTACGCCTTTAAAAGTAGTAGTGTGTTCTTCGGTTTTAAATATGTTTAATAATTGCTGACAGATATGTGTATTGTTGTTGCAGTTGAGATGATCAGAGTCTGAAATTGGATGTGCAGCTATTATATGACACTGCCACCAATATATGACAGTTTTATGGGTGTTGAAGAAGAGTAGGAATTCTGGTCAAAACTCTGCAGTTAAAGCAGAAACAAATTACTAGTTTCACAATTACAATACGTTCGTACAATTCGAGTTCATCACGGAAACAAACCATGTTTAATGCTATAGTTTCTTTCATTTTTTTCTCCTATACAATGAAGTTGTTGCTACATATTCGCCATATTCCCCATGTTTCCTTGGCAATGGCGGTAGTCCTGAACAGAACGGGAAAATATATAAAACACTACCATGTTTAATTTAACCCCAAAACGCATCCTTGGCCAGGATAGTAAAGACGCTGCATCTAAAACGTTATTACCTCTCACCGCTGCTGGTTTGAATCCCAGTGGAAACTTGACTTGAAGTGATTAAGTTTTGATCCTTCGCGAGAGGTATACAGTACCAATGAAAAATGTCCCTGGGATGCCTCTTCCACAAAACAAATCGACCGTCATTTATGGCCAAACATGTGCTAAAATGACAAAAAAACACGTTTCAAATAAACCAAGACCAGACCCTTGTCCAAACATATGACGGGGAGATTAAATCGGTCATCTGAAGATGGATGAGCAAAATAAATAAAAAATAACCCAGTAAATGATTAAATAAATATTTTATAAATTAAAAATGTCCAACAAGATAAATCTGATGTTTAATCCTTAGTCACACAAATGGAAGAGAGATCTGGATTCGAGGAATAAATATATTCTATTAACAAACAGTTAACTCAGTAGACGATACTTATATACAATCTTTGCTTTTCAAAATTGCACGTATCAGTATTTTTACAATGCAATATTATATAAAATGTGGAATGTCTGAAACCGAACTGTCTACATTTTGTAACAATTCTAAACTACTCCAACATCCATTTTATGAAATTCGATGTATTTTATCCTTAATTATACCATACAGTTGAACGTCATTTGAAGTAAAACTGTACTATTTTGGTGAAATAAAAACAGTGGAAGTCATCGTAGGCACTAAATGCTTATCAGACATTGACACTTTGTCATACAGTATAGTGTTTACCTATAAACATGATAAAAAGGTATATTTATTCTTGTAAACTGAGAAAATGTCCAATATATTCTGTTTATAGAGAACAATTTACATGTCTAAAAATATCGAAATGTTTTCAATGTACATATACCCGTTACTATAATGTGATATTATTACCATTTTTCAGAATATGTGGGAGTAGTAATATCTTCATATAGTTAATTTAGCAGCAATAGAATTGCATTGTAAATTGTGTAAACATTACCCGCTTGACTAAATCTTTAACTGAGTGAACAGAGATTTAATTTAACAATATTATATGTATCGTATGACAGTTCTAACATTTATATACACTTGATATTTGAATAAAATGTTAAAAACACACTTATGAACATACTCAATGAAACTGAGTCTGCTACTTTTCGCTCTTGTTTGTGTTTGTTGCTTCCAAGGGATCACCTTTTCAGTATTTATTGACATTCACACTAGCGTTTGTTTAGTGCTGTGTGGCGGCCGTAAAAGTTGCCCCGACTACAAATCAGTAGTGTTATTATTTATTGGTCCATTGGGATCATCAAGCCCAATCTGTGTTGCTTTAAAGTAGAATATCGCTTAAGCCGGTGCTAGGAGGCTTGAGCGGTGTTGCATGTTATAATTACCTCTCATGAACAGACTCAATAAAACCAAGTCTGCTACTTTTCTCTCTTGTTTGTGTTTGTTGCTTCCAAGGGATCACATTTTCAGTATTTATTAAGATTGTGTCTATCGACAGGCTATGATTGACACAATTTGCTATTATAAAAGGGTGTCGTTTTAAAATATTATCATTAGAACTAGAAACAGTATTTTTTTTCAAAGGCAGAAATGTGTGCGTAGCAATACTTTTGTTAATAAATATATTTATTTTTTGTCAATTTGTATACACCGAACCCCAAAGAAACGCTCCACTTAGATAATTGTTTATTAGCTTTGATTATGGTCGATGTTTACCTTGTATACACAGTTATTTCATTTTCGATAAGAATTTATTTAAACAAATCTCTACCACCATAAAAAGGAAAACCTGCAAAATTAATGATAATATCTGGTATGTATACACGCCTTGTGCATAAATTCAAGCAGTGCACCGCCTCCTCATTTACAGGATAATATTTGCAATACGATAGTGTGGAATATGATCAATTATTGCTGCAGTTCAGCACGTAGTTCCCTGATATTTGCTATAGACCCGGGGGCGGTTCACTGCTTGTATTCATGCACAATGATGGTATACAAGACATACAATTTAACATTTCCACTTATGCCGTGGTGCGGTGTTCGTCGTCCGTCCGTCCGTCCGTCCGTCTGTAAGTCCGTAAACCTTTTTTGTAGCACCTACTCCTCTGAAACTACTACTGCTTCCAAGGGATCCCCTTTTCAGTACTAGTAATTATTGACATTCACAATAGCGTTTGTTTAGTGCCGTGTGGCGGCCGTAAACAGTTGCTCAGACTACAAATTAGTAGTGTTATTACTTACTGATCTTTTGGAATCATCAAGACCAATATTTATGGCTTCAAAATAGACTACGCCTTAAACCGGTGCTAGTGGGTGTTAGAGTTGTTGCACATTATATTACCTCTCATGAACATCAATAAAACTGAGTCTGCAACTTGTCTCTCAGCTTGTTTGTGTTTGTGGCTTCCAAGGTATCCACTCTTGAGTATTTATTTAAAGTCTTCCGTATGCAGTGCATTTTGAGTTTTGTCAAACTTAAAGAAAATACCCGTTATTTATGAAAATAACATGAAAAACATATATGGATACTATTTTTACCATTGTAATTTCTATAATCACGTGCATGCTTGATTTTGTGTCATCTGACAGCTGTACGATTGTATTAAGAGTTCATTGACAGACAATAGTGTTTTAAAACAACTATAAATATGTGAAGAATGCATATGGCTACCTTGCCATGTCTAATACAATATTGAAGACTGTTTTTTTTTAATTACACAATTAACAGATTAAGAAGACTACGAACAACAATGATAATGGAAATGCAAAACTCTATTATATTTGGAAAGAAAACACACCCATCCTATTCGAAGAGTTTGCAGAGACTATATCTGGCATATGAATGCGATTTAGAGAATTCAGTGAATTCCGGTTGTATTTGCACGAGTGTAAATTGTTTAATTGAAAATAACACCCGTCAGAACAAATGATGTACTCCATTATGTGGTCCCGCCTTAATTCCATTAAGCGATGGGAAAGTTTTTTAGAAGGATTTTATAACAGATACTTTAACAATAAAACATGTTATATTATTAAGGTTTTATATCATACCCCAGCCAACCCCGTTTTCGATTCTAGGAGAAGGGGTTGGATGGGGTATGAAAGTTAATACTCGGACCACGTAATGCTTACAACCATGGAATAAATGGACATGCTACAAAACGCCCAGTTCGATATTCAAATCATCCGAGTGTCGGCGAGCCTACAAATAAAGCAACATCTTAGACCCGATCAAAGTAAATTATTTAAGGTAAGATTAAATATAACACGGACGTTATATTTATTTATGTCCATCCTGTACTAGAAACTTCAATTAAACGTGTGCATTTGTTAAACATGTACCACTGCTGTCAATGTTACAAAATGGCCGCGCCCAACTCGCCACGAGGATACGTTCGAAGACAAAATGTTCTAGGCGACATGGATTTTAGTCAAAGCACAAGATTCAATATCAAAACAAAACTATGTTCATTAAGATTTTTTTGTTTATTTCTTATTTTGAAGGACATTGGGATTCCGTCGTAAATTTCAGACCTTTTCTGAAACAAATTGTCATACTTCCAACGTCTTTATTACCATGTCAAGTGTACACGTAAACACTATATTGGCTTTAACGAATTGTGTGCAAAAACGTATTGTGTGCAATAATACTAAGTTAATTGAAACCGGTTCATTGTTAATACCAAACAACAATATCATTGATTGCGGTGCCACGGTATATCCATACATTTACACCTAGGTGAACCTTCAGATAATGTGTTTAATTTTTTTCATTTTCGCCTACAAACGTTTCGAAGTACACGTCATAATCACTGAATGTGTTTATTTCAGAAAACTATAAACGACAAAGTTGTTTATGCCATTACATCTCTATTGTCTGCAGAAAGCCATTTCTGAAGTTAATGAAGCGCATTATTGAAATGCGTTGGCTTTCCTTATCTACAACAAATAACACACAATGTTACTTGTGTTTGTGTCAGTGACAGTCCAGTGACGCATGTTCTTATGTTTGGTTTCCTCACAGTGCGGCAGTATGAAAGAGATTCAACGCCAAGATAGGCATACGTGGCATTGTTAACAATGTTGACTAAAGAGAATAATTATATTGTCTGAAGTTTGATTGGCACATGTTGTTACTGTAGTTAGTTCCACTTGAAACAAAGTGTAATATAATCAATCAGGAGTGGTGCACTAAGAAAAACTGAAGCCTAAACATGGGTTCTTCATTACGTGCCACCAATGTCTATTGTTTAATACGATACGAATTGTGCACTTAGGTCATAGTATCATATTACGGTAACGAGGACGAACACATAAAGACACATCAAATTATCAAGATACAAGATACAAGAGTTTTTATTTTAAGTCGGTTTTTACAAACAAATATAACATTAGCTCTATGAGCTATTTTCCGACAGAACATTTGTAAACATAAAACATATAATATAGGAGCTAAAACAGAAAGAGCATGGGGTTAAAGTTATTCATATCACATGTTATTTAAAACATATATCATATATATTACATGTGATTTATGACAGACAATATGTGCTCTTTTAATATTATTACAATAGCCCAGATAAAATCATAATTAGACAAAGATAAACGCATTCAAAAATATGATTTACATTTAAGCACATTTTAAGCACATTTTAAGGACATTTAAGCATACACACATTAAACTAATTATTCTAAGCACATATGCATAATACATACAAAATGTCAACAACTAGAGCATAAGTACATATACATTTACATCTAGCACATAACTAGTATCTTAATTAAACTAGAACATTTACTAAAGCTAAAAATCTCATTGAAAGCACTCTTTAAAACAATTTAAAACCATAATAAAAGCACATTTAAAACGCGCATAGTATTTTTATTAAGTATGTTAATAATATGTTAGGTATTAAGAGCATGACAAAAATAAAGCATGCAACCACGTAAGCAATACATACACATAAGCACAATGAGACACTAATTAAAACTATACAATATATCTTAAGGCATAAGCATGCAGACACATAAGCAAACGAAATAACAAAATCGTGTATGTTATTCAGTAACGATAACAATGGAAACGTATTCGTTCGACATCGTGAACCTAAAGTCCTTCCTCCGAAAAGAGACTCTGGTCAGTGCTAATAAGCTTCTGTTTGATTTCGACTGTGAACATTAATCTTTATCATGTTTATCCAAATTCAAAAATATATAAAAAATTATGCATTTGTATTTTCCTGACAAAGAGTTTATCTATAAAATGTTCCCGGCAAACGCTTCTTCTGCGTATTTAAAATCTTATGGGTTATTTGGGTATTTGTACCCGCATTTCTGAGAAGCGGTTAGCCATGTTTCGAACACACCTGAATACTACAAGTATGCAAACTATATGAATTTAAAGATGGAGTATAATTTCCCTCTATAATATCCCTAAAAGGTAAAACAATTTAAAAATAATAAATTGGGTTTTGCTTCTTACTTTTAACATATTAAATTGTCCATGTGATTGAAATTGACAGATTGAATATTGTATACACTTCTGCAAAACAATACCAAAGTGTAAAAGTTCTTTGCATCACGGACAATTCATTTTTACAAACACACCTTCCGTATTTTATTCTTGAACATCCAGCTTCGACGCTTGATTTTAAATACAGACGTCTTGACACTTTATGTAGAAATATACATGGCATATACTGTGACAAATGCTTCCAATGGTACCACCCAGTTTGCCAAGATTTCTCATGGCACTGCTTGGCTTGTGGTGCATCCAATCATACTGTTTCGATTATACATACACCACTTTCATCATTTTCAAGTAGTAACAGTTTTAGCCCCCTGGATGAAGAAGGTGAGTTATCAACACCTAAACCAGAACCCGAGTATAAATAAAAAACAAAATAAAAGTAACTCCAACAAAAATGCATTTTTTAAAGTCATGAATGTTAACATCCGCTCTGTTAAAACAATGACAAGACAGACCAGTTTCAGGCCCTTCTTGATACTGACCGATATAGTGATTGTTACTGAGTCGTGGCTTACACCAGATATCAGGCCCAAAATATGCCGTCAGAAACCCAGAAAGACACATACCTACAAAGGAGCAGATTGGAAAGGTCTCCGAAACCACATGAAAGAGTTTGGCAATTCATTCATGGTAGGCTATGAGTCTAAGTCAGCAAACAAACTCTGGGAAGAGCTCAAATCAGCACTCCATGCAGGTAGAGAAAAGGTTGTTCCAAAACAGACCATAGGCAGCAAACCCTCAGTACCATGGATGACTCAGCGCATTAAGAGACACATGTGCAAACGAGTCTGTTTGACAAGTACACGAAATATAGAAGACCGAGGGACAGAAGATAATTTTTAGACAAGACCAACTATTGGAAATGGCAAATGAAAAATATATCGAAGATATACTAGGCCTCTGCAACACCAGTGATCTTGAATGAATGAATGGTGTTTTACGGCACGTCGACACATAAATAGGTCATATTGTGCGCAAAAATTGATGAAAAATGAAGAAATGAAGTATTATAAAAATTAATGTAAATATATAAAGATAAAACTATAAAAAAAATAAGGGATGATAAGGTGTAATATAAACTATGTATGTAAATCAACAAATGCCCGTAAACGGGTATATAAACAAGTAAATATATATAAGAACACATTATAATGATTTATATAGTCTGATCTCTTTTAGGAAATCAAAAACAAGACTAAAATCTACAGTCAATTCAATTCAATAGTTTATTTCAATAGTTCAATTTCTAATGATTTGTCCAAAATATAGAAACTTACGTAAAGAATGTTTGCCTAAATATTTCTGCTCCTTTCCAACAAAACAAAAATTCATTTCACTTATCATGCTTATGAAATCTGATCAATCGGGTTTGTTAAAACGTTTAGCTAAGTATGTGTTTTTAGCAAATGAATTAAGAAGTAAAGTTGATTAATACAAAATAATGAATAACACCTGAACATATATTTACTATATAAGTTGAGGAATTCTGTAAATACTACATTTAATTAATTTGCCTTAATTGAATACTGAATATTGAAAATTGTTAATAACCTTTATTAAATGTTAATAACTAATAACTATAAATTCTTTTTTTTGATGTAGTGTAAAGAGTGAATGTATAAATGTATTATGTTTCTTCTCTGTATGTTTTTGTAACCCGCCTAGTTCAAGGCAATAAACATGTATATGTTATGCCAATAAACTATTGAACTAAAATCTACAGTATCAAATAACTCTTTCATAGTATTAACATTGTAGTACCATTGACGCATAGGATCAAAGTCTACACATTCCAATAAGATGTGTTTGACCGTTAACGGTGCAAAGCAGGGTATACATTCTGGTAATTGCTCACCTTGTAATAAATATGAATGAGTATAACGTGTATGCACTATCCTGCACCGGGTTAGGACAACTTCCTCTCGACGAATGGGTCTACTAGAAGAACGCCATTCTCCGAATAACAGTTTAATTGAATGGAGTTTATTGTTAACTGACAAATCCCAAGCGCTTTGCCAAGAGTTACGAATATATGTGTTAATACAATTTTTAAAATCAGTATGAGGTAATTTGGTATTAGATATATGTAAATCTAATGCTGCCTTAGCAGCACTATCAACTCTATCATTACCACGTATTCCTACATGGCTTGGAAGCCAGCAGAAAATAAAAACATTATCAATTATAAGAGAATTGAAAATCCCTCACCGTCTCCAAACAAGTCCCAGTTATGCATAAAGCTCTTCTCATACCTCAAAAATACAAAACAAGATTCCAAGGGTGTCTCATCCCTCCGAGTAGAAGGTAAACTCCTTACATCCTATATTGACAAAGCAAATCTTCTAAATGTTCAAATCGAGTCCGTATTTACACCTAAAAATCCGCTACGGCTCAGCCAGCTGTCGCAGATGGCAGTGCAGGATCATGCGGACAAAGGTAAGATACCCCTTTCCTCAGTCCCCTCAAGACACATCAGCGACAAGCCTGTAATGCCTGATATTACTATATCATCACAAAGAGTGCTTAAGCTACTGAAAGATCTGAACCCAAATAAAGCCGCAGGACCTGACAACCTAACGCCACTGGTATTTCAACAGCTTGCCGAGACAATAGCACCATACATAACCATTATATTCCAAACATCATTAACCACAGGTAGAGTACCCAAAGGCTGGAACAGTGCGAACGTGTCCCCACAATTCAAAAAATGTGATAAAGCCGCTGCTTCTAACTACAGGCCAATTACCTTAACTTGTATACTATGTAAACTGCTTGAACATATTTTGACATCAAATCTTGTGTCCCATCTAGACAAGCATGACATTCTTTATGACCTCCAATATGGGTTCAAAGCTAAAATATCATGCGATACACAGTTAATTATGCTTGTTGAGGACCTTGTCCGTAACTGTTCAGAAGGACGCTAAACTGACCTTTTTGATAAGGTAAGTCACCAAAGACTCCTTCTGAAGCTCCATCAGTACGGAATACGAGGCCAGGTGCTGCAGTGGATTAAAGCCTTCCTCTTGGACAGAACCCAAACCGTAGTCCTGGGAAACGAACCATCTGACACTGTCCCAGCCACCTCAGGTGTGCCCCAAGGCTGAGACATGGCTCCCATTCTCTTCTTGACCTCCCATAACAGAGCAGGTCCAAGGTAAGGCTTTTTGCTGATGACACAGCCATCTACCGGACAGTGTCCAGCCTCCATGACGCACAACTACTCCAGGACGATCTTAACATGCTCCAATCATGGGAAGTGGAATGGGACATGCAGTTTAACGCAGGTAAGTGCTATGTTATACAGATTACACGTTCCATGTCTCCACTACCTACCCAATATACACCGCATGGCCAAATCCTCGAGACAGTAACAAGCTCCAAGTACTTGAGTGACGACATCAGTAACAACTTTGGAAATCTTCGAAAACCATATACAAAGGGTGAGTGCCTCCGCAAATAGATCTTTGGGTTTCATAAAGAGAAACATCAGAACAAAAGACTCAAAAATCAGGGTAACAGCCTATAAGTTGCTGGTTCGTCCACTCGTAGAGTACGTCTCCCCTGTCCGGAGTCCATACTAAAAAAAAAATACAAGCTTGAGATGGCCCAGCGTAGAGCTGCTAGGCAGACCATTAACAATTACTTCACACACGCAATTGTTACTAGCATGTTAACAAACCTAAACTGGCGGTCCCTTGAAAACAGGAGGTCTGATGCCCGTCTGTGCCTCTTCTACAAAATTGTGTATGGACTAGTCGCAGTCCAATTACGACCGTACGCACAGCGACCAATGAGAATTCCTAGACACTCACACTCACTGCCTTATACAGTCGCACAGAATGACCGACTATTACAAGTACTAATTTTTCCCTGTTGCCATAGTACAGTGGAATCGGCTGCCTTCAGAGATCGTCCCACAACCAGATTTTAACAGCTTCAAAATGGCGGTTAGCACGGTCTCTCACTCTATGCCCTGAATACATGGGGAATAAAACTATCTTTTTATTATACACTAATTAATAGTCTTGCTCAGACTTTTTAATACCTAACACTATCATCTTTTAAACAACTCACTAGTGTAAATACATATTTTACTCCCTCACAACTAATACTGCACTGACGCGCACCTGCACTGACGGGCACCTGCACGTAATACACGAAAGGGGGTGATGCAGTATAGAAATCAGTGTATTATCAGAAGCGATACCAGTATTTCGGTATTTCGGTAAAATGGATGTTGTTGAAAAATAAACAAACGTCACAGATTATCAAGACTATTAGTATATTTACACTAGTAATATATAAACGAAGAAAGATATATTTTATATGTGAGTTTTGTAATGCGCAGTGCATATATTAAAAGCGGGAAGTGATTTTTTTTATTATTATTATTTTTTTTTTTTAAATAAGAGAGTCACAGCATCACCTGTTATCACCACACCCCAGGCTGAAGCAATTACGAATACCAGATTTGATAAATAATACTTTAGAATGTGATGAAATTATGCAGACGACAAGTTATTAAGTTGTAGTTTTACAGTTACGATGCCTGTCGGGTTTGTGCGCAATATCAAATTAGTTCAATTATGTTTAAAGTGCATCTATTGTTAGAAACGATAACAACTGTCTGACCAGTTTTGAATTAGAAATGATTATACACAGTGTTTTGACATTGGGTATATGTTACAAACCCACTCGTTCAAATTGACGATAATATAATCCGACAAAACGTATTCAAGTGAAATACGATTAGCTATTCCTGTCTATTTTATCTTAACATACAATATCTTATAGAAATAAATAGGGGATATTTGTTGTTTTGGAGTGAATAAAAGATTTTATTTCATCGAGAATGGTGAACACTTTATATTTTCACGAATCACGAATGCGAAGTGAAAATAATAAAGTTTGATCACTTCGAGATGAAATAAATATTGATACTTGTTCGGTTTAAACGTCCTTTATTTAAATTATTGTTGAATTGCAGTAATTGCACTTATAATTTTGTTAAACTATTCTAATTGTACTTGAAAATATGAGACTCGCACTCCGAAGATTCTCAACATTTTGGTATTTATTTCTTATGTCAGGTTTATGATTTAATTAGTTGCTAGAAAGATATATCCGGCTAGTCTTTTATTTAATTATTCCTACGTTCAACGGTTGTTAAATATACGTATACAATTTAGGCTGAGTGGACAACCTTGATGGAGATTGAATTTTCCTTAACATAAATAAAAATTGTATGAAAGATAACTTTGAAAATCGTCGAAAACAATAAAAACAAATAAATGTTTCAGTCTCGGTTTGATTGGGACTGTTCATAAACGGTAGTAAAAATACTTGCTACTGTTCACGACCTTTAACCCCGGGTTGAGCAGATCTCAATATTTAAAATATCAATAGATATTCTAGCTAGATGATTCGCTATACACGAGAAAACAAGGGGCGAAATGAACACAATGGAATTTATTGGATAGCGGAAGTTACGAAGCCTGAGTATCAAATTAAAATGTAAACAACTTCTTATACTTATACATATTACTGCAAGCATGCATAAATGCATGTAACTAATATTTACAGTTACTAACGTGTTTTTCACCATGATAAATTAACATGAGAAATGAAAAACGGCGCACAATTCAACCATGTTTCATTGAGATATAATTCATTTACGTGATATATACAAATGCGGGATACCGCGGCGTGAACTAGTGGTAGACTGTATGCCTCGCATGCGGGAGGTCGTGTGTTCATGTCCCGGACGTCTCTTACCAAAGTCTTCATAACAATGGAACTAGCAGCTCCCTTGCTTGACGTTCGGCATATGTAAGGTAGTGTTAGGACCGGTGTCAGTATAATGTGACTACTGGTAAGGTAATCATATCCTGAGTCTTTGGCATGGTAATCAAGTGTAGTAGCCCTAAAACCTCACTGCTACAAGTTGACACCGTCGTGATATGACTGAACTGTTTTTAAAAGCGACATAAAACTCAATATATGCAGACAGAAAGACAGACAGACATACGCACGCACGCACGCACGCACGCACGCAGACACACAGACACACATACACACATACGCACGCACGTACGTACGTACGTACATAGAGTGCCTAACGTCGGACACACAAATCAAACGTATGTATCCGCTCACTCAAAAGAAAGGTTTCAACACATGTTGACACGTGCATCCTAACATATTTACGCATAATTATTCACACAGTTAGAATTAAGAATAAGATCACAACACACAAACACGCATACTAAAACAGTGACCTTACACATACAAAGAACACTTATTACAAACGTTTTAATTAGCCTATAAAATGTGGACAATTGAATTCCCTTTTATAAAACCACAGTGTTCGTCCTACACCATGTACACGTACGCAGTATGATAACCTATACAAACTCATTATCTGCAGCTGGTAAAACACATTAGTTGAACGTGGACATTATCCTAGACATATCAATATATTCTGGTATCAATCCCATCGCATAGGTCAGACCAAGCGAATGTAACGGAACCTGTTTTTTTATCCAAACTGTCTTATTTATCAGACGGTATACTGTTTTAAATTATCACGTACTAATTGGGTTTCACTATGGATTGACATTTGTACACCAAAGATAATAAGCAACACAAGTGAAACGTTTGACAATGCGTTCAGCAATGGGTCTGCCAGTTCATACGTATAAAAGTCCAACAGGAAATGCAGCCATCACAGAACACAGTTAACCCCAAAACGCAAAAAGACAAACATGAATGGCAATGTTAATAATAAATACAGGCATATGACGTCACAAACACAAAACATGTTGACAATAGGGCTACCGCCTTGGAACGGTCAGTGGCAAAAAAGCCGCTGGGGGTTTAAACCAGGTTCTAAGGTGCAACAAACCTCACACTTACCCTACTGTCATCTCAATGAAACACAAAAGTATAAATAAAATCTATCGGGATTGAATAGTATTGGTTTTATTTATATGTTTTAACATCTTACTCAAATATCAAGTCTACATACATGTTAGACCACACGCAATGCAGAACAAAGGTTTATACCATACACTACATTACTGTTAAATTGACTAGAATTAGGACATTGCATGATACTGATATTAATAAGATATGAATATGATGCTGACAAGGTTGATCAAAACACTTTTATAATGACAGCAATCCTTTATTAAATAAGTATGAAAGGAGAAATCTGTCGAACACAATAAATACAAAAAATATTGCAGTCTCGGTTTGACTGAGGCTGTTCATGAACGATAGTGAAAAGTGCTTGCTACCGTTCATGCCCTATAGCCCCGGGTTGAGCAGAACTCAATAATTAAGTGCCAATAGTACATACAGCTGAGCCATCCCGATGACGGTGAACATGAAACGTTCAATGCGTTATTTTCACATCATTCCATGGCCAGCGGCGTATTGTCCAAGTTTCTAACAAAACGCGTTGTCCTAAACGGGACAATTGTGGGCGAATTACAAAATCATGGAATTTAGCTGGGAGCAGAGGTTATAAAGCCTGCCTATCACAGGTAACAGTCAAGACCAAATTAAAATGCAGCAACATATCCTAAGGGTGATTAAACAATAGTCAGAACCTTTAAAGGCTGGAGTAGTGGAAATTCAAGTAAGACAACAAAAGCATTTGAGAATGTAGCACTGATATCGGTAAATAGGGGGCTCAGCGATCTCCAAAGATCGGAATGAATAACAGTTCTGATTGCAAGCACGGGGAGACGTTTTACCGCCATCACACTGCACAGGCAACGCTACTGTTCATATTCTATATTTGACAATAATTAATTGATCTAATTTGCAAAACACGTTATGAACAGATTTATAAAATATATTTAATTTAAATTATTTACCATATGTAAAAGTCGAACATGTAATATAGCATTAAAGTTCCCCGGCCATGTTTTGTTTCATGAACATGTTTATGTTTATTTAAATCGAAATCAATACACAACAATAGATATATACAATTCACACATTGCAGTATCTGTGAAAAGCGAGAATAAGATTTTATTTGATGACGTAGAAAACTTTGAGCAGGTAGATTAATCCACAGGTAAATGTATTTATCAATTATCTGGCAATAGTTTATAATATACGACATAGTGCAGCTATACAATTCAGATTTACCTCATTTCTCCGTGCAGTCACGCAGTGGTAAAAGTAGTATATACGTCATGCAATAATTCTTATTTTTACATACAACTTAGTAGCGGTTTTCAATATATGGTTCTCTCCGAGACTATCAACAAATGTTCATAAGATGTTTAAAAGTTAAATTTGTTAATTGATAATACTGCAAAAAGGGTGGCCATTCATCTTTAAGGAACAACAGTCAACCAAAAACAGGCATTTAACACACAACAAATACAAAGATAAATAAAACATTCCTATGCATTAACGATGGAAACAGCTCTCAATGAGCCAATGCTTATCTAAAGGAAATTTCACTGATTAGCTATAATAGCAATAAAACCATTAATCTTATCAAGGACATCCTAGTTGACCACATGTGGTCCATTAGGTCAGTGCAGAGGTACTTTAAACAGATGTGAACTAGTCTGTTATTTATGAATCTGTTTGCACGTTTGTATCATTTATACAAATACATGGGTATAGGAACATTTCAAAATGTGTATATATTAAATGTACATGCATATGCCAGTTCTACAGATAAGACGTGTATCTGCGTAATTACGTATATTTGTTCATCAAAAACGCATTAAAAATATAATAAATGCGTACAAAAACGCATTAAAAAATCGTCATTAAGTATTGAGAACCAAATACCCGCGTACACACTAATGACTTCAATAGAAAAACCGAGTGCACCCAATCATACTCAATACTTATTGAATTTTGGGCTATTGAAAGACAATCAAGTACCTTCAGCAATTACTAGTCGATGCTTGCAAGAAAAAAAAAGAAGTCGGCTGTTTGACACAAATTAATGCCATTTAAAAAAGACTGACAGCTATAATGCATATATATAAGAGGAAGGGGAAATACGTTATGTTTTATATTAACGATAAAGAGTATTTACTGAGTAAACATTTAACATTAATGTTTTTTCAAAACTTGTTTTAAGAATACGCATTAGTTTGTTTTAAGAATACGCATTACTATTAACATGTAAATTCGCAATACAATTTTTTTCACGCGTACCATACGCATTGTGATGAAAGCTTATCTGGCATGGAGCACTGCATACGAGAGGTGTTCAACTTATAATTGAACACTTTTGTTTAAGATGTTATTTTTCAGCGGAAGAGATTATCATAAAAAATGCGTGATTTAATGATGTGAAACTATGATTTAGAACGTATGCATTTAAAATAATCTCCAATTTCACCCTGTTCGTTTTAAATTACATTTTGAATTAGGTGTACACTATTTTCCAGTTTTAAACCTATATGTTTCTGTTGCCGTGGAGTTTTACCTTAAACCCAATATTTCCACTACATGCATATCATAATTGTTTAAAACTGTGTTTACAATTTAAATATGATCGTATGTTTTATTTTAAGACAAAAATATAGATGTTGAATTCAAAGCTCGACTTTTTACCGCAATATTAAGAAATTGACAGATAATAGGACAGTTTGCTCGTATGTTACTGAACATTTTATAAATTAACCAACATAACTATTTTAATCATATTTTGTGATTTAAAAACATGAACAGTTATTGTTGATGTATATCATATACCTTATAAAGATATCTTTGGTAAAAAAATATATTATTTTTATCATTATTTGAAAATGTGTGTGTTTTATCCCTAAATTTTAAGTTATATATTTTTTCTATCTTTTCTTTTAAGAAGCTTATGAAACTTGTTTTTTAATAGCGGAGGGAATCACAAAAATGCCTGCAGTGGATGTTTCGAACTAGAAGCTTTCGTAAATTTAATAATTTTCATAGTTGAATTTCATATTAATTTTCGCTGAAATCTTGAAAATCAACAAATATCAAAAAAATGCAAATTACACATTTTTTACGTTCGGACATGAACATATCAGAATACTGTAACCTTAAACGACATTTTAAAAGCATTTGTCTTAAAATTTGTATTCCAGTTATTTTTATAATTGAAGATTTTTGTTTCAAAATGTCATTCTCTACCCTTTTTTCAAAAATACGGATGCAGCAACATTAGGAAGCACATACTAGTGCATGTCATAATGTTCATATCGAAGGAACCATTAGACTTGACATTAAAATCAACATATTCTGCGAGAATTTCAGGATAGTTGATTCAGTTACACAATGAAAGTGTTCAATTATAAGTTGAACACCTCTTGTATGTAATCAAAGTGGGTATATAATGTACATGTAATCGAAGTTGGTGTATAGTGTACATGTATCTGTAATCGACGTATGTATATAATGTACATGTATATACGTATCTATTTGTAATCAATGCGTGTATATAATATACATGTATCTGTAATCGAAGTGTATATATAATGTACATGTACATGTATCTGTAATCGAAGTGTGTATATAATGTACATGTACATGTATCTGTAATCGAAATGTGGATATAAAGTAAATGTACATTTATCTGTATAATGTACATGTACATGTACATGTATCTGTAATCGAAGTGTGTATATAATGTACATGTACATGTATCTGTAATCGAAGTGTGTATCTGTAATCGAAGTGTGTATATAATGTACATGCACATGTATCTGTAATCGAAGTGTGTATATAATGTACATGTACATGTATCTGTAATCGAAGTGTAAATATAAAGTACATGTACATGTATCTGTAATCGAAGAGTGTATATAATGTACATGTACATGTATCTGTAATCGAAGTGTGTATATAATGTAAATGTATCTGTAATCGAAGTGTGTATATAATGTATAGATACATTTATCGATAATCAAAGTGTGTATATAATGTACATACATATGTAATCAAAGTGTGTATACCGTGTACATGTACATGTATCTGTAATCGAAGTGTGCATATAATGTACATGTACATTTATCTGTAATCGAAGTGTGTATATAATGTATAGATACATTTATCGATAATCAAAGTGTGTATATAATGTACATACATCTGTAATCGAAGTGTGTATATAATGAACATGTACATGTATCTGTAATCGAAGTGTGCATATAATGTACATGTAAATGTATCTGTAATCGAAGTGTGTATATAATGTACATGTACACTTATCTGTAATCGAAGTGTGTATATATTTTAATGTACATGTATCTGTAATCGAAGTGTGTATACAATGTACATGTACATGTATCTGTAATCGAAGTGTGTGTCTGTAATCGAAGTGTGTATATAATGTACATGTACATGTATCTTTAATCGAAGTGTGTATATATTTTACATGCACATGTATCTGTAATCGAAGTGTGTATATAATGTACATGTACATGTATCTGTAATCGAAGTGTGGATATAAAGTACATGTACATTTATCTGTAATCGAAGTGTGTATATATTGTACATGTACATGTATCTGTAATCGAAGTATGTATATAATGTAAATGTATCTGTAATCGAAGTGTGTATATAATGTATAGATACATTTATTGATAATCCAAGTGTGTATATAATGTACATACATCTGTAATCAAAGTGTGTATACAGTGTACATGTACATGTAATCGATTGATTGATTGAATTGGTGTTTTACGGTGCACCAACACAAGAAAGGTTAAATGGCGCCAAACAGGGATGAACATGCCAGGCTCATCCTCCATTTACATCTAGATAACATATGGAGCATGGGCCTAGAACCTTCTAACCTGCAGAACTGCAGAGTTGCTGCAAATTCTATTGTAGGCACTCCATTTATGATGGAGCCACGTTTCCACATTTGCATATGCGGTGTCATTAAGAATAAGAAGACATTGAATGAGCATGATGAAAAAATGAAAATATGAAGTGGAAGTGTAGGGGATGGGGGGTGGGGGGGGGGGGGTGGGGGTGCGGTGGTCCTACACTTCTGCCTCTAGCGGGATTTGTAGTGGTTATATTCTACCCCGGCAACCACACGGGGATGTATCTGTTATCGAAGTGCATATATAATGTACATGTATTTATACTCAAAGTGTGTGTATATAACGAAATCATGCGATAAACATCACAGACGGGCAATGACAGGATGAATTTATTGTTACAAGAATATGTATATGTTCCGCATATAATAAATGAGGACAATGGTGCTTTTCTCAGGAGTGTTTATTAGGAACGTAAACATTGCCGAAAATAAGATACATAAGATACAACGGATTGACCTTTATAATTGCTTCATATTGTAACTATTTGTTTCATACGATCATAAATGAATACATTACTATGAAATTAAAATAGAAATACAGCGTCAAGAGTGGGAAACATGCTTTTTAAAAATTCTTTTTCAAATGCATACTTACCAAGTCTTATATTGTTCATGTATTTTTTATGTTGGTGAACTGTTGGAGACGTACTGTTTTTTTATATTAAAAGCTTTATGTTTTATGTACATCTATGTATCTTCTTTTGGTGTTGTCTGATTATAAAACACCAATATGGATACATTTAATTTAAATCATGGTCTAATATTTTCATTTTTCATATAGAGATTGAGGATAAAGTCCGAGGAAACCCCTTTATTTTCACCTACCGAATATCTCTACCTACCGGAAGTTGACCAGATGTGAAAGTTATGAATATCATATATTATTTATAATTTGAAAAAACTAAATTCTCGTAAAAGACCAGCTAATATATGTTATATTTACAAACACTAACAATGATGATACTAATTTGAATGGCGTTTTAAATAGTCCATAGCTGGTTTTATATTCAACATATATTTGATAAATCGAGTATACATTGTATTTGAACAAGTAAACATACAAGTTCAAAATGTTAATAATAATTCAATAAAAAATGGAAAGTGAAAGCAATTATAAGCATATCTTTAATACATATAAAACAAAAACAGTTTCTTGTGTAAACAATGAACTCAACTTATTTATAATAATATTAACCATTATTTGGGCTTTATATAAAATTCTAAATCTTGATCCAAATTGTTCTTATTTCAGTGTTATCTGATCTGATGTGCTCAGCTTGATTATGACCCTCTTATAGGCTACAGGTCATTAAAACATTTGCGGCACACTCTCCCTTTAGATAATCATTGGCTCACTTGAGAACCGTTTCTATACAGTAATGCATAGCACTGAAAAGGCAACGTATGTTACATTACAAACATAAAAGTGTTGATAAGCCAAGTTCGGTAACATGGTTTGCTTCCCTTTAATGGGAAATACACAGTTGTCATATTTTCAACTTCCTGTGAGTAAATCACAGATTTCTTTTCTTATCTCGAAAACGAAGAGCTTGTAAATACATATTTCTAACTAACCGGTCATTGAAAAAGAATGGAAATCTTGCTTATTTACTGCTGACATGCTACATGACCGAGCAGTTCAGATATATAAGTTAAGGCCAGGTTAAAGTTATTTCTTTGTTTAGCATATTGCTATATTTTTATATTTCAATATTTTATTTCTTTTAATACATATATGCAAAAACAATATAAGGTGTATGGCAGTACAAAAGTTACATATACATGAATGTAGTCATTCAATAGCACAGAACAGTTATATTAAAGTGTCGTTTTACATGTATGTATTCCAAGAAATAAGTTACATTCAGCGGCAGAGACTAAAGGTAGTAGAAATTGAGAAAAGAAAAAGAAAAAAGAAAAAAGCGAGACATAGAGAGAGAGAGAGAGAGAGAGAGAGAGAGAGAGAGAGAGAGAGAATTTGTTACCGAATACTGTTCAATTTTCTGTGTTTAAACGTAAAACTTCCCACTTTTATGAATGATATTCCAATTTGTCTTTCGAACTGGCTATAATACGCTCTATATGTTCAATTTTTTGTATGTATGAGATGAAAGATGTAAAACTAGGAATAGTTTTCGCATGCTTATTCTTGAAAATAAAATACTTTGCAATTATTAAAACACAGTTTAAAATATCTGAATACGATTTATCTTGAATAAAACCAAATGAAATCATTTGGAAAGTCAATGCAACAGGAATATTTTTGCTGTTTAAAAAGTTATGTATTTCTGTCCAAAAAGCTCTACTAAATGGACATTCCCAAAACAAATGTTCAATTGTTTCAACGTACATATTGCAAAAATCACAGAGACTTGTGTTACTAATTTTGCACTTATATAGAAATTTATTTGTGGGTATAATTCTCATTATATATTTATATTGAAAATATCTAAGTTTTGTATCTATTGTGATTTTGAAAGGTGTGGTATGAATGAGTTTCCAGTTTATGTTTGTTATAGTTTCTTCCCATTTTTGGTGAGGTTTAATTTGTAATTCTGTTTGCATGCGTTCCACTTGAATGTTATATAATAATTTGTTGGCACTGTTTTGTTTTCCTATTTGTTTCAGTAGGCTTTTTTCGCTATAGTGTGTCGTTCTATCTTCTGTTTTTAGTTCCTGTTTCCATTTGTTTGGTATGCTTTGAACAATTGTATAGTAGTTCCAGAATTCAGAATTATGTACGTTATATATTGTTTTTAAATGTGCAAATGTATAAAATTCTCTAATTCTATGGTTATACAGTTGTTCAATATATTTAATATCCAAATTATCCCACGTTTTGAAGTATATAGTATGTCCTTGATGTTTTATGTCCGAGTTATTCCATATTATCTGTTTTGAAATGTTGTTAGCTTTCTTTTTGAAGTTTACCAAAGACCAGGATTTTATTATTTCTGACAGAAAAGCGGATCGTATGATTATTTTGTTTGCATCTTTAATGTCCACATTGCTTTCAAATAAAATACCCCACCATACTGATTAAGTTTTTTCATGTAAATATCCTTCCAATCACCGTGATTATCCGGATTAGTAAGTCTTGTGACCCATCCTGCTTTAGTGGAATTAATAAATGATTCCAAATCTATCATTTTTAGACCACCATTTTTATAGTCTTGTATAATTGTTTTCCTATTGATTTTGTCTGGTTTACCCTCCCACAAATATTCATACATTTTATATTTTATTCGATTCAAGGATTCTGTTGATGGAGTCTCCAAAACGGTTAGAGGGTATATCAGTTTTGTTAGAGCAAAAGTTTTTATTACCGTTATTTTTCCTAGAATAGATAAATTGTGTTTTTTCCATTGATCTAAGCATGTTATAAATTGATCTATTTTTGGATAAATGTTATATTCTTCACATTTTCCCTTTTCATTTGCAAAATGATTCCCAGTGTTGTTGCTTTGTCTTTAGTCCATACAAATTGTTTTTCTTCACAGTATTTTTCATTTGAATTTTTTAATGAACCGACACGTAGTATTATTGATTTTTTTTATGTTTAATTTTAATCCAGATTTTTAGCTAAAATTATCGATTAGGTTGACTAATGTTTCAAAAGTTTTTTTTGAACCATCTAGAATAAACGTAGCATCGTCTGCGAATGCTGTGTTTTTTATTTCATTATTATTAATTTTGATTCCTATAATATCCTTATGTTTCCGTGTGGCATTGTATAGTAGTTCAATTGCTATTATAAAAATATAAGGCGACAGTGGGCATCCCTGCCTAACTCCTCTATCTATTTTAAAAAAAGTCTGACATGTATCCATTATTTACAACACAACTTTGGGCATCATTATATAACAGTTTTATCCAATTGATGAAAGAAGGTCCAAAGTTAAAATAGCTCAAACATTTTATAATAAATTCATGGTCGACGCTATCAAAGGCTTTCTCAAAGTCCGCAAAAAATATTAATCCTGGAGAGTCTTCGTCATTCAAATAATCAATTACCTCAAATATAGTTCTTATGTTTTCTCCAATGTATCTACCTTTCAAAAATCCGGTTTGGCTATTGTCTATGAGTGTAAATAAAACCTTTTTCATGCGGTTTGCAATGCATTTAGTAGCAATTGTATAGTCCACGTTTAATAAACTTATAGGTCTCCAGTTTGTCAATGAAGTTAAATTGTTGTCTTTTTTAGGTAATAACGTGATAACGCCTTGCTTTTGCATAACTGTTAAATTTCCATTTTCATATGAATAATTAATTGAATTAATATAATAGTGTTTAATGTCATTCCAAAATATTTTGTAAAACTCTGTTGTTATTCCATCCGATCCCGGACTTTTGTTGTTTTTCATTTCTTTTAAAGCATTATAACATTCTAGTACTATTAAATTTCCTTCACACAGTTCGCGTTGTTCTTGATTTAATGAAGATTCATTATCGATGGGAAAAAAATCAGTATTTGTTATTTTCGTATTAACTTTACTATATAAGTGTTCATAATATCGTTTTGTTTCTGTCATGATACTATTAGAGTCCGTAATTTCTATATTGTTGTTTTTTTCTGCTCCTTCGACCCATTCTGCTTTTGCTCTAATAATGATACCATTGGTCTTTTTTTCTATAATATTCGCTAAAAGAGTTTTCTTTTCTAAAATAGTGTTAATCGCAATTTCGTTATGAGGGTTTGATGATAAATCTAATTCTAGTTTGTCAATTTCATCTTTTAGTTTAACTTCTTCTTTCAATACTTTCTTGTTCTTGAGCGATGTATATAAAACTATTTCCCAAAGATTATTGGGGTTTGAATCTTTATTTATATCGGCTATTTCTTGTATAGTTTGTTTAATTTTATTGCTATATTGAAACTTACCTAGGTTATAGCTAAAACAAATACAATGTTCTTGACTTCAATGAAGAAAAAAATAAGTTAATAATTTAGCTGTTCTAAATACAACACTTTTCTGGTAATTATTTATTGTTCTGGAACAAAAATAAAACCAAAAATCAATTAATGAAAACCTGCTTTATATGTTTACATCATACAAAAGCTTTATACAAAAGCTTTATTGAGCGGGCCTCTTCATCTGATATTTAATTGCATAACACAATTTGCTAATGCATTGTATGTCTAACAGTGATTTACAGAAAGGGTTCATACTATTGGGTATGCCAATTGTTACTCTTGGACATGCAGAGTTGTAATATCGAACTTTCTGTGAGCAAATTGTGCTGAAAGCTGAAGAGATTTTAAAGGGACATACTCTTTTTATGAAATTACCGAACTGGGCTATAGGGATATCGCATTGGAACTATCAGTGGCACAATGGCAGCCCGGTCTTTAAAACAGGATAACGAATATCATACTAATAAAACGGGACAGTGTAATTTAAAGAAATCCTCTCCGAGCTGTATCCTCTAACAAACTAGGCAGCACTAATAGGCAATATAAGTATAATACAACGAGTTTCATGTACATGTGAATATAAAACAAACGCACAAAAAGCCACAGTGCAAAGTAAATTAAGTTTTGGCATTTGTCAGGTTTTGGAATTCATGCTACATTTTCGAGTCCTCCCTCCTGTCTGTTTAGATTGCTTCGACATGATAGTATCAAATTCATTAAGTGTTGGCCATCTACAGAAAATTCTTGGCAAATGCTTTGTTCTCAGTTCAACATAATGCAATCCATTTGTGTGCACATTTTTATTAATAAGGAATTTATTTAGTATGATTTACTTAACATTATAAATGGGAATGCAATTTGTTTCTGGCAAAGCAGGCATTAAGTGAATGTTTCTTATAATTTGGCAATAAACATTGGCTGTTACGTTTTGCTTCGTGGATAACTTAATTATAACCCATTATTATTAAGCATAATTAAATCTTAAATAATTCGGTTGTCTATTTCCATTATGTCAACTACATTGTACGACACTTTCAGGCTGAAGTAAAATATATGTGCATTTAAGTGTTGTTTATGCTCACTTTGCCAACAGATAGATATTTGCATGATACATAGAGAGTTTTAAACTTTTTGGGTTTTCATTGTATATTTGATTAATGGAACGAATGTTGTTATAATTAGTTATATATACATTTTAATAATATTTCCTTAAAATGAACATACTTATATAAAGAAATATAAAAAGATCGGACAGGGAAAGTAGCATGCAAGGAGGACAGTAAACCACAAAACACAGAAACAAACACGCAAACAGACAAACAAGAAGGCAAAAGCAATAATAAATGCAAACGACATCACAAACACAAAAAGGGTTGACAATAGGGCTACCGCCTTGGAACGGTCAGTGGCAAAGTAGGCCACTGGGGGTTTAAACCGGTTCTAGGGTGCACCAAACCTCACACTTACCCTACTGTCATCCCATTAAAACAGGACAGTGTAAATAAAGAAATCCCCGCCATGATCTAATCTCTAACCAACAAGGCAGCATCAATAGGCAATATAAGTAAAACACAAATATGCTTGTGTAAATATAATACAAAAAAACAATAGCCTAGAAAGCCACAATGAAGGTACTCAATGACTTTGCAGAAGCCAGAGCAGGGAAATCTTTTTTTAAAATAGTAACGCCATTTTGCATTTAATACGTCATATGAGTGAAGTGGCGTAGTATTTTGTATATAAATGTAGATCGCCATGTGTTTGTCAACCAATGTTAAACACAAGTGTCACATCAAATTTTCGAATGTGTGTAGAATTATGAGTATTTTAATGGAACTGGATTTGGCAATACTTTGATGTTAATGGCTTTGAAATCTTCCGCCACACATGTGATTTGGCAGCGAATAAATAAATAAATTGAATAAAGATATTGTGTATTATCATTAGTAGTTGTTTCGGAATACAAGGATTTGTTGTGTTCATATTGTGTTAAGTCGAGAACATTAACGTTTTAACAATATTGATTTCTTCAACGTCTACCATTTGCACTTTTCAAAGTCATATTAACATCTTGGCTTTGAAGTAGAACACCGCTTAAGCCGGTGCTAGGCGCGTGAGAGGTGTTGCTTCATACAATGCTTCTCATGAACAGACTCCATAAAACCGAGTCTGCTGATTTATTCTCTTAATTGTGTTTGTTGCTCTCAAAGGATCACCTTTATCAGTATTTATTGTTTTATTAATTATTATATTTAAATAGTATTTCATCATAAAATAATAATTGAGTATGATGCATCGTAATTCAGTTTCTAATTCGCAGGAGAAATAATTAAGGAAGAAGAAATCATCCTCCAATGTTAAAATCGTTTTTGTCTGCATCGATATACAGTTTGCCGATAGTGGAGATATGAAATACGTCGTAGATTATAAATTATTTAGCAGGCCTTGGCATTTTAATTGATTGCATTTATATTATATTCTAATGTAGGCAGCTTAGAAAAATATCCTATGTTTCAGCGAAATTTGTTAAAATGTGTGCCCTGATGAATCTTTGAATATGTTGGCCATGTTGATTTGTTGACGGTATCTAATTCACATATGTTTTAATACATACGTATGTCTTCAGTTAAGTTTCATAAACATCGAATAATTGTAAACAAAGTTATAATGCATTTTACTTTTTGATTGTCCATCGTAATTACAATTAAACGTACACTAGAGCACAACTAACTCTTAAAATGAACCTGAAACTACCAAACTTTAGTAATAGAAAATATATCTTCAAAAAGAGTATGAGAGTGGACCTTTGTAAACGGCCGAATACGATAAATACGAAATATTGCAGTCTCAGTTTGATTGAGACTGTTCATGAACGGTAGTGAAATATGATTGCTAACATTGTTTATTTAACCTCGCGGGACTCCATGATTTCACCTGAATGCTAAATTTCCTGTTCGAATTGTATATCTATATTTAGCTATGTGAAGACTTGTTGTAATGTAATAGTTATTGGGCTGTATTATAGGAAACTGTAAAGGTTCAATCAATATCTTTGAACCATGTCACGTTTTAATTTGGTAATTGCATAGCGTTTTATTTCTTTAAACTAATTAAACCATACAGCCTTATGTATTCACTTCAGTTCTAGATGGCCTAATAGGCCAACAACGATTATAACTATTAAACATAAAACAATGTCATGATCCATAAAAAAAGGAAAAAGGAAAAAATGCTCTAGCATTACTAATTTAAATTACCCCTCTGCCACTCTTAAAACTGTAATATAAAATGTAGGCCAATACTTCTGAACTATTAAGTTATTTTGCTTACATTGAAGTTTAGGAATCTCTAAGCCTACAAGCCATCTTTTAATGTGATCGACAGCTATGAAATTGGATTTGCCTTAAGAGATCTTTAAGTTACAGTCGATTACCCTTGATTTGCGGGACAATTAGGCTACACTAGAAACACAATTATTTGTGCATTAGGTTAAATTGGTTGATCTATTACTAGCAATACAAACTGCTTAAATGCGTTCGCCTTCCGGGCCAGTGTATTTGCCTATTATATAAATATCACATTCATGAGAGGGTGATAGAAAGAATTCTCACCCTGAGGATATTATTATCGCCCGAGGCGAAGCCTATTATGATAATCAATATCCAAAGGGTTAAAACTTTCATGAATGTGATATTTATTTTATTATACCAAAAACCCTTAATAATTTTCAATACAGATTTCGCTTTGCCGGATAGACTGCTCCACTGCTTGTTTGAGATAAGTGGGACATGTGCAGTGAAGCAGTATATTTGCTAAGGAAATGAGTGAAATCGGTCAAGTACTTTTGAAGTTTTGATGACTTAAAAACAGCAATTTCGCCATACTGAGCCGACGACGTCACCTACTATCACCTTGCGATTTACAATCACCATGTACCCTCACGTAAGCTAGTAAGAAATTACACATTTTTTTATATGGGGATTTACCATGGGCGTTTTATTTGAAGTATAATAATGCTTATTACTACTGAAGGCCTGCTCGTACTGAATAAAACAAACCCATCCGTTCGAGTCTTGTTGGAAATTTAACGTTTATTGAAAAAGGTATATCATATATTAAACTTCGTTTTTCGTTCGAATACTTGTGAATCTATTGCAGCTTGTGAACACGAAATGGTTCACTTCCAATCGATAGCTGATGTTTAACAGTCTACATGATTCACGGGTTTTCTATACTATAAGTATCCGATGTGTTAAAACATCTAAATACAAGTCTCAACATTGTACATTGAATAGAGCCCTATTAATTGGAGTATTATATATAAAGGTATATAAGAAATGCCAGTTAAACGTGAAGAGATGAGTTTGACAAAAAACACACGACAAAATATGTCTCTGCAAGACGTAGTGCAATTGTTGTATGCTAACATGCGTGGTGATATTTCAGTCCGAAATATGTAGTTGTTAACGCACGATGAATATATATTCAAGCCAAAGTGCATTCGTATGCTAACGTGGTGTGGTGATATCTGCAAGACGCAGATCAGTTGATGTATATTAACGTACGGTGATGATATGTTCAAGCCGCTGTGTAGGTATTGAATGCTAACTTGGGATGATATCTTTAAGCCGCAGTGCAGTAGTTGTATGTGTAGGAGGCCATGGTGTACGCACCGGCCATGGTGTCCGCGGATAACATGGCCTAGGCATAGGAGGGCATTTCGATTCGGTCAGGTTCCTGAACTCCTATTACAATTCCCTTATCTCAGTGGCGGCCCTAAATAATTAAAATATATTGATGAGCCGTTAAACCATATTCAATTCATTTCAATTTCCTTATTTAGTCATTATTTGACCACTCACTAAGTTATAATACCACTTTCTATTCTCTCTGGGGCGGCTCAAAATAACCTATACTGTGTTAATGAGCCGTTAAACAAGATTCAGTTCAATTCAAATCAGTTTCCTTATTTAGTCATTATTTCATCACTCAGTAAGTTATAATACCGCTTACCATTCTCTCTGGGAAGGCTCTGAATAACCTATAATGTGTTGGTGAGCCGTTAAACAAGATTCAATTCACTTATTTAGTCAATATTTCACCACTCAATAAGTTATGATACAACATTCCCCTTTCTCTGGGATAGCTCTAAATAACCTGTGATGTGTTGATGAGCCTTTGAACAATATTCAATTCAACTCAATTTACCCGCACTAAATAAGTTCTCCTGATTTAATAATTATTGCACCATTCACTAAGTTATAATACCACCTTCAACTTTCTCTGGGGCGGCTCTAAATAATCTATAATGTCTTCATGAGCCGTTGAACAATATTCAATTCAATTCAATACCCCCCTCCCACACACACATTCATTAAGTTATAATACACCTTCAATGTTCTCTGGGGCGGCTCTAAATAACCTATACTGTCTTCATGAGCCGTTGAACAATGTTCAATTCAATTCAATTTCCCCCACTCACTAAATTAGAATACACCTTCAACTTTCTCTGGGGCGGCTCTAAATAACCTATAATGTGTTGATGAGCCGATTCAATTCAATGCCCCCAACCCCACTCAATACGTTATAATACACCTTCAACGTTTTCTATGGCGGCTCTAAATAACCTATATTATAATGTATTGATGAGCCGTTAAACAAGATTCAATTCAATTCAATTTACTCATTCAGTCATTATTTCTCCACCCATTATGCTATAACACTACCTAACACTCGATCACATAACTTTGAGAGGCCCTCGTATCCGCGGACACCATGGCAGGTGCGGACACACCATGGCCTCCTACAGTATACTAACATGCAGGGTGATATTTCTTTCAGTTGTTTAATGTGAACTATATTCAAGAGACGCAGTGCAGTTGTATGCTAACGTATGGTGAACGCAATGAAGTTGATTTATGAATCGCACACTGGAATTATATTCAATACGTAATGCAGCTGCTGCATGCTTACGTGTGGTGATGATATATATGTTCAAGCCACAGTGCAGTAATTGAATGGTAACAATCAATGATAATATCTTCACGTCTCAGTGCAGTTAAGACGGAATGCAATTGTTGTATGTTAACGTGCGGTGATGATATATTCAAGCCACGGTGCATTTGATGGCTAACGCGCGGTGTTGAGGTATACAATCGCAGACACGTGTTATAATTATACGTCGTACGTTAAAGTCAATCGATCATTGTCATTACTATGAATTTTTATTGAAACATTGATTGTTTGTTTGTAAATACTTTTATCTTCATATGTTTACATTCATTTTTAATTACTACTTTATTCTTTCATCGGTTTTTGCGCACAATAATTATGCCATATTTATGTGTCGAATTGCCGTAAAACACCATTCATTCATTCATTGAATTTTACAAAACTTTATCAGTATCATAATAATAATTTTCAAAAACCAGTCAGTCGGAATTAGTTACATCAGAGTTATGGTTTTTGATTTTTTAAACAATTCTGTATTTTTGCTTTGTTAAAACTCTAGCTCTTTCATTTTAATCTGCTTTAGACCCATCGTTGACAGTAGGTTAATATCATTATAAACTCGAACAAGTTTGAAAACCAACAAGCATTCATCATTAGTGGTAATATATACCACTCAACGTTTGCTAAGCACCAATATTTCAATTCGACATTTTACGGTGGCTGGTTTTACCAACAGTATAAAACTCAACAATTAATTATTTTTTAAGATTACTTTATTTGAAATGCATTATTTTATTCTCAGAAAATTATAAGAAAACAATTTATTGTGTATTGTTGGATGTCACCCTACACAATACAGTTTCGCGCAGTATTGGGGGTGAAAGTGCGAAAACGGTTCGGTGCTAAGCAAACTCTGAGTTGTTAAATATATAGCTACCTCATTTTTTATCGGATATTTATAAAATTTCGCCAGAGTTTGAATATAAATAAAACTTTCAATTAGTTATATTACAAGACAAATTTGGGTAAAATCGGTAAAGTTATGGCCCTTTTGTTTGGCTGTAGATCCTTCATTCCGATCTGTCATCAACGTGTTCAGAATTTTAATTTCAATAGAAGCATAGACAAATTTGAAACTCGGTATATCTGACACCCGATCTCCTTCCCCTACTACCATTGTCCCACCACCAATTGTTTAGAGCATGATAGATTATTTATTGTGTTATTGTGCTTGTGTTATTGCATATGCATGTGTATCGATATTGTTCGCAAAATGATCTTTGTCAAACAAACCTTTAACCTACATTTTGATAATAAAATACAGTTTATCAAGTAATTGCATAAGCATTTTAAAATCCCTAATCTTGGATAATAAACGGTCGTGACTGATATGGTAGGTGTCACACACGGCAGTATCAAAGTATTAATTAAACTAGTATTTTTCTGAATGTGTGGTGTGTGTGCTTTTATGTTTATCCGACGTATTGTCAACACTATTTACAGTTTAAATTCAAATTAAAATCAATTTCGCATGGCCTTCCAAGTCAGACAAGTAAACAACTTTCAATACGATTTACAATTTCAATTCAGTTTGACCTTCCAAATCAGACAAGTACAACTCTATATATAGTTGTTGGGCCTTTACTTTCCAGGAATGACACAACTAATCTTAGGTTACCTACATTTTGTACGCCCGAAACTTTCGTATCATGATTTTTCGTTGCGCAGCAGTATGTATGTGTTTAAAACACATAAATACTTCTGCGCAACGAAAAACATTTTCGAAAATGAAACAGGTATATACAAAAAAATGGAAAGAAGCTCCAGATTTTGTTGTTATACAACTGAGGATGGTTGCAATTTTAGTAAAACAATATGTTGATGACATGCAACAGGATTCCTACAGCTTCAGTCCTTTGTACTCTTTGTACTGAGTCTTTTATTATAGTAACATGTACTCTTTTATTCAGGCTTCTGTCAGTATGACTTTAAATGAAGTATTTGGTACTCTTGTTTAGAATTGGATGGATACATTTTGCACCAAATTGATCAAAATAAACTGAATTAGCCACAAACCACCAAACGAAATTACATCGGTCAAGACCGGAAGCAGTTATTTCCTAACTATAGATACGCCCACGACGGTAGCCCTATTGTCAACCTTTTATTTTTATTGTGTCATATACCTATTTTTGCATTAATCTTTGTAATTATTGTTTGTTTGTATGTCTGTTTTTGGTTTTCTGTTGTTCTTGAATGCTACATTTCCTGTTCGACTTTTATATTAATTCATAGCTATTTTAATTTTGTCGGTAAAATATCGCAATAAATTGCTACGCGAGCGTCATGTTCAGATATCACCGAGCTTCTCAGTGATAGCTAATTATAACTTCAGAAATCCTCTAAAGCCTAATCGGCTTGTTGTAATTTCTAATTATTGGGCTAAATTATAGGAAACTGTTAGCTTTCTATCACTATCTTTGTACCATTAAACGCGTTAAATGTGTAATTGCACAACTTTTTATTCCTTTAATCTAATTAAACCCTAGAGCCTGATGTATCCCCTTTCACTCTCGATGGCCTAATAGGGCAACAACGATTATTATCATTGCACTAGCAATACGAATTTAAATTACCTCACTGCCACTCTTAAAACTGTAAAATAAAGTGTACGCCACTATGTCTATTATGCCTATTATGTCTGTTATGTTATTTTGCTTGCAGGAATCTCTAAACATACAAGCCATCTTTTAATGTGGGCGACAGCTCTGAAATTGGATCCGCCTTAAGAGATCATTAAGATACAGTCGATTACCCTTGAATTGTGTATAAGTATTCGTACGTGACAATTAGGCTACACTGGAACCAAACTTATTTGTGCATTAGGTTAATTGGTGATATATTAACTATATTATATTCGTCTATTGATTAATATTACTGAAAGCCTTCTCGTACATAATAAAACAAACCAACGAGTATTGACTGAAATTAAAACGCCTATTACAATTGTACAAATCATATCTTATACATAGTTTTTCGTTCGAATACTTGTGAATCAATTGCAGCTTGTGAACATTAAACGGAATACTTTCCAGCAATAGGTGATGTTTAACTGTCAACATGTTTCACGTGTTTTCGATAATATAAGTAAACGATACGGCATGTGGAAAAAATATATAAATACAAGCCGCAAAACTAAACATTCCATTGAGCTCGATTCATATGATTTTGTCCTGACAACGCATCAAAAGTTAACAACTTAATAAGCATTGTATATAAACAACAACCACTGGGTCGAAACGATGTTACATGATGATTGGTTCATATCAGATTCCTATGAGTGTTGTTTCTATTTATCGGATTGTGTACTTTCACTGTCACTGACACATTGTTTTGAAAAGCATATCAACATTACACACACGGTTTTCTGCCATCTAAGATTAGGTAAGTGAGTGTATGAATTATTGTCCAATTAGTTTCTTTTGTTATTTTCTAACCATGCACTTGGTTGACTGTCTATAAAGCGAAATTAATTGGTCAATACAAGGTAAATTGTATTTTACTGACATTTTTATATGTTTTAGCACAATTTACCTTAATCCGAGAAACATGAACAGTGATGTTACCCTGTTAATTATATTTTCAAGCGGTACCAAATGTTTCAGAAGAGATTTATTATTTGAATACATTGCCAAAATGGTAAAACATCATTGCATTGAATAATCTGGATGCATATCAGATTATGCAGGCATACAAGTTTTATGTAACAGACATGACAGATTCTTCTGTACAATATTCTAGATGATTTTAACGTATGTTGTTATGGATTCTCTCTTTCAACCGTATCAAATATCACAATTTTCATAAGTCTGTCTAGTGTTATTTGACGACGGACTCTTGCATATCTCATTTCCTTTATACATTCTGTTGTAATAGACATTGTATGGAGTATTTGATTCTTCAGATACGTTTGGCTTTCGTGTGATAAATCAGAAATACTTTCAACATCTCGTTCAATCCATTTGTTGATATCAATCGACGTGTTTTATATAGTTTGGATCTCTACTTCTAACCCTTTCTCCTTCTGGGAAAGTGTTGGTTGCGCTTCGTGTCCAAAGAGGTCGACCTCGCTTGCAGTCTTTCCGAATCCTGCTGTAATTTATTTTGCCATCAAGACCTTCTGGTTTGCCGACAATGCCACAACAGTCTTTCCGAATCCTGCAGTAATTTCTTTTGCCATCAAGACTTTCTGGTTTGCCGACAAAGCCACAACAGCGTCTATATTAGATTCAATAACACCAGGTTTAGCACACTTTAATCAATGTTTTCGGATCGTAGGCGAGAGGCTGTGGTTTGTATGAAATCCGCATCCGCTAAAATGTCTTTCTCTCCAATTTCTTCAGTTTCGACCGGGATATTCTCACTAAGTTCAGTGAAACCTTCACTTTTCCCCAATACTTCACTACATGGATCACCTTGAGTTTCATTGAGTCCTTGATTTGACAAATGCGTATCACAAGTTTGGATGTCAGTAAATAGCTTTTAGTGGGGGTGTTAATTTTACACATTTTTCTAAGCAGGCTATCTGTTGTTGTTTTTGATGGTATCTGTAATTTACCGGTTATATCGTCTACTAACAAGTGACGTGGATCACATTTAATGTCTTTGCCTAACAGCTGAAAAATCCGTATCTTAAATTTGGTTCCTGTTGATGTCTGACACTTAAGTATGACAGATATTTTGTCATTCTGATGTTGTAGAACACAATGCTGGACTGCTTTCAAACCATAATGCGCAATATGCGCAGTGTAGACAACATTTTCACATGAAACAGAGAGTATATGTGTTTAGAATCTGATACATTTATGTACGCGAGAATCTTATGCAAATAAACTGACTGTACATCGGAATCTGTAACACCTTCCCTCGGACACCGTAACATGTAGATATAAAAAATCGGTGATTACTGATAAATAAAGGACTGATTTATAAAGAATATATGTTTATTTCAGATTGAAATACATGAAAGTTCTACGCCAGATGATTCTTTATGATATGGGCTCATATTTAGAGTCTTTTTTCGCAAAAATCTAATATTGGATAATTCAGGCATATATTGGTTAAATACTGAATGTTGACTTTGTCTATGACAATAAATGAATAAAAGGCAACTTACAATAAATTCCAAAATGAGTTCAAACTATCGTTATCACTCAAACATCATTTTAACAACACTTAGACTCGCCACATCGAGAGAATCTACAACAATGTGTACAAAAAACAAAACAAGGTACTGCAGAATATGATACGTGCTGTACTTAGGAACCAAACATCGTGTAACGTCGTTTCGACCAAGTGACAATACCACCATTAAACGGCTGATCTGCCATAGACCGATTTACATGACTATTTGTTACTTCCAATTTCAAGAGTAGCGGAGGTACAGATCATGCTCGTGAACATAATTAGCATGACGCTGTTGTCAATCATTTACCCATTTCACCATCCAAACCAATACGATACCTTCGACAAACACCATAGCACGTGCATCTGTATTATAATAAAACATATTGTCAATATACTCTGACATCAGCAATATGTCGGAGACATCTAAGTACTGGCGGCATTGCCACTGACCGTTCCAAGGCGCTAGCCTTATTGTCAGCCCTTTTGTGTTTGTGATGTCTTGTTTGGCCTTTTATTCATCTTTAAAGTTGTTCTTTGCTTCTGTGTGTGTCGTCCTTAAATGTTACTTTTCCTGTTTGATTTTTATATCTACTTTTAGATATAATGTCTCACCCCAAGGGCTTCTTTTGTACACAGTTTATTCTCCGTGTCAATTCATTCAAAAAAAGCTCAGTAGTTTCTGGTGGGAGTATTTATAAACAAATTATATGGGAGGATGTAGACCGTTTTTGTCCAGGTATCTTTTCGAGGTAAATACGAGATGCAGCTCAAAATTCATTTCTGAAACAATCAACCGTCAAAATAAGTCTAACACTTCCACAGAAGACGGTTGTATAGATTATTTCTCCAATACAACTCATATACATTCTCGATGAATGTGAATACCATATACATGTACTAACTATCCACACTCGAGATATATATTTTTAAAACACCCATGGTCCGGGACAGTTATGTGACTTCATTTAGCAGGGCTATCCAGGACAGCTCCAGCTGTGGTTTATCAGATAACATTTAGCTTATTTTAAAACAGGATGATATGAAACTCCCAAATATAAAACAGTGAAACCATCCATTTGTAGTCATAGAATGCGAATAAATAATAATGTTTATGTTTTGACGTATTTTGGATAATTAACGAACCGTATGAATTCGCCGGAGAACAAGTACTATATCAAACACAGTATGAGTTTATGCTACTTAACGTACTTGCTAGATGGTAAAACTAGATATAAAAATCGAGAACAGGAAAAGTAGCATTCAAGGACGACAGTCAACCACAAACACACATAGAAACAAAGAACAACTTTAAAGTTCTCCAGCCATGTTTTCTTTCATGAACATGTTTATGTTTATTTAAAATCAAAAGCAATACACAACGATATACATTTACAATTTACACATTGCAATATCTGTGAAAAGCGAAAATACGAGTTTATTTGACGTAGAAAACTTTGAACAGGTAAATTTATCCACAGGTAAATGTATTTATCAATTATCTGGCAATAGTTGTGCATCTAAACAATTCAGATTTACCTCATTTTCCCGTGCAGTCAAGCAGTGGTAAAAGTAGTATCTACCTCATGCAGATATCCCCGCCAGGTTATAATCTCTAACAAACAAGGCAGCATTAATAGGCAATCTAAGTAAAACACATAAATGATTAAGATATGGCACATATCCCTGATTCTCCTCTCTGCAGCGGTTCGAAATAGCATTAGTTAAGGCGTTTATGAGCCGGTAAACAAACATCCATTACACTTATGCTTAACGTTAGACACTTTGATAACAATTAGTAACATTTCTTAATGTATATATGAGAATAATATCGAGCTAGAGCACTCATAGTCACCATCACATCTTTACTGGGGATGTCTTTTGTTCGCGTTCACTTATGTCAACGTCTTAGAAAGTAGTTTGCGATCACATTATAATGTGCGCATGACCATAGTAAAATATAAAAATGGCGAACAGAACTACACCACCACGATCTGAAAACACCATTGATAATGGAGCTGCTGAATGAGTGGTAAACATTGCACATTTTATAAGTATTTAGCCTGGATAGTACTTTACATTTAGTTAAGATGTTTAGAGCTTGGTGATATAGTACAATGATTGGGCATGGAATTATATTCATACTTACGCAATGTCATCGTGTGTTCAACTCCGCCCAATTCCACGCTGGCTGAATGTTAACACGAATCCGGCGGAGATGTGCTTTAGGCATATAAAATCAGCCAGCATTACAGTAGAATTGCTCGAGGCATTAACCTTGAATATGCTATTTTGAAAGTAGTAACTTCCATCACTGCTGGCGACGCCCAACGTTATTTTCAGGGAGTGCAATACATCAACATCTAATAACGAAAAGGTGAATCTTTAGAAGTACATGTACTCAGTGTTAGGTTATGATAGCGAATTTGGTCACGTGAGGCTAGTAAGCGGGGAAGTCTCAACTAGTTTCAATTCACTGAGTACTTCCATTTTATTGGACGGCGTCATCGGTTGTTTACATGTCTGATGCGTCAGACATCCATTGACACAAGCTATGTAATTCCATGCTCAATTGGGAATGGTTGTAAAGTGCTGGTAAGAATACATTTTACATTGACCCTATGGTAAACGCAAATATTATGATGGTGATCTATATGTCGAAGTGTGAGATTTATTCAACCGCAATAAAATTCGGAACACAATTAACTGATTGTTCATTAAATAATTGAAGAATTAGAGACGTTACTTTTAAACTAGGCTGAACATCAAGGATAAAGACCGAGTTTATCACCTACCAGAATGTATTGGTATGTCTTATTTCTGGTCACTGATTGGTCAGTTATTTGATGATGCTCTATCAACATTTTGAATTTACAGTTTTGATCCCTCCTCAGGGTCCCACATATGGCGATGCTCTTTGACTGAAGTCGGATCAGTGGTTTAAGACGAGATATGTTAACGGACAGATGTACAGACGTACACAGAATTATTTGTGCTTGCCTAAACCTGAGTTATACTGAGTACTATCTAGCTTCATCTATGCAGATTGTTTTGACGATGGGAATTAAATAACACACAATTCCATGATAAGTGAATATGCCATTTTATTTATAAAATGACTTAACATTATAATACATTACTGACTAGATTATAATGTTATATGTTTTGTGAAGTGTCATAATAACATAATATGATTAACCTTATGGATCTGGATGGTTTCCTGACCCCTTGACAAAATTAATCAGGAACGTCGTCAGAAAAAGTTACGACCCTTGTGTACTGCGTACTGCAACGCACTGCATGCTTATACGCTTCACATTTCCCTTGTGCGATGACTGGTTAACCTCTTTGGACTCCATCATTGCACCTACTGAAACCCCGACCAAGGGAGGTAGGTGCACGAGCTTTTGTCCCTCGGGTTTTTTGGTCGTACCCTATATTGGTTTTCTCTTTGACTGCAACTGCTGTGGTTGTTCAGTACAATTCTGGATACATACTGAGATGTTTCTTCTTTTTTTTGTTATAGCTTTACAACAAAATCTTAGTGTTTCTTATATTAGTTTCTCTGGATGCGGACTTTATTGTTAGAGAATTCCTTCTGATGGGATGTAGTTTTGTTTACACTGTCTTGTCTATTTTGGCGCTGAAGACAGGATAATAGCGAGGGTTGTGTACACATAAAATCGATTCAAGCTTACCTGTAGGCCTACTGACCGTTCCAAGTCGGTAAATATAGATATAAAAATCGAACAGGAAAAGCAGCATTCAAGGACGACAGTCAACCACAACCACACATAGAACAAATCTAAAGGTGAATAAAAGGCAAACTAAGACATCACAAACACAAAATGATTGACAATAGGGCTCTCGCCTTGGAACGGTCAGTGGTAAAAAAGGCCGCTGAGGGTATAAACCAGGTTCTAGGGTGCACCAAACCTCACACTTACCCTACCGTCAACTTGATAAAACGGGACAGTGTAAATAAAGAAATCCCCACCATGAACTATTCTCTAACCAGCAAGGCAGCATTAATAGGCAATATAAGTAAAATACAAAGACGCTCGGGTATATATAAATACAAAAAAACAATAGCATAGAAAGCCACAAAGAAGGTACTCAGTGACTTGGCAGAGGCCAGAGCAACAAGAGAATAAACCATTTAGGGCACGACAATGCAAGACTGCAGACAAACATCAAACGTCACCGTCCTTTTGGGCTTTAGGTAGACGTCATCATAGGGTCCACAGCCTGTCCGGTCATCGCACAATTAAAGAGGAAAGCATAGTGGCGAACTGTAAATGGGTCCACCACCAAGCATGCAGTAAACCCTGACTTTACTACCCTTTATGTTGTATTTTGTCTTTTTTCATTGTGTAATTAATTAAATATTGTTTATAGTATAGTGCGGACCTGACATAAGGACCGTATATCTCATTTATGATATTAGATAACACAAAATGTTCATCCGACCATAAACATACACAGGAACATTGCATTTTTAAATAAACAATTAGTGCTTACTAAATCGTTGAATTTAATTCATATTTCTAAACAACGCCCCCTAGCACCGGCTTAAGGGATATTCTATTTCAAAGCCATCTATATTGGGCTCGTTGTCCCAAAGGACCAGTAAATATATATCTACTTCATTTTCCATTTGGTATTTATAAAACTTCATCAGAGTTTGAATATAAATAAAACCTTGAATAAGTTTTAACAGAAGTGGCATTTTTGTAAAATCAGCATAGTTGTGGCCCTTCGGCTGTAGATCCTTCATTTTTCTTCAGATATTTACTTAACTTTGTCAGAATGTTAATTTAAATAGAAGCCACATCTGACACCCTATCTCCATTCTCATCTCTGTTTAGAGCATGAAAGCTTTTTTTCCGATTGCCAGCAATTTCGACAGACAGTAGAGCGATGCAGACCCTCTTGCGCCTCTTGTAATTATATTAAAATGATATATATTCTGTTATATGGATTTAGAGAAAGGAAATGGTGAACTTGAATTATATATTTTCTGCAAAATTTTAGAGATTTGTTATTTCGTCAACAAGTCGAATAACTCTTGTTTTATTGCATAAGCATGTGTATCGATATAACTCGTCAACAGATATTTGTCAAACAAACCTTTAACCTGTTTTTGGATAAAATATAATATAGTTTATCAAGTAATTGCATAAACATACTAAAATCATCTTGCCTAATAATTGGTCGTAACTCTGAAAGTTATTACTCTTCTGTGATCGTCTGTGCTCTCATCCATTGTCTTGTACCTCCTGATCATATTTGTTTATTTTTGTTTAGTGTTTGACGTCAGTTTGAAGAACATTTTAGGCTATGTATTACGGTCGATTTTGAGTGGTGCAGGCAGACCACCAACTTATTCATGGCTAGAATCAGTACTGTATATTGCCGGTCATCCGTAAGAATCGACACGTCCACACTTACAAGTAGAGCTCCCAGTTGGATGCGAACCCGCAGCGGTTAGAGACGTGAATGTTTCTAAATCCTTGATTAAAACATATAAGGCTGAAATAGTGTTGCAAGGAAGTGTTAAATGATGAAGAGAAAGAACTTTCTTTTGGGCAAATATACACGAAACACTGTAGGTTAACTCCGCACTATTAATATTGAGAGGAATCCGGTTACAACACTAATTAATTTCGCGCCCTTTCCTATTTAATTTGTATCTTTAGCAGACGACGCACTAGCACCTGCTTAATACCATGGTTACACCACCGGGCACGGTCAATGGCTAAGATTTAACCATCACCATTTGAGTTGAATAGAAAGTACATATAATCAAAGTACTGAAAGTATTGAGAATGCAAGGTTTGATAGGAGAGACTGTATGAATATTTGTACGATTACATAGATTTAGCCAATTTGGCGATTTCGGGGGACCTACACAAATCTTAGAGGGTCGATCCAACCCAAATATATTGTGATCAATTGTCATTAAACTGGTTCAAATCTAGACTAGAATATTATTTTATGATGGATAGACAGACTTGTGTTTTATGGCCAAACTGTCACTCAAGATGACCTCCATGTCTAAAATTATGTCATTTACAGAGTGGCTTGTATTAAGTAGTCTTCCGGAAACAAGATGCACTAGAGGGCCTGTATCACACTATACTGGCTTGAACAGTCTAAGATCTATTGGAAAACATTTTTTTTCAAAAGTCAAGGGCTATAACTCTGATGTGTCTAGTCTGATGCAACTGGTTTTGAACTTGTCCAAGCTTTTGTTAATATAAATATATTGACTAAATTTAGTAAATATCGAATAAAAGATATGTTCACGAGACAAATATAGGACATTGCCATTAAATAAAGGGAACTATCGTGTTTATTATACGATATATGTAGTTTTCAGTATATGGTACACTCTTTCATTAATATAAAGACTACGACCAAGTTTGGTAAATACCGGATGCACAATGAGGCGGCTATATTAAGAGTTCACAGGGCAAAATATAGGATTTTCCATTAAATCAAGGGCAATAACTCTGAATTTTTTTAACCGATATGGGTTGTTTTCAAACTTGTCTGAGCCTTTATTAATATAAAGACTCCAGCCAAGTTCGGTAAGGATCGGATGCAAAATGAAAGGTCTAGTATTCACAATGCAAAATATAGGATTTTCCATTAAGTAAAGGCCAATAACTTTTGCATTTATTATCCGATATTAAATCAAGGACAATAATCTGGCGAATCCAGTATGGCTGGTTTTCGAACTTGTTTTACCGTTCAAGAATCTGACTAAGTTTGGTAAATATCGGATGCACAATGAAGGTGCTATTGTGTTCACAAGGCAAACTAATTTTTTATTTTATTAAATCAATGGCAATAACTGGTGTATCGAACTTGTCCGAGCTCTCATGGATATGAAGACACTGACCAAGTTTGGTAAATATCGGATATATAATGAAGGTGCTAGAGTGTTAACAACAAAAGGTCAAAGGGCAAATGATGACAATCTGTTATAACGGCTTTAAATATGTTACAATGATAGGAAGTCACAAGTGTTATGGGAAAATAAGGCAAATAATAACCATATTAAAGACTTTGATGAAATTGTCAACATATAAAACCGGTGAGAGTGGTAAAGCAACTATTAAGTAACAAAGCAATTTCTATGTACATTTTGTAGACCAGACATTCTCTAATCAGGGGTCAGTGGCGTAACCTAGAAAACGCCTTCTGCTGCAGGGACAAATAACTTAACAAGAGGCACTAGCCGTTGATTCAACTTCCCTATGTCTTTCCAACACATTGAAAAGAAACTTTACTGTAGTATTTACTAAAAAAAAAAAATACAAATGTATAGGTGGAAAAAAGAACTGAAATTGACTATAAATAAATACACGGGTAAAAGTGGTCATAATTTTGATAAAAAAACAACAACAACAACAACAAACAACAGAACCTATCTGGACGAAGTAGGTTAACATGCCGCAGTCATGTGCAGTTTCATGATTTAGTCGATTTCGAAATACATGTTTACAAACATTAAAACTTTTTGTAAGTACAGTGCTCGAATTCATCAAATATTACTGAGAATATTAATAGGCTTAAGACTCCATAATAATTGTTTGAAAATGGGCATAATTTTTTAATATATGTATGCAAATAAAAATAAACATCCTAACAAAATGCAATTCGGTTTAAACATTTGTCATTATGTATGAAAACTCACATAATCTGGAGCGTGACACTTGTTATGAATGAATACTAATAATCTGGAGCTTGACACATGACTCAGATAATCTGGAGCTTGACACATGTTATGAATAAAAACTCAGATAATCTGGAGCTTGACACTTGTTATTAATGAATATATTTTGATCAGAACCTGGTCAAACACGGGCTTTCCAAATTACATGACGTCATGACGTCACAACGGTCAGTGATGTGGCCATTTTGGATGACGTCATTTGTTAAAACTGTCAGCGTTGATTGAGACAGACACTGATTGATTTAAGAAACAATACTCGCATCCGAACGACTAACTGTATTTTATTCACCGATAAAATACAGGTACGTATTAATTATTTCGATTCTAACACAACAATAACCCTATTGTTAACGCTATTGTTGGGGCACTATATATTATCTCGGACGTCAAGGTAATCAGGCTGCTATGTTTACAGGCTGTTCCATTGGGCGCCCCCGTATGCAAAGTTCTGCGCGGTACAATATGTTCAAATACACTACCAAGTGACGTCATGTAACGTGGCGCTTCCAACGGATGAAATATACGTGGGGAATTAATGAACAGCTGCATTTTATCGTAGAATAACATACAGCTGTCTCTCTTATTTGTGTATATGAAAGACTGCGCAGGTCGTGTTAGAATTTATTGCAAAACAACTTAACAAATGCGATCAGTGAAAAAACGGTTTTTAATAACATTGTGACTTCATTGACGTCATGACGTAGAGACATGTGTTAACATTCTTGCACAACTAGATCCTGAACTCTACAATATATGAAAGTTTTGATCAAATCCAATCTTAAATACAGAATATATAACGATAACAAGATTTCTATATATACTATAGTCCAACAGAATAACAATCCAGTGGTGTCTAATGTCTAAAAATGTTTGTTTATTTCATCTTATCATTAATAATAATTGACTGAATATGTGAATCACTAAAAACCTTTTGAAATAGTTGTTTCTGTATACAATTATACATAATAAATATATATTGAAACAACTCTAAATATATTGAAACAACTCTTTCCCCGGAAATCTCGTTTCATGTGGGCTCTTTGCGGGAATATAACACTGTCAGACGTCACATCGTGTTTCTTCCCCTTGATGAGAAAACACCTTGCAAAAACTCTCTTGAAAAAAACATCGCCCACAACTCATACATGATGAGATTTTCGTAGAGTTTCTCGACCTGTTTATTTGCATTTTCAGCATCCAATACGTTCGTCTAGCATAGATCAGCATGTGTGTACGATTTGAAGCCTCGATTTATGAGAAAATATGTAGGTTATCCGCCAGATGGCGATGAGGAGGCGCCAAAAGCAATGACTATGAATGCAAGTTGATAAATCAACTTTGCATTAAAACATCGAACAGGACATGTAGCATTCAAGAACCACAGGCAACCAGAAACACGTCCAGAAGCAAACAACAACTGCACAGATGAAGAAAATGCAAGATAATTATGACATCCCAAACATAATAGGGTTGACAAAAGGGCTACCGCCTTGTAACGGTCAGTGGCGAAAAGTCCGCAGTTTTTTTAAAACCAGGTTCTAGTGTGCACCAACTCTCACTCTTAACCTAGTGTCATCACAATACAACGGGAGAGTATAACTAAAGACAACCCCGCCAGGTATAATCAAGACATCATTAATAGGCAATGCTATATTGAATTTAGACCCACTTTACATTTCCTGGATAAGACCTGTTCTGCAACGGGATTTGGTTAACCTACAATGAGAAAGAAACAGGCACACATACTAGCAAATACCATTGACAAGTTCAAATTAAGCACATTGTTATTTTATCAGTACGCATAATACGTCTATAAATATGTTCTTCAATACCACCAGGGGATTAAAGCTCAGCAAGATATTTATTGAATGACATTTACAAATAGACTTTTTAAGATTGCTCTATACACTACTAAACGGGACACTTTCCGTAACCAACGCATATATTGAACATATGCTAATTACTGTCTGATTTGTTTTCAGTGAAATGTGAAATGTATACATGGAAACAGGAGCATGGACTCAAATATGTATGTAGAAATATATTCTTTATTTAAAACATGTTTGAAATCATTGCTTGGACCTCATTTATTTACATTTATGTTGATCACCTTGGTATCCATTAGCGCCTTAGGGATTTTAACTACATTATGACTTGCATCACATAATAACATGATCGTATTACCCGCAAGTATAATTTTAGAGTGGGAGTGGAGTTTAATCACATGCTGTGGTACTTCTTGTTTTACTGGTATTGAATTCCATCGAAACATTTTGTTTCTATTTAGTAGAAATTCATAATGGTAATTGTGTAATGATTATTAACGTAATCATGGTTATTAGTTCATGTTTTATAAGATAAATGTTATGGCTAATGCAGCTCTCGAGTTCTGACAGAGTTTACGCCGCATGGTTTGGTTATTAATTAGTCTGATAATGGAAAACGTATCTCAGCTTGCAATCTTTAATGTGTTCTACTAAATACCGTCTTTATTTTGTATCGTTAAGAACAGAAACGATCAAGGAACACGTGAATACATATTCAGTATTGCAACTGATGATGACACCTACACGGAACTCTCTGTTTTAATATATTCACTGCTTTCTCTTCTTCTCTTTATTTTCAGGATATTGAGTAACTCTTACAAGCAAGCAAGACGTTTTGAAGAATTAAGCATGTCTATTAATTTAAATATAAATAAAACCTCCATTATGTAAGCGCTTCACTGTAAAATATGTATAAGTACACTAACCTAAGTATATCGATCCACCCGGTTAAATAATTATTTATGACACTTATGTTTTGCAAATTATACTAGTCTAGTGTTATTGCATACATCATAAGTATTAATTTAATAAGGATTTATATTGGACTTGTTTTGTACAGACGTACGTTGTTTATTTTCAAATGTAAATAATAACTTATAACCAAATGGACAGCTATCACGTTCCTCGTTGTTTCGTTTTTTTGTTGTTGTTTTTTTGTTTTATTTTTTAAAGGGGTGTAATTCATTAAGCATTATTGAGTTAGTTAACCAGACAGTCGGAAACACTAATTGATTTACCATCGTTGTTTAAATGAAACAGTATTGGTCAATATACTAGTCAAGTACCCACATAAGAACATGTCGATAATAGTCTCGTTGTTTTGGGTATGTCACCCTCGAAGAGAGATACTGCTGAATTGCGAAGTAAGAGACTCAGTTTAAATCATCTGCTCTGATTGCATGAACACATTTTAAAGCTTTCAAGGCGATGTGTTTTCTTAGAAATAAATTCATTTTGCAATTATACAATTGAGTACGCCGGATTTTGTAATGCTTCGATTTAGTGCAGCTTTCAAAGTTCCTAATTCTAAAATATGCCAATTAAAGTTATTTTTAAATCATGTTTTACTAGCATTACCATGATTACCACTGCAAATGTGTTCGCACGAGACATTTTCTAAGTATTTAATGTTAACGCTTAATTACAGTTACTTGAATTTGAAACGATATTGAAATAAAAGCGAGAAACGAGGTAATTTAGGATTATACATGTTTCATTTTATTATAGATGGAATATCTGCAATTTTATATTATTTCCTACCAAGTTTAAGAAGTTTATATCTCTAAGATGACTTCGATTCACGTTATGTGTTTTATCAGCATGATTTCATATAAAGGAATGGTAACGCTCAAAATATATAACACTTGAAACAAAATACAAAATATTTTACAACCTATTGGTCAAAACAAAATACTTGTCACGCAACTATTCTATAAGATATTTAAATAAGAAAATTAGTTAAGATACAAAACTGAGTAATTAGGAAGTGTGTTCCCTGTACAATGGCCTCTACAGCGCCAAACACATACTTACTGTTCCAATACATTAATTTAATGTTGATAGTGCAATGCGTTTTGTAATTAAAAACATACCAGCAGAAACTTGTTTTCAGTACTAAATTTAAAACAGTTGAACAGTATTGTAAGTCTGCAGCAACTCTATAGATCAACACGACCAGAGCTGAAATATATATAAACGCGCTCAGGAGGATATACTTTAGTTAAACTAACTTTTATAATTAACTGTTGTATTACATCTAGATAACGTCTCTTACAGAACAGCTTCAAACTTAAAATCACTATTACGTTGTCCCGCCTTAATTCCATTAAGCGATGAGAAAGCTTATATTAGCAGGATTTTATAACGGATATTTCGACAATAAAACATGTTTAAAATAAAACATTTAATGAAATAATGTGAAAACCTGTTTAAAATTACCTATTAAATGTTTTATTTTACAATACGCAAACTTTTTAAGCCGAAATTAAGGTTTTATTTCATACCTCAACCAACCCCGTTTTCGCTTCTTGGAGAAGGGGTTGGATGGGGTATGAAAGTTAATACTCGGAACACGTAATTCCCTTTGAATGTGGTGTCAATGCTTCTGCGTATTAACGCATGTGTAGTTTACGGAATTCTTCTTTAGTATTAGTGATGCCTTTGTTTAATTTTAGCTCTATTGATGGTCACCGTCGTCAATCCGTTAACGTTTGCCTTGTAAACACAATCGGGCCTTTATTTTTATTTTGATATTTAGCACACTTTGATAGGGTCTTTATATCAATGACCCTCGTAAACAATTGAAATTCAACTATTAGATTAGATTAGTAACATTTGTGTTATGGCCCATGCTTAACTAACAACTGCCATGGTCGGCCTTCAATCTTGTCTTGTGGCCATACTGTGGCAATACTGGTTTTATTATCTTGTTTCCATGGCTTTGTTAATTGCTATGCTTGTGTTGCTTTTATATTTATATATACATGAGTATCTTTGTGTTATACTTATATTGTCTATTAATGCTGTCTAGTGTGTTAGAGGATATAACCTGGCGGGAAGTTTTTTATTTACGTTGTCCTGTTTAACTGGGATGGCAATATAAGTTCGGTGCACCCTAGAACCTGTTTTAAACCGTCCAGTGACATTGTTCATAATGATCGTTATATGCGGTATTGTTCCATACTGTAAACCCTTGTGTGTTTGTGGTGACGCATACTTTGCTTTTTTTTATGCTCTCGTATGATGGCATATAGTAGTCGCACCGTCCGTCCGTCCGTCCGTTCGTCCGTACAAAAGTGTCCGGTTAATAACTCTGACAATAATGAACTGATTTTCAAAAAACTTGCCACAAGTGCTCAACACAACAAGACGACATGTCGCGTGCCAAATCCAGGTCCGTGGCTCCAAGGTCAAGGTCACACTTAGAGGTCAAATTTCAAAAAGAAGTACTTTTGTATCTGGCAAATAACCTGGCACAAGTGTTCACCACAACAAGAGGATGTGTCACATGCAAAATTCAGATCCGTAGTTTAAAGATAAATGTCACTCTTAGAGGTCAAATGTCAAAAAGAAGTACTTTCGTGTCAATATTTCATGTCCGGTAAATAACTTTGACATTCATGGAGGGATTTTTAAATAACCTGCCACAAGTGCTCATTCTAACAAGACGACGTGTCTCGTGCAAATTCCAATTCAATGGCTTCAAGGTCTAGGTCACACTTGGAGGTCAAAGCCAAAAAGAAGTAATTTCGTGTCCATATTTCATGTCCGGTAAATAACTTTGACATTCATGGAGGGATTTTCAAATAACCTGCCACAAGTGCTCATTATAACAAGACGACGTGTCTCGTGCAAATTCCAATTCAATGGCTTCAAGGTCTAGGTCACACTTGGAGGTCAAAGCCAAAAAGAAGTAATTTCGTGTCCATATTTCGTGTCCGGTAAATAACTCTAATATCCATAGACGTATTTTCAAATAACTTGGCACAAGTTTTCACCACAATTAGAATATGTGTCGCGAGCAAAATCCAGGTCAGTAGTTTCAATGTCAAGGTCACACTGAGAGGTCAGAAGATGTCATACGTCCCTGTACTTCATTGAGGTCATGTAAGTCGTGTCCGGTCTATAACTTTGTCATCCGTTGAGGGATTTTCATATAATCTGGCAGAAATATTCACCAGAACAAACCGATGTGTCTTGCGCAAAACCCAGGTCAGTACCTTCAAGGTAATGGTCACACTTAAAGGTCAGAGGATGCCTTATGACCCTATATTTGAATGAAAGAAAGAAAAAAAATGTTATAAGTGTAACAGGACAGGAAGAGTATGCATTGACATCACTCCAACAAATATTACAATGCAAAGGTGATACAAAAAGTGCATCACAATCACATTCATTAAAAGAACACATTACAAACATATAAGGGTTGACAACAGGGGTACCGCCTTTAATGAAGTCATATTGGTCATATTGGTTGTTCCCGGTGTATAACTTTGTCATCGGTCACCTTCCTGATTTTGCATTTTATCTGAACTTACCATCATGCCCATGAATATGTATAAACATGGTTCAAACGTATATGGTTAGCCATCAGGGTCATAACGCTGAAGATGTTACGCGTTAGCAAATTATATTACGCGTAACTTAAAGAGCCAATGAAATGATGTTCTTATGTTACGCGTAACATAGGCTTAAGTTACGAGTAACCACAGTTAATGTAGCGTAAATGATGCCGTTCTGGCCGCCAGGGTCATAAGATCGTATGTTACACGTAACCAAAGTTAAGTTACGCGTAACTTAAGCCTATGTTACGCGTAACTTAAGAAAAACATTTCATTGGCTGCTTAAGTTACGCGAAACATAAGAACATCATTTCATTGGCTGCTTAAGTTACGCGTAACATAAGAACATCGTTCATTGACTGCTTAAGTTACGCATAACATAATAATATCAATTCATTGGCTGCTTAAGTTAAGCGTTACATAAGAACATCATTTCATTGACTGCTTAAGTTACGCATAACATAAGAACATCATTAATTGGTTAGCTATGTTACGCGTAACTTAAGCCTATGTTACGCGTAACATAATAATATCACTTCATTGGCTGCCTAAGTTACGTGTAACGTAAGGACATCATTTCAGTGGCTGCTTCAGTTACACGAAACATATAATTTCATTAGCTGCTTAAGTAAAGCGTAACATTAGAATGTCATTTATTGGTTACTTAAGTTACGCTTAACATAAAAACACCAATATCCATGCATACACTATTATACTCCACCTACAACACAGTATTCGTTAATCACCTTTGTAGTAAGGTCGGTGAAATTTCCTTTGATGAATGCATAGCAACAAACTGCGTAATTCGTGATAAACAAAGGGGCGGCGATTTACCCCGTGAAGAAATAAGAGGGAAAAAAACGCGTATGTCTGTTAAAGGTTTCATTTTTATTTAAAAAATGTTATAGTTAAACAAGTTGATTTATTATGCCGTTGTTATACGACATTCGGACGATATTAGGAAAATATAACCAATGCTAAACTAATGTGTCTACACTGGTAAAACCCAACTCAACTTGCGTGTTTTTTTTTTATACAACATTATCTTATTCGGTCTTGCGAGTGTCATATGTTACAAGATATTTAAAAGTTCAACCTACACGGTTGTTAGTATTTTAAAAACGTTATTATTTTATAAAAATAAAAAATAAAAAAATCCAATAATTAGACTTAATAAAAAAGTATTCCTTTCAGTAAATGATAATCTTCACGTGAAAATGGCTTACTTTCTGCCATATATGACCGCAAACGCATCTAAACCTCCAAATCGTCATCAACCGCTCACCAAGATTTGATAATAATAAACTCTGATTTTAATTAACCTTGAAAGAATATGTGTATGTATACATGGTATAGAAGTTAAACGTCAAAATAGCAACGAAGCTGTAACAATTTCATCTTTATTACAATCAGATTAACGCTAATCTGATTACCGGTACAGTAAACCCATTCCGCTATATGCATTCGTTTACCGCGCACCTGTCACAGTTCTAAGCGAATTTAAAGAGCGATCACGATGAAATTTGTGATAATGTACAGAGACGCTTACGAGATTATGCGAGATTCGATTATGTACCCATTCACTCTCTTATTACTTCACTGATATAACGCATACAATTAAAATAAATGTTTATATTTCTTAGAAATCTATATTCAGTATCTGCATTTTGCGATCACCTCCCTTTACGCCGTGCGGTCTATATTATTCTACGGTGCATTCTACCAAATAAAACTTGGAGCTTATGTGGTCTATTAGCCAAGTTTAAGGTTTTGTTGTTAATACCTTTGGTTTGTAGGGATGTTTGGTCACGATAATTAACAAATGTTAATTTATAGTCGAAATTAAAGTGAAGATATCGCAGATGCGTTTTTATTTGTTTGTTTTTTTTAAATTAAATTGAGTGAGGCCATTATTTTTTGGTAATTCGTTATACGAACCCTACGATGAATTTTGTTTTTCCATAGCGAATCCGGTAGTTTATTGTGATTTTTTTTTATCTCCTCTCGGATTTTACGAACATTTATTTTCCAAATTAGTTTTTTTCCTCCTCCTACAGCAATTCACTGTCTTAATGGGTCGTAATACGAATCATTAAAAAATAATGGCCTTATTGTGAAAAGGTAATTGGACCGATCCCTCTTATATTTTGTGTATTGCACGGGATTTTTTTTGAAGACAATAATTATGTTTGCTTGAAATAAGACGTTTACGAGTTTGTCAGTATTTGAAATGTCGTTCTTTTTTAATAAATAATACTGTTATTGCACTTGTTGCATATATTATCTTTGTTATGTGACTGGCATGATTACATTTCCTAAGTTTTCTGAATACCAGTATATTGGATATACTCTATAAGATTAAGAAGAATATAGTAATATATGCTTCCTATGTTCTGCTTCGTTGTTGTAGGCCTTGGCTGTCACACTTGGCCATGTTATTTTCACTGTGCATGTGCATCGGTGATCGTGTGGTCCAGGTTGTCTGTGTTTCAGACCCTGTTTTTTTTTCAAAACTATAATACACTACTCAACTTTTATAATCGGTCAACCAGTTTTTTTGAAAATAACACAACTACTAAAAACTGGAAATCACCGAAACACATACCAATATTTTATTAAGTTTATCAACAAGGTTTTAGTCCAATCAAGGCAGATGAGGTTTTATAAATCGCTAGCGATATTTGATAAAGGACGCCAGGTAGAATTTCAAATGAAAATATGAATTATCAAAAAATAAATAATTCTTTGAAAATTGACAGATTATAAAATTTGAGTAGTGTAAAGCTGTTGGATAAGGCGTGCCGTGTTCCGATGTTATAGGCTTCAAGGTTTTATAAAGCAATAACATTAGCCTCTCGAATTATTAATCCAGAATAATTTTAACTTTAAGCCTTCTTGTATATAATTAAATACAAGTTTGTGTTTTCAATTTTTCTTTGTTATTCTACAATATGTTGAATATATAATGAAAGGAAAAAGAAACACGACACGGGAATTTGCGCTATATATTGTATGTACAATATGCTGCTGTTAATGGTACGTAAGATCTTTCCTTTCGGAAAAAATGCTAAAACAACACGTAACACAGCAAATAGTATTCCTGCAAAGTTTCATTATTGACAGAGTACGCGTTTGGTGCAAACTTCGATTGCAAAATGTTGCAAACTCTTTACGTTAAATACTACTGAACTGGCTCAATTTGTCAAAGAGTAACTTCAACATTTATGAATTTCTTGTTACAAGGTGTACTGCGATTAAAACATCTACAACATCTTGCCGAGCATTATACCATTTTTCCTAACTCGTTTGATAAATTCAATAATGAAAGAGAACGAATGTTAGTTTCTATTTATCGCGTAACTTTTATTGCATTTTGCCTCTCGCTTTACCACGGGAAACCGACATAAACCGTGGGAATTTGATCATAGTCATTATCGATTATTTTTTTAGCGCATACTAGACTTATATAACTAGTGTTATATCGAAAATATAGAATGGTGTTGTTCCTCTCCCACACCGTAAGTTATATGATAAAAGCATGCCTACAAAGCTATCATGTCATTTGTGTCTTCTTTCCAGAGTACGATAGTATCTAACTGTTGACATTCTATTTGTTTCCTAACTTCTAACTTAAATGCTCAGCCTCATTTGTACTATTGATATATTATCTGAGGTGACTCCAATTGTTTAAATGTAATGGAACCTCTTATAAGGCTACACAAATTGTGCATATGTTCTTGGAAATCGAAACACACCATTGGATAAATAATCCCGTCAAGTTTAGATTATCCGTTTCAAAAAGCAATCACCATATTCAAAGTCTCGAGCGTTTTCAGTTTAAATAGAGATAACAGGAATTGATCAATGATATTGTGACAATCAAATTCTTAATTCCACCGCTGTGAATAGAAGCGTACATGTCATATGTGTGTCCTTTTATATCGAATCGCATACCACATGAAACACAATTTTCACACCAAAAATAGTCTGTTGTTAAACGTAAATGACTCGGCTGGCATAAACCCACCACGATATATAGGTAACCTACCCTGCATCCATTTTTATCATTTTGAAGTATGATTCCTTGTTTCAAATGCAGTGGATACAAACATCTAGCCAGACATTTTAAATGTATTCACCTTTTTTTTTCAATCATACTGTTAGCGACTATTTTTACTTTTATTAGTATTTGCTTTTCTCATCTCGTATGTTGTGTGTATTACGTGGTCCCACCTAAATTCCATTAAGCGATGGGAAAGTTTATATTAGTACGATTTTATAATGGATATTTCGACAATAAAACATGTTATAAAACATTTTTTACTGAAAAAATGCGATAACCTGTTTAAGATTACCTATCAAATGATCTAATTTTACAATATGCTAACTTTTAAGCCGAAATTAAAATTTTATTTCATACCCCATGTCACAAAATGTCACGGGTAGAGCGTACTGGTCGTACATATCTCTTGTAAGTTATCGGTTACACCCAAATCTATTGTTCGAGTTGAAACAATTTCACAATATTCATGATCGATCCATGTAACACGTAAAAGCGTGCACATTATAAGTGGCCGCCAGAGAGGCCGTGTCATAAGTTTAGTTTTGTGCTAATGCATGTAAACGTATAGGTATATTTTTCTTAAACGGCAAAATTGTATAAGGGGCCTCTCGTGTATATTCAATACGGCAGATTTAGCCACGTTTGTCACGGACTGAACGGGGGAAATAATGATTTGGGCGTAATGTTTGCTATAAAACCCATTGTCTTCTAGCTCTCGCCGGGATAATCGATAGTACTTTGTTGGAACAGAGATTGGACGGCAAAATTCATAGGCAACATGTGGTTAGTAGTTTTATTAAACTTTTATCGTACATTTCTATTCAGTGGGCGGCGCCATCTTGTTTGGCGGTTACGACATCCGGTTAGCATTGATGTTTCTCAAACATAACTTTAGACTAGCATATGATTTTGAAGTTAATTTTTTAGATGTAATTATTGTAATTGATCATTAATTGTAAAACATTATTAATTTGATAACAGTGGATAATAGGTGCATTAGTTAACGTTGGCGTATAACTCAGTGATTGTAATACACGATTGTTAACATTGCGTGCATGCATCACTTAGTGAGTGTAATATATGAGTAATTTGATCATGTTTATATTACATGTATTAGGGGCATTGATTAACAGCGACGTACATAGCGTATACATGGCGTTGTAGAATATGTATACATTGCTACTCATCATTAGTACAGCTTACATATATTGATTGAATAATGATTTGTTTGGGTAATGATAATTATGCAAGATTGTTATGTTTGTCAACCGACATCTAAAACGTATGTATAATTACAGCCTAAGCCATCCAGGATATAAGCCATCCAGAGTTGGAGTAAGCCATCTAGGTTTGGATATCCAGGAGTGGAGCTAAGCTTCCACGATTAACGTTTACAAGCGGTGGAGACGGTCCCCGTACCTGCGCAGCCAGGTTTTACTAACGACAACCCCCGGGACACAAGGTGGGCCCGTTACCAGTCCTCACTGAAGGAATATCACTCACAATCTCAGTGGAGGTTAACTATCATTGCATCGCGTCATCAACCCTTACAGAAGGCATTTGATGACAATCATCCATTGAATTCGCGCATCATCATCTTCATGAGCTCTCGCGCATCACAGTTATCGCGCTAGATCAACATTGTTATAGTTTTAACAACACTTAAGTGTCTTAGACATTCAGTATTTATAACAATACTAAGAACGTCTAAAACGTTCATGAGAACATTCTTTTCATAGTTCATTTGTGTATTCGCTTGTTTTTTTTTGATAATTGTATATATATTAAACATATTTTAAAAGTTGCATTAAACTTATGTAAATGCATTCACCGCCATTGATTCTTTCCTGAGTTAGCCCAACCACTAAGGTCATCCTGTGACAACTGGTGTCAGAAGTGGGATTTTGGGCGACTACGGAGGGAAAGAATCAATAAGTGATCTTTATTATGATATACTAAATCTCTACTTATTATTTTAGAATTGTGTACCACCCTCTGATCCATGAAGGCACTGTCGACGATCACGGCCACAGCTTGGAAGACAAGTCAAGACACGACAAGGGTAGGGTGAGCCAAACTGTTGTTTTGTCCGTTCTTTCCTTGGTGCGAGGTCGCAGTGGTCTACACGAGTGGGTCTGAGGCACTTTTGCTCAATAATTTGGGTGTTTGTTTTACCTCCCTTGATATACACATAGTATCCAATTAGGTTGGCGAACAAGACGTTCTACTCATGTTGTGACACTCGAGTATACTTATATTGATGGGAGAAGTAAATATACATGTACATGTTATACACATTTTGATGATTGTTTAAGGTTTATGTCCAATATCAAATTAAGATATTTTATGTAGTGTATATGTTTTGTGGAAGCTAGATACTATCTATACATAACCGTTAGTAGTTAGCGCTAGTACAAATGTGTATGTAACTTGTCCTATGATGATGCCCAGGTATTTACTGAGGACACAGTGACTGACCATTAGTAGTTAGTTGAGTAGAATTATTAGTGACGTGTGTATTGTAATTATTGTAGTTAGTAGTCCACAATGTCCATAGACATGACGTCCATAAAGGATCTTACGGACATGGGTAAGGAGTTAGATTATGCTGGAGAGGAACTTAGAACCTTTGTTAAAGACGAACAGGCTAGGGAAAGGGAATTTAGACTTAAGGCAAGAGAATTAGCAAAGCAGGAAAGAGATGAAGAAAGTAGAATAGCTAAAGAGAAGCGAGATGAAGAAAGTAGACTAGCCACAGAGAAGGTAGAATTAGAAAGTAGATTAGCTAAAGAGAACTTAGAATTAGAAGGTAGATTAGCTAAAGAGAAGCGAGATGATGATTAAGAGAAGGTAGAATTAGAAAGTAGAATAGTAAGGGAGAAGCAAGAGTTAAAACATGACAGGTTCGAAACAGATGGTAGACTAGCTAAGGCTAAGATGATAATGGAAAGGGAGCAAAAAGAGTTTGAGCATAAGTTAGCTTTAGAGTTGGAAGCAGCTAAGACGCATAGTAAGGACAGTAAAACTGAAGGGAAAGATAGTTATTCTGGGAAGTTAAAAGGTTCGAAGTTACCATACTTTGATGCTGACAAAGATAACATGGACAGTTACTTGTTACGGTTCGAGCGTTATGCTGAGTTACAGGAATGGACCAAAGATAAGTAGGCAGTTCATTTAAGTGCGTTATTGAGGGGCAAGGCCTTAGATGTATTTTCTAGATTACCTAGTGTAGATGCTCTTGACTATGACAAGTTAAAGGATGCTCTTTTAAAGAGATTTGAGTTAACTGAAAAAGGTTTTAGAAAGCGGTTTAGAGCTTGTCTGCCTGAGAAAGGCGAGTCATTTATTCAGTTTATTAGTAGGTCTAGAAATTACTTAGATAGGTGGTTAGAGTTAGGGAAGGTAGCGCAGACTTATCAGGGCCTCATAGATTTCTTGTTGCGGGACCAGCTATTCAATGTTTGTAGTAGAGATCTGTTCTTATTTCTGAAAGAAAGAAAATTAGCTAGTGTAAAAGAAATGGCAACACAAGCAGATCAGTTTGCCGAGGCTAGAGGTGGAGCTCATAATGTAGTGTCGAAAGACAGAACTTTTAGAGATAGGCAAGGGGACGATCATAAACAGAAAGGCCAGAGTGGAAACTATAGAGGTGGAGGTAGTTCGATGGGTGCTCGAGGAGGTAGCAATAGTGGTAACATAGGTAGAGCGTTTATTCGTTGTCGTCACTGTAATGGCAATCATGCTTCACAGGAGTGTAGGAAAGCGGTAAAAGTGTCCGCTGTCGTAGACAATTTTAGTGACAATAGAAGAGGGGACAACAATGTAGGTAGTCCGAACCAAGGTTTTAACAACCCATGGAATTTTGGCAGAGGTAGAGGTGGTCAAAACCGAGGTAGAGGTAGAGGCAGAGGTAGTAATAGTCCGGTTAAAAAAAAAACCGAGAGTAGTAGCTGTTGTGTTAAAGCGGATGGTGTAATGGCGAAGATCGGAACATGTCTCTTTCCGTATGCAAATCTTCCAACGGCAGATGGTAGAGTGAATGGCACGGACGTAATTGTAATGAGGGATACAGGTTGTACAGTTGTGGTAGTTAGGCGTAGTTTAGTTACGGATGACCAGTTGGTAGGTAAACAGTCACCGTGTATGTTGTTAAATAAGTCGGTAGAGCACGTGCCAATAGCGAGAATAGATGTAGATACACCTTTCTTTAAAGGGACTACAGAGGCACTATGTATGGATGACCCGATGTATGATTTAACGATAGGGAACATAGATGGTTCAGCACTTCCGGTAATGTCCGATTTTAGAAGTAGCATAAGTAGTGCCGTAGATCCTAGAGCGCAGGTTCAGAAGCAAGCTCAGGCTTATAGAAAATTAAAGGTTCCTGCAGCCGTAGGTGACATATCTAAAGCGGAGTTGATAGAAGCACTGACTCAAGACGAGTCATTAGGTCCTTGTAAGGTGAAGGCCAAGAATGGTGTAGTGAAGAAGTGTAAAGGGTCCGGTAGTTGTAAGTTTGTACATAAGAATAGGTTATTGTACAGAGAATTTGAAGATAGTGGTAGTAGACAGTTTCACCAATTAGTGGTACCTACCCAGTATAGAACGACAGTGCTTAAGGTAGCTCATGAGTCGATTATGGGAGGTCATTTAGGCGTAAAGAAAACGTCAGATAGAGTATTGGCAGAATTTTATTGGCCAGGCGTTAGCGGAGATGTAACTAGGTATTGTAGGTCCTGCGATGTATGCCAAAGGACAGTACCAAAAGGTCGAGTGACCAAAGTACATTTAGGTCAGATGCCACTGATAGATACACCATTTAAGCGGGTAGCCGTAGACATAGTTGGACCAATTTTTCCAGTGTCGGATAGGAAAAATAGGTACATTTTAACCATGGTAGACTATGCAACTAGGTATCCGGAGGCAGTCGCAATGCCCTCAAACTGAGAGAGTAGCTGAGGCATTAGTTGATATGTTCAGTAGGCTAGGTGTACCAGAGGAAATGCTGACTGATTGTGGGTCACAGTTTACGTCAGAACTTATGGCTGAAGTAAGCAGGTTATTGTCTTTGCGTCAAATCATGACAACACCATATCACCCTATGTGTAACGGGTTAGTCGAACGATTTAACGGGACGTTAAAGCAAATGTTACGGCGTATGTGTACCGAGAGACCCAAAGATTGGGACAAGTATCTCAATGCTTTATTGTTTGCATTTAGAGAGGTTCCACAAGAGAGTTTAGGATTTTCTCCGTTTGAGTTATTGTACGGAAGTCAGTTAGAGGTCCCATGAGGATTCTTAGAGAGATGTGGGCAGGTGAAGTAGATAGTGATGAGGTTAAGACTACATATCAGTATGTTTTAGATCTGAAGGAGAAACTAGAGGAGACTTGTAAGATAGCTCAAAATCAGTTAGTTAAGGCAAGTACCAAGTATAAACGGTACTATGACCAGAAAGCTAGAGCTAGGAAGTTTAAGATAGATGACCAGGTGTTACTGTTACTCCCGACTGACAATAACAAGTTGTTATTACAATGGAAAGGTCCGTTTTACGTTAGAGGGATAGTGAACACTATGGATTACCGTATCGAGATAAACGGAAAGTTAAAGACCTTTCATGCGAATATGCTGAAAGAGTATATCAGTAGAACCGATAATGGGCAACAAGGGGTGTTAACCGTAGTTAATGTTGCAGTTATTGAGGATAGTGAGGAAGACAGTCGTGAGGACACTAGTCCCATGTATTTTCCCACTAGTGTAGGTAGGGAGACAGCAGCCGATGTAGACATATCGGGCATGCTTAGTGTAGAGCAGCAACGAGAGATGGGTGGTTTACTCCCGGAGTTCAGTGATGTCTTGTCCGAAAACCCGGGGCAGACAGATGGAGTGCAACATGATATTGTACTCACATCAGGGGAACCAATTAGAATTAAGGGGTATCCCATTCCATTTCACTCCCGATCAATTGTTGATGAGGAGGTGAAAGACATGTTGAAATTGGGTGTCATCGAACCTTCAAACGACCCATTTGCATCCCCAGTCGTACTTATTAAAAAGAAAGATGGGTCAATTCGATTCTGCATCGATTTTAGGCAGCTCAATAAACGTACCATCTTTGATGCAGAGCCAATGCCTAATATTGAGGAGGTATTCTCTAAACTTGCGGGATATTCGTATTTCTCCAAGTAAGACCTCAGTAAAGGTTATTGGCAAGTCCCACTTTCAGACCGAGCTAAAGAGATGACCTCCTTCGAAACTTCGCAAGGACTTTTTAAGTTCAAGGTCATGCCCTTTGGTCTCGTAAACGCCCCAGAAACATTCTGTAGGTTAATGAGGAAAGTCCTGAAGGATTTGTCCAACACAGACAGTTTTGTAGATGACATCCTGGTGTTTACAACAACATTTGAAGACCATATTAAGGCTCTACGTAATCTGTTCGAAACGGCTACGCCGGTTTAAACTGACTGCAAAACCTAGCAAGTGTCACATAGATTACGCAGATATAGAGTGTCTGGGTCATGTTGTCGGGAGGGACCAGAAATTGAAACCCAACCCCGACAAGGTTAAGGCAATTCAGGAAGCACCAAGACCCGAGACAAAGAAACAAGTAAGGTCATTTTTAGGGTTGGCGGGTTTTTACAGGAAGTTTATTCCCTAACTTTTCGGATATAGCTGCACCTTTGTCAGACTTGACAAAGAAAGGTCAACCCAATAGGATAACTTGGGGGGAAAGCCAGGAGCGAGCTTTTGTCTCTTTAAAGGGAGTCTGGTCAAAACCCCAATACTAAAATTACCTGAACTTGACCAGGAGTTTATCCTCAGAACGGATGCCTCCGATATCGGGGTGGGTGCAGTCCTACTGCAAGAGCAAGCTGGGTGTAGTCTCCCCGTGGCTTACGCAAGTCGGAAACTATTACCCCGGGAATGTAACTACTCTGTTATCGAAAGGGAGTGTCTTGCAGTAGTGTGTGGTGTCAGTAAATTCCACCGATATGTTTTTGGTAAGGAATTTGTCTTGGAGACTGACCACCAACCGTTAGCTTATATGAATAAAGCAAAGGTAGCTAACTTTAGGTTAATGAGATGGGCACTGACTCTGCAGCCTTACCGGATGAAAATTAAAGCGATCCGAGGAAACGACAATATTGGGGCAGACTATTTAAGTCGCCGCACATAATGACCGGTTTAATACAATAGTGTATTGCAGTGTATTGTACAATAGTAGTATATGTTACGACAGGGTAGTGTACAATTGTAGAATAGTGTTGAAATTGTAATTACATATTATAGTTAGGTTATAACTGCAGTGGATGTTTTCCGGAAGACGGTCGTTGTACTGGCTGAAGGTTGCATCCCTCAGGAGTAATAGTTAACATATTCAAGCGATTGAGCGATCAGCTTGTACGTTTTGTCGCTCATTTGCTCAGAAGAATTAATAGTTTCTTAACGTGTAAATATTAATTATCATTTTGTTGAATTTTAAAAGTGTAAGTTATCGGTTACACCCAAATCTATTGTTCGAGTTGAAACAATTTCACAATATTCATGATCGATCCATGTAACACGTAAAAGCGTGCACATTTTAAGTGGCCGCCAGAGAGGCCGTGTCATAAGTTTAGTTTTGTGCTAATGCATGTAAACGTATAGGTATATTTTTCTTAAACGGCAAAATTGTATAAGGGGCCTCTCGTGTATATTCAATACGGCAGATTTAGCCACGTTTGTCACGGACTGAACAGGGGAAATAATGATTTGGGCGTAATGTTTGCAATAAAACCCATTGTCTTCTAGCTCTCGCCGGGATAATCGATAGTACTTTGTTGGAACAGAGATTGGACGGCAAAATTCATAGGCAACATGTGGTTAGTAGTTTTATTAAACTTTTATCGTACATTTGTATTCAGTGGGCGGCGCCATCTTGTTTGGCGGTTACGACATCCGGTTAGCATTGATGTTTCTCAAACATAACTTTAGACTAGCATATGATTTTGAAGTTACTTTATTAGATGTAATTATTGTAATTGATCATTAATTGTAAAACATTATTAATTTGATAACAGTGGATAATAGGTGCATTAGTTAACGTTGGCGTATAACTCAGTGATTGTAATACACGATTGTTAACATTGCGTGCATGCATAACTCAGTGATCGTAATATATGAGTAATTTGATCATGTTTATATTACATGTATTAGGGGCATTGATTAACAGCGACGTACATAGCGTATACATGGCGTTGTAGAATATGTATACATTGCTACTCATCATTAGTACAGCTTACATATATTGATTGAATAATGATTTGTTTGGGTAAAGATAATTATGCAAGATTGTTATGTTTGTCAACCGACATCTAAAACGTATGTATAATTACAGCCTAAGCCATCCAGGATATAAGCCATCCAGGGTTGGAGTAAGCCATCTAGGTTTGGATATCCAGGGGTGGAGATAAGCTTCCACGATTAACGTTTACAAGCGGTGGAGACGGTCCCCGTACCTGCGCAGCCAGGTTTTACTAACGACAACCCCCGGGACACAAGGTGGGCCCGTTACCAGTCCTCACTGAAGGAATATCACTCACAATCTCAGTGGAGGTTAACTATCATTGCATCGCGTCATCAACCCTTACAGAAGGCATTTGATGACAATCATCCATTGAATTCGCGCATCATCATCTTCATGAGCTCTCGCGCATCACAGTTATCGCGCTAGATCAACATTGTTATAGTTTTAACAACACTTAAGTGTCTTAGACATTCAGTATTTATAACAATACTAATAACGTCTAAAACGTTCATGAGAACATTCTGTTCATAGTTCATTTGTGTATTCGCTTGTTTTTTTTTGATAATTGTATATATATTAAACATATTTTAAAAGTTGCATTAAACTTATGTAAATGCATTCACCGTCATTGATTCTTTCCTGAGTTAGCCCAACCACTAAGGTCATCCTGTGACACCCCAGCCAACCCCGTTTTTGCTCCTTGGAGAAGGGTTTGGATGGGGTATGAAAGTTAATACTCGGATCCCGCAATGGAGTATTTTGTTGTTGTTATATACTCTTGTATGCTTATTTATACGCAGGGAGTGTCAGATAGTTAATGCTAACAGTATGTTCCCGGTGTCAGTTTTTGCTTGTTGTGTATGGTACACAATTTAAGAGAGCGAGTTTATGCAGGAAAATGTTTTGTTTTTTTATTAACTTTTGGTGTAAATAAATATTGTATTTACTCGTATTAGTTATGGCATGAGTCCATGTCTACGTCTCGTTGCGATAATAATTGACTACATGTCATTGGCGTCACATTATTAGACGAGGCTTAGAACACGAAGAATGGCGAGGCTCTTCCGAGCAATTCTTTGTTTTCGTGCCGAGCCTAATAAACTTGATAGTAAAAGGCACTGACATAATATTCTATTTATCATGTAGATTGTCCATATTTTATGTATGAATTACTATTATTACCTTTTTCTCAGAATTGTACGCTTATCGAGGACATCGCCATGTTGTTTTTTGTTTATTTTATGACGTCAGGCAAAGTTACGTGCATGACGTCAGATAACGTAACGTACAATAAACGCCGAGGGTTTCCGCATTGATTTGCTTTATTGATCAGTGCCTGATTAAAGCAAAATTTAATAGGTCACCCCTTTATTAGGCAGAAAAGTGCATATCTGCATGATAAAAAAACAATACACTAGACGTGTCGTATAGGTACCCCGTTTTTAAATGATTAAGAAATCATTTATTTTTCATCTATTTCGCTCGAAGTTTGAATACGTTCTGTAAAGCGGTAAATCAATTTAATCCGATTATCAACTTGAATATTAAATTGAATTTTATTTGATGAACTGTTAAAAACATTTATTTTTTTTTGGCAAAATTATACATTCCGTTTTAAAGATATGCAATACAATGTAACTGTTTACTTTTACGTTTCGTCTAGTGCATGCATGATACATTATTTAGTTGAATTATTAACAAGCGGCTCATGAGTTCATATTGCCGAGATACTGACTGGTCATATCTACTGTTAAAGAAACTAACCCGCCAAATAAACGCAAAATTACTTAGAAAACCGTTTATCACACCTATCCAGGTATTTAAGGCATATAATAATGTATAAGTAAGTAAGTAAGTAAGTAAGTAAGTAAATAGTTTATTAAAGTGACATGTGCATATACAATTCAAAATCAAACATATATGAAATAACTGAAAACTAAGCACCCGGCCAAACGGACCTATAAGTCACTATCTATAAATAATAATATTAAGTAAATCATATGATATAAATAACAATTGTTAAATAAATTGAATAAAGCAATAATAAATATTTCAGTGGATATTAAATATGATTGCACATTTATAGCAATGACATTATACTTGCTAATACAATAAGTTATGTAACAATATAAGTTGAGTTGCGTTTCTTAAGAAAAGCCGATTAAATGTATAGGCTTTTTCATGGATTCTTAAATACCCTGATTGAATATGCGTAAAATGAATTAGGAGTTGGTTACTCTGAACTCGACGGTCCAGCTTTGGGGTTTGGCCTAGCGTAGTTAAAATGTTTATATTGTATCTATACAGTTTGAATTCTCAAAATATATAAGTTACATAAACACCTCGTCGTCAGTAGTTTAGAAACGCTGTACGTATGTTGTAAAAGTTGACTTTGTTGGCGTGATAGCTACTTTAAGATATATACATACAGAATGTATTTTCGAGAATAAATAACAATTAGATGTCTGTACATTAATCATTCTAGACAGTACATGGCATTTTTGTATTACTGGAAAACTAGTATCGGTTGTTTAATGGTATTCTTCAATTATCTATAAAAAAAAAATGAGTGTTTCATGAGAGTCAATTATCTTTAAAAAAAAAAGAGTGTTTCAACCACAGTCAAGCACCATGTTTGGTAACATTTCACATGCATTTAACCTTTCGCTGCCACAGTCAAACCATTGATTTTACCAACAGTGTAGGCCCTGATCAGCATGCGCGCTATGTGCAGGATGATCAGGGTTGACAATGTTCGCCATTCAGTAAGAATGTTTTACATAAAACTTTTTATATAAAATATTACCGGAAGGTTTGAATTCAAATTTAAGCAGACGACATTTGAAAATTGGCGGCGAAAGGGTTAATAAAGTGTTAAACCGTATTTCGTAATAACAATAACAGTTGTAAAAGGTATTAAACATATTATATTATATCAGAACGGTGTGACCGTTTTATGTATTTATTTACTATGTTTAATTAACTATTACGAATAAAAAAAGTATGGAGTGTTTTTAAAGTACGAGGGGTGTTCAAAAAGTAAACTTTTAAATAGGTGAGCATTTTACATAAATGTGTAAAAGTATATAATCAATTAAATACAAAAGACAAATTGACAATATTCTTAAAATGCACTTTCCAGGGTTGTAATTTATTATTGCAACGTCATGTCGCGCTGGGCGGGGCAAATCCGTTACGTCACACAAAAGCACGTTTTTGTCTTTGACTGCAGATGGAAGATTGAACACTAATTTTCTCGCAAAACGCACCAAATTGTATGTTAACGTCGAAGTGACTTTATATAATGATGCAGTAGGGGAGCAGCCTTGATATTTTCCTACATCTTTCAAATATCGCAACCACGCTTGACAACGAAAAGTAGAACGTCAACTTTCGGCAACGTCAAAAAAAAAAAAATGTCCGCCATTTTGAATTTTTTAAAACGCATAATTTGGAAAATTGTGACAATTTTTGATCATGAAATTTCATTTCCCCTTTAGGTTTCGTGATTTTCGTCTGTACCGACTTTTTTTTAGAAGCTCTACTGCGTGATAAATTCAGACCCGCCTTGTAAAATGTCGAAGCGAGGGGCGATAACTCTAAAAGATGCCATCTTTAGAATACGATTAAAATGACAACAACCGTGTGTTTTTTGTTAAATAAAGTACGAGGAGATACTTGAATTGTTGTTTTAGCTCACACATTACATGCATTTTGCTGCATATCACGAAAAGCATGTTATTTCTTTATCAAAAGTACACAAAAATACGAATTGTTTGATTTAACTGTAATTTTGACTCGACTGACCTCGCAAGAACTGCAGGCGCGTATTCGATGGAGCGGGTAGTATTGGGCACCCTCTCATATGTGGAAAGTTTACGTAACAATCGCTACTGTTCAAGATGGGAGTTGGGATGGAGAGAAGGAGGGGGAGGGCATCTGAACTGAGATTTAAAAGGATGCGCCCCATCCCCATCCCACCCCAACTAAAATCATGAAAGCTAGTTTGTTTTTGAAAGCTCTTACAAGCATACAGTACATTCTTAAACATATTCAGATAATATATTTGTTGCTGTGTTTTTGACTAGACTGTCCAGTGTCTAATTGTCATCCGCAACTTGGCGCAGTCAGTAGCGCAGCGGATTTGTAACCGGAGGTGGTGCCACTGAGTTTTGTCGGTGTGTTCTTGGGCAAGACACATTCCCTTAGCCTCATCCGTCGGATGGGGACGTAAACAGGGTGGTCCCGCTTATAGGTCTATCATCTGAGCATGTTAAAGAACCATAGGAATCTGTTCGATAATAAGGGTAGTGCACGGTTCCCGGATTCCTATGTATCCTTCCCCTCTCTCTGAGGCGGCTCTAAATAACCTGTACTGTGTTGATGAGCCGTTAAATATTCAATTCAATTCATCCGCAACTGCACTCAGCACTGTCATATGTACTATAGCTGTCCCATGCTAGTATCATGAATCAACCGTGGAATATATCACCCACACATAAAAGGGTTTGAGGGCCCCATCTTACTTGTATTAGTTTAAATATAGACCATTTGTCGGTTGAAACCTAAGATGAATTTTTTATCAGACAGAAACACTGTCGTAATACTTATACTGATAGCATCGAAGGAAAGTAAAGAAGGCCATTTCTTTTACTTTATATTTTTAAAGTTGAATTGTGTTTTATGTCATTATAGCACATTTTAGGCCATATTTCCTGGGTAGAACCAGTACTGTGTACTTACTGCTATCTGTAAGAATCGACACTTTCTCACCTACAAGTTGAGCTCCCAGTGGGAATTGAACCCGCAGCGGTGAGAGGTGAAGATGAGAATGTATACAAATATAAAATGCCAACCGAACATCTCAACTCAATATGTCCATGGGACTTGAATGAACGCACTGAAAACAATCCGTGGAAAATTGTTCTATGCAAGAATATATATTCATAAATAAATTTTATTTTGATGCAAAATCGATATGCTCCTCTAGACATCATAGATAAAGATCATGTAAAGTTTCGAAAAGATTGGTTAAAAACTGTGGAAGGATATAGACGCACAGATAACTAACACCATATGCCGCCTCACCTTTCAATGGTAAACAATAAACATTTAAGGTACATATTAAGGCCTTAAATATTATCTTTCATGACTAAGTAAAAAATATGTAACAAGTCAGATATCAAAATGAATTATTTATTTGATTTAAAACATTTTATTTCAAATATTTACATCAAAACATCCCAAATATAAAGGGTATTACATAAAAAATTAAATTGCATCATACAATAATTGTTTTTATTTATTAAAGGGACACACAGCATTTATCAAGTTTTTATCAAGCATTAAAATGTAATTTATTTTCACTTTACACCCGCTTGCATATATTTAAATTATAAGTTATAACATTTTGGAGTTTAAAAAAAAGAAGATTGCTGCATGTCCCTTTAATATGTAATTGTTTATATGGTGCAAGCCAATTTGAACATATGTGGGGTTATATATATATACATGTATCTGTTTGTTATTTTTTTGGTGAGGAAGACCACTCACTTTTCTTCTGGGTATAACCGGTAATATACACCTCCTGCCATCTGTTATTCCACAAACTTTTATATAATCCAATAAAATTCAGAAAACATTTTAATCCAATAAATAAATTGGGCACGGCCGGTCAGATTAACAGAAACACATTTATATTTTCATATTAGCCCTTATTTTGAGCCACTCCAATGAACTATCCAGTTAATGTCGCCAACGATCCACCTTGTGTCTACAGTCGGATATGCATGTTGATATGATATTGTGCTGGCTGAACTGGTGATCCTCTTACTAGACATATTTTTCTTGAAGTTGATGCTAGTACTGTCCGTATGAGGTATTGCTGATTCATGATTCATAAAAAAAAAATATATTGTACACCATCTTGTTATTATATACTATTCTTGTTCGTTTAAGTATTTCTGATTCTGTTGTTAATGTTGTAAAAAGTTATATGTGACTACTTGTTTCAATAAAATCCTCCCATATATATTGGGACATCACTAACTATTTTCAGCTAACTCCCAGCATCTCAGGACTCCAGGCTCTGAAAATAAAAATGACATACATGATATTTTGTTTCAACTTAAATAGGTAACAAGTTGTAGAACTGAAATATGTAAATGAATAGTGATTATAGAACTTTTTTTACATGTACAATAAATTAAAAATAATCGTTTTCTGCTAAATCAACACATTTATTACCGGTATACCTTATTTAGAGCCGCCCCAAATGACACATAGGAATTCGAGAACCTGTCTTACTCTTACTAATGTATATATTAATAATTTCTATGGTTGTTTATCGTGCTTGGAGGATAGACTCCCCAGTTTCAATCCCAATCAAACAAAAGAGGCTGAGGAACAAACAAGACTGAGGGAAGATGTATTGCCCGAAACCATAGACGAAACTCAGTGGTGCATGTGTGACTTGAACCGGAAGCTCCAGATTGCTATCATCCACCATGCTATTGCTGGGCCATGCCAGCACATTATGTTAAGTCGGGGTCTTGGTTAAGTTTAATAATTTAGATGTAATACAGGGACCTTTTTATTTTGTTTGTTTAATTTTACATATGTACTAAGCACAATATGACCTATTTATGTGTCGATGTGCTGTAAAACACCATTTTTATTTTTAGTATAAAAAGTCTGAGACTAAGTGCAGGCACAGACCTAATAACAAATTATTAATATGTCTGTGGTGCAGGACTGGTGCACAATGCCACATATTTTGCAAAGAACAAACATTGATAATTCATAGATTTTTTGAAGCTGCGCTTACCTACATACTGGCTAATACAAGGCTCTTGATGTAGTTATACTGTGAGACTGGGAAATTTGACTTGAATCTGGCTATGGTAATACTGCACACTGCCTCTAGCTAACTTAGTCTTAGCAGACCTGAAAAAAACAAGTCATATATGATATTGTTTCATTTGTTTTTAATATTAATAACTCTGTCCAAATTTCTCAATGCTAACAATGTCAGCATTCCATAACATTTTACTTAAAACACAACTGGAATTGAAAGTGGTGCTTTCCAGAAGATGATACTGTCCAAAATGTAAGTCACAGGTGGCATTCATGAACAAATAGTAGATTTTCAAGGCTTACATTTTCATCAATTATTCATCACTCATGTGTTCTAAAAAATTATCAGAAATAAGTTAATATATATCAACCACCACCGTTTTACATGTTTCAACGTTAAACACTTGTCATACAGAAATTAAAAGTGTATTTACTTACAAAGGCTACAGTGCAGACAATGCCATGACCCATTTCAGGCATTTGCTGGTGTGTTCCACTTTTCAATTTTAATTCTCTACATTGTCTACAGTACTGTAATAGATCTATTTGTTTGTATTTTGTAAATTACGCACTCATGCAAAACTTGGAATTGTATACGATCGTGATTGTAACACTGTTTTAATTCTACTTCTGTGCAAATAAATTGAAATAATCCATCGGTCACCGTCAATCGGGCCGTATGTGTAAACGATCTGTCTGTGTATGTACACGGATCAGCATTATTTGACCTTTGAATGTGTGTGAGCTATTTTTAGCACATTCCTTAGCTATTTATAAACGTTCAGTTCAATTCACAATATTTAGTTTCTGTGACTGTGTATTGACCATATGATGTTAATTTGTCCAGGGAGAAGTAGGTTTGTGGCCTGCGACTGACTGGCCCTGGGCTGGGTGTTTTTCTGTGTCGCCGCCATTTTGAATAGCCTCTGAAAGAGTGAAATGCAGGTACCAACTTTCAAAACGGGCACGCAAAATGTATATTCACGAAAAAATAAGAAATTTTCAAAAAAGGTAGATCAGGTAATGATCTTCGACTCCTGTCAATTTCAACAATATTTAAGAATATACAATTTTTGTACCCGTTTTGAAACATTGGCAATTTCGAAGAAAACAAAAACTAGTTTTTTTCGATCTTCGCATTTGTACCGCGATTTCCGACTATGATATCTCAATAAAACCTGTCAACACGATTGTTTTATAAATCTCCGACATAATAACTGACTTCTGATATGATTTGTTTTCTTTGCCATCTAGTATAAGCTTTAAACTAGTGTTTCTAAATAGAGTACTATAAAATCCGCGCATCTGCACGTGCTTGCAAAATGGGAACTACGTTGCCTCCAACCCCAATTATTTATGTTTGAGTTATGCGGTTCAGGCTCGTGAAATGACTTGTCTGCTCCTGTACTGATGTGCACGAGATAACGTTTTAAGACGTCATTTCCGCTTTGAAGTGCACATATGTCGATTGCACATTGAATTTCTATGAACAGAACAGAACAGAACATCACTTTATTAAACTCAAATCACAGGTGATACAAGAGTATACAATACAGACGTTCTTGTAATAATACACATGACATGGTGTTAGTTTTTACTGTGTTAAATATAATAGGAATAACAAATATAATTCAATCACTTATATTTTATGTGAAAATCAAAAAAAAAAAAAAGAGGAAAAAAAAGTTTATATGTGTGTGATGGTGGTGGTGCGTGGGGATTCTTTACAAATATTAACCTATTCGTGGTTGCTAATTCTTTGGCTGGTTGGTTTAAATAAAACGGGTCGAAATGTACATTGAAATAATAGTGACAGGTGTTGACCTTTTTCGGTGCAGGTTTTGTTATCAAACAGACAGTACTTAGTGTAGAAGACCTATTAAGTGGCACGTGACGAACGTGCCTTTCAGTTTTGAATGGTCTGTCGTCTGGTCACTTTGACCTTGATTTAATAGGTTACGTTATGTCAGTATAGTCTGTTTTGTGTTCATTCTAAAGTCGTGTATTTTGTGTTCGGATATTACATACGAAAAAGGAAATGTGTGTTGGATTTAATTATTGTTTTGGATCTAGATACTTATTTAAGAGGTAAGAGAATTTTGCACAATAATAAATAGAGTGGGTATATGCCACTGTATGTGATTAAGCGTTCTGAGTTAAATGCGGGGCATCATCAATTGCATAACTGGAGAAACATTTAAAGACATCACACCAGAATCAAAAGATCACGGACATTTTACAGCTAGAGACGATCACAAACTTGTTAATCCTCTACTGTGGAAAATATTTATTGAGGGCCTGGCATAATTTTATATAAGTCTACAATGTGCAATGTTTCTTACAATTGCTAAATGTTCATTTTACTGTTTCGAATAGAAACATTTGAATATGGCAGATTAAAAAGGTAAAATAAATACTAAAAATATTGAAATTAAATCATGCTGGTACTGTTACACATAAAATTTAGAAATAATTAAATCGGATTTAAAATTGTTTGTCGGGGCCTCATAATATAACTGTACATACCAATCTCCAATTTTGCATGAGATTCTCGTACTTCTCACAATGCATGAAAAAAACAATCATAATTATGCCCCCACTATTTCTATAGGATGGATTAGGCTGGTGTGATGTCTTTAAGCGTTTTGTCACTTTAGATATATTAAATAAATTAAACACAGTTCAACGTTTGAACGTGTCTAATAATATTTTTACAAACTAACAGATATTTTGTAAATGCGTTTTTGATGAGAGCGTTAGCAGGTTTTAATTATAAAATGCTCGGTCTTTGAAAATAGTATCTTTGTATAAGCCTTTTCCTTTCATTATTGAAGAAGGGGCATTTTAAGAGATAATGGAATTCATCACCAACATCATTAAGGGTGCATAGGTGGCATTTTCTTTCAGACTCTTCTATACCCTGCCAGCGGCCGGTTTCCACCGGAAAATAATGGTTACCGGTTTTATGTTTGAGTTTTTTTTTCCAACTACTCTAAAAGATTTACCATTTATATTAATTTATATTGCATTATTTTTGACCAGACCAACTCTCCAGACTGAGTCGAATGCTTTCGAAAAATCAATAAATATGCAAAAAATCTTCTTTTTCTTACTGCGTAATATTTCGACAATTGAATTTAACGTAAAAATATGATCCAATGTGGAGTAATTTTTTCGGAACCCAGCTTGATTTTATTCAAGTATATTATTTGAGTCTAAAAAGGTATTTAATCTGTTATTTAGCAATGAGGTAAATAGTTTACTAATACAACTTAAAAGGGTTATCGGACGATAATTTTCGGGGTCTTTAGAGTTGCCTTTGTTTTTAAAAATAGTTATTATTATACCTTCAGACCTCTGTGTGGGTAGGATACCTGTGTCTAGAATTATATTAAAGTAGGAAACATATATGGGCATCATGTACAATTTAGTATACTTTATATATTCATATGAATCTGACAATGGAACAAAGGTATTCCATTACATTGTGTAGTCAATTAAATCGTGACTATCACAACCTGACTTCTATGGTGATGTGATACTTTGTTGTAATCACTTTTATACAAGCTTTATTAAACTTGTTAACATGTTTATGGTAAGAGGTTATGACACTATCATGTTGCAACGCACTGCATGTTTCGTGGTTGACGCATTTACAGTTCGCCACTATGCTTTCCTCTTCGACAGTGCGATGACCGGACAGAGTGTGGACCCTACAATGACGTCTACTTAAATCCTTATTGGACGTTAGCGATTGATGTTTGTTTTAAATCTTGTCTTGTTGTACCTTTAACGGTTTGTTCTCTTGCTGCTCTGGCTTCAGCCAAGTCCGAGAGTACTTACTTTGTGGCTTTCTATGCATTTTTATATATCATATATACATGATTATTTATGTGTTTACTTTTATTGCCTATTAATGCAGCGGGGATACCTTTAGTTACACTGTCCCGTTTATTGGGATGACAGTAGGCTAAGAGTGAGGTTTGGTGCTCCCTAGAACCTAGTTTAAACCCTTAACGGCCTTTTATGCAAATGACCGTTCCAAGGCGTTAGCTCGATTTTCAACCATGTTATGTTTGTGATGTCATATATTTCCTTTTGTTCATCTTTGTAGGTTTTTTTTCTGTGCGTGTTTGTGGTTTACTGAATGCTACATTTCCTTTTCGACTTTTCGATGTGGACTTTATTGTTAGAGAATTTATTCTGATGGGATGTAGTTTTGTTTACACTGTCATATCTATCTGGGAGTTGAAGACAGGATAATAGCAAGGATTGTGTACACATCAAATCGATTCAAGCTAACCTGTAGGCCTTATTGCCTACTGATAAAGTCGGTAAACCTGTCTTCACCACCCTTTCTGTTGTATTTTGTTTTTTTGTCCTTTGTGTAATAATTAAATAATGCTCCTTGTTTGTAGCACAGGAACTGGTCACTTTTATTTTTTGCCTTCTATTATTATAATTGTCTATAAAGGACATGAATGGGAAATTTTGGAAAATGCTCTTGTTCTTTTTCAGAGGTCAAGCAGACGTTCGAAACAATCTCAATTACATGCACACTATATACTAACATGTGCAGAAATTAATTTCCTATCCAACAATACCTTTCTTCCTACGATCCCTTGTAAATTCGCTGAGATATCCGAGTTCAAAGTCACCAAAGTGCAATTTGATGCTGCTCGTCGTTTGTTTATGTCCCCAATGTAAACAAATGAATTTTACCGAAAATCAGGTGTCCGTTAATTCCGTTAAGTTCGGCGCAGTATTCCAGCTTCAAATCACAATCAATTCACTAACGTAAAGCACCGATACGTAAATAAATCCATATTTTATCAGTGTGCATAGTCCGTATCACGAGAAAGTCACATAACAACGAGTATTTCGCCACTTGTTATCGGCACTAGCAAACTTTACAAATGAAACCGCCATTTTCAAATGAATTACGGGGCCGAATGACGTCATAATGCGAACCTAAGATCTATGGTAAAAAAAAAAACTTTTTAAAATTATTCTTGAATATATTATTAAATACGCTTGTGCTTATCCATAACACTATTATTGATTATAATAGTGTTATGGATAATCAATAATAGTGTTATGGATAAGCACAAACGTATTTTCTAATATATTCAAGAATAATATTAAAAAGTAAAAATACTTACCATAGCTGTTAGATTCGCATTATGACGTCATTCGGCCCCGAAAATCATTTGAAAATGGCAGTTTCATTTGTAAAGTCTGCTAGTGTCGATAACAAGTGGCGAAATACTCGTTGTTGTGTGACTTTCTCGTGATACGGACTATGCAAACTGATAAAATATGGATTTATTTATGTATCGGTGCGTTATGTTAGTGAACTGATTGTGATTTGAAGCTGGAATACTGCGCCGAACTTATCGGACACCTGATTTTCGGTAAAATTCATTTGTTCACATTGGGGACATAAACAAACGACGAGCAGCATCAAATTGCACTTTGGTGACTTTGAACTCAGATAACTCAGCGAATTTACAAGGGATCGTAGGAAGAAAGGTATTGTTGGATAGGAAATTCATTTCCGCACATGTTAGTATATAGCGTGCATGTAATTGAGATTGTTTCGAACGTCTGCTTGACCTCTGAAAAAGAACACCAGCATTTTCCAAAATTTCCCATTCATGTCCTTTATAGACAATTATAATAATAGAAGGCAAAAATTAAAAGTGACCAGTTCCTGTGGTTTGTAGTACAGTGCGGACCTACGATGCCATTGCGTTTGGACGCTTCGGTTTCTATAGGATCCTATATCTCGTCTTTTACTTGGCAAAAATCGCAAAGAAACATTGGAAATCATACAAAATATAATCGTACATGTCATATTTGTGTCCTTTTTGTGCCAACCATTTTCACAACAGTGGTCAATGACTGACTCTATTGAAATGGCTATTATTTTACAAACTGGTCGAACAACTTGAACATGTATATACCATTGTGTAGGTGTTGAATACGGCTATCGGTGCGTATACATATCGATGTACAATTCCTCGTGTTCTTCGTGCAACAGGCCATTAAGTATTATTTTTCGAACATCTCTCGTATAAATACAAAAACCAAACAATAGCCTAGAAAGCCACAAGGAAGATCCTCAATGACTTGGCACAAGCCAGAGCAACAAGAGAACAAACCATTGAGGGCATGACAAGACAAATCGAACAGGGAATGTAGCATTTATAGAACGACGTCAACGAACAAGAAGGCATTCAAAGCAAGCAACAGTTGCATGGACAAACATTGATCTAGAAGTAAGGTACGAGACACCACAAATATAAACGGATAGAGTACAAGGGTACCGCATTGGTTGGTCAGTTGTGTTTCTCTTGATGATTCTTCAGCTGGTTCTTAAGTTATTTATTGGACAACACATGCAACGGCCGAATGTCGAACATTCGAGTACTATATCCCCACGAACCTGGCAAGAATACATCCATTTAAAAATGCAACAGACGAGTGTACTTGTAGGACAACGGACGTATGAGCGATCGTCCATGTACACACAAAAAATAAACTGACTTGATGTTTATGAACACATTATTGAATACTGAAATAATGAAACCTGCGTAAATCAATCATCAAATACGTAATTGCTCGTTGCTGGTTATACACATAGAAGAGAAAACAAACATATGCCATTAAAAAGCACTAGATTTGCGAATTTCAATCACTACCCTACACATCGCCTGACCAAAATGTTAACAGATGGCATATATCAATGTCCCTTGTCGAATCTAAACATATTGCGTTAGTCACATGTCGAGTCGTTTTGGAAAATGGAAATAATTTGCCTTAGAAACACAGATAATACATACCTCCAAAATCATTGTATTTATCGTAAGGAAGACGATGTTTCACATATATTAAGAATAAGATACAAATCCATCAATATGTGGAAGTTATCAAAAACACATAAGTAGATACATAAGAGGAACAACGGAGCGATTTCACGTTCTGTCCGAAATAAAGGACGTCACACCTCGACAGTTTGAAGGACACCGTGTACTTTGTATAAACTCGATTTCGCTAGATTATTCAAGAGATACAAGAAAAAAGAATGACAATGTCACGAAAAGAGAGTGAACAATTTTGTAGACAATTTAGAAGTCATTATTGATATAAAAAGTCTCCTCTAGAGATTCGTGCACTTAACAAAATGATTGTTTTGAACTTTAAAATGGAACTCAAATCGTCAAATCGTTATAACAACGTTGTATTTTAAAATGTTTTCAAGAACCGCAATGTGTTTAAGACATCTTAATCTGTTTTACATTATAGTCAAATTCAATTGCGTTTGTTTGACATTTTCATTATAATATGACGGGTAATTTTTAAAACTGCACACTGGGAAAGAAAGTTAAACCTTAGCACTAAATAATAAATACGAAGTACGGATATAGACCTATAATGTAGACTCGTTCTTCTTATACGTATTCTACACATGCAGTTATCTCATAACGTATGTCCTCAGAGTGTCATGTATATCAAATATAATCCAGTAGTTCTATAACTCATCAATTTGTGGCCGGAGCTTAACGGACTGTTTACAATGAAGCCTACTAAACGATCGATAATTATCTCGGTATTTATATTACAAACTGAATTAAAACATGATATACATGTAGTGGAAGGGAAGGAATATCGGTATTTATATTACAAACTGATGAATTAAAACATGTTATACATGTAGTGAAAAAGGAGGAAGCCTCATTCATTTTGTCAGCGGCGTAGCATAAGCGTTTACGTACTAATGGTTATTTTTACGCTTTAAACTCATATTTAACCACCAACACCTCAAATAAATAAATAAATGTTATATTATGCATACCAAATCAAATATATTTCTATAAAATCGCAGATTAAGACCACTAAAGGCAGATTTAGTAGATTTCAATGAAGATCCCAAGGTACCCCGTTTCACCATATAAGCCAAGATGCGACCATGGGATCTTAAAGATAAAGCGGCGTCCACGTAGTGCAATGCTAAATGAGCATCAATTTTTCTTAACAAATGTAAGGTTTAAACTTTCAATCACAAACAACAGCCATAATGGAATAAAAAAAATAAGGTAGATGGTGTTAAACTGGATATCTTTATTTTTGAAATAATAATTTAATTGTAAAATCAATACAATGATCTCAGACGGAAAAGTATACACTAAAACAGATTTAGTGTAACCACTGAGTCAAATTGAAAATATGGCATAATATAAACTAATTTTAACAAGTTAAACATATTGTGTAAAAACATATTGCAAGCGGTTTTAAAGTATTCCTGAAATATCAGAAGATAAATAGAATCATTTCTTAATATACAACTTGTATGTGTATCACAGGCTTCGGTGGCGAATGATAGTGGGCATGGATAACTTGAAACACTAACTCTATATATTACGTGGTCCCGCCTTAACTCCATTAAGTGATGAGAAAGCTTATATTAGCAGGATAAAACGATGGGACAGAGCGTACTATCCTATCATTTTATCCATATGATGCGAATTAGAGGCTCTTTTTTGTATTTTACCTCTCCTTTTAAAAGTAATTTAAACTTTCAAAAGTGTCCTTGATATTTTTTCCTTTTATACTTTAATCATTGAAATTGGCCTCAAGCTATAGATAAAAAACACACTTTTATATGGTTGAACGCTTCTTATCTTATAATGTGAACGATAAGCAAATAACACTAATTACGTGGCCCCGCCTTAATTCCATTAAGCGATGTATTATATTAGCAGGATTTTATAACGGATATTTCGATAATAAAACACATTTAAAAACATGTTTTACTGAAAAATGAGATAACCTGTTAAAAATTATCAATTAAATGTTTAAATTGTGCTATATGCAATCTTTTTAAACCGATATTAAGATTTTAATTTATACCAAAGTAAATAAAAGTTTGTTCTTTTAGTTTTCGCTTCTTGGAGAAGGCATTGTATCTGGTATAAAGTTAACACCCGGACCACGTAATGTGTCATGGCTTTTCTCTTGATTTTTAAACTCCAGGAAAACATAATATGTATATTTTATCAATCTCGTTGAAATCAGACTACTATACTCTACGCTACTAAGGATCCGACAACAATGCATTGGAAGTCACGTCAGATTGACCTTAAGATAAGCCAATCAGATTTCAGCTTACACAATTGCTCGGTATAGACTGCTTCACTGTAAAACGTTCAGTAAAACGCTGTGGAGCGGTCTACGCTTGGTATTGAATGAGACAATGTCCGTAACTTTTAGCTTATAAAACACAAAATAATTGCGTTGACAAACATAACTCACCAAACCATTGTTGAATATTTACTGGAAAAAAACGAGCTAAGCGGGTCAGATGTACAATTACTAGTTTCAAATGTTGATTGACGTACTTCTCACGTTATTTATGTTTTGACTTAAAATGCACCACGTTGTGGTATACAATATGTTGAACAAACAGGTCGTTCCTTAAAAGTTAGAATCTGTGAGCATAATTATAACATAACGACTGACGAAGTCTGGAGCTAATGCATTCCATTCGCGGACTGACGTACACGACGCCCTAAATATGCTCGATGCTTCGTCAGTCGTTACGTCAGAAGCATGCGATGTCGCATTCTTGAGTGCATTCTGTGTAACGGTGGACACATGAGATATTTATCATATTAGCGAGGTTTTTAATATTTTTTCTGTGTATTTGAATGGACTTAGACTTCTAAATTTGTACTATTGTCGCTAATGTTTACATTTGTTAATTTCGTTTTCACACCTATGTTTTTAAACTTTGATTTCTTTTTAATTATTCGGTATATTTCGATGAAATTTTGTGTGAACATCAAACAAAGATGATATTAAAATAAAATCATGCTACAATTGTTAGTTCTTTCTTACAGTCTTAGATTTTGCAGGAAAACAAAGTGGATACTTTTTGTTTTTGCTGAGTATATGTCAGTCGCTGATTTACATACATTTATTTTTAAATAGTCTGGAAAGCACTCGATGCTTTGTTGTCTCACCTCTCTATCCATTTCTTCACTTAAGCTGATTGACGAGAGGACAGACAAAATGTTCATTCGAACAACTCCTTTGTATAACACTGCTACCATGATTCAAAGATATACGCAGCATGTTCTCCTAACCGATGCTGACAAGAGTCTGATCACGTCAGACATTTTCTAAAATTTCTTTATCTTAATAAGAGCATTGATTTTATTGATATTCCAAGTATTTTTCGAGATAATCGTGTTGTGGATTCTATTCCTAAGTATTTCAAAAATTCCGAAAACCTATAATTTGTTATAAGTACAAAATTTTAGAGAAATATCATTTTCAACTACAACAAAATAGTGTCTGACCTTGATAAAGTAAATAGCACTCCTAAGGAATGCGAGTGTAGAACATCTACATTTTGATATGCTCCGGCCGGTCATGTCGTTTAATACTGGTAATTTTGATATTTTAGATACACGTATTCGGCATTCGTTTTCTAAAGGTCCAAAGTATAGATTGCCTTCTTTGATTGATTTTAATGCATGTCGTGGTCAGATCGCCCAATCCATTGGCTACCCCTCCCTACTTCACCATATGCCCAGGATTTCATTTCGTAATTTAAAATCGGTAATCCAGGAACTTCATTATAAGTTTGTTTTAGTTATTGATGATAAAGCAGCTAACAATATAATTATTGTTTGATGCCTCCATTACGTCAATGTTTTATCTCAGGAACTCGGGAGTATTTATTCGTATACGCCAGTGCAAAATACTGAAGATGATGTTGTTTCGACGTATATCACTCAGTGCAAGATTTTCAAGGCTGGAGTAGACGAAAAGCAAAACAGACTTCCAACGATGTACTGGATTCCCAAATTGCACAAACAATCATATAAAACCCGTTTTATTTCCAATTCTAGTTCTTGCACCACTACAAATATCTCCAAACTTTTAACATCTTGTCTTACTGCCGTTAAAGATCACGCTAAACAATAATGTGCTAAAGCTTAATATGAAAACTCTGGGATTAATTTATTTTGGTCTATTAAAAATTCAGGCGACGTTCTTGATTAAATTTGCAATAAACGTTTAGCTTCATCTATAAGTATTTATGTTTTGTCTACATTATATACAACTTTACCACACAACCTTATCAAAGAGAAGCTTATTGCAATCATTCAAAAAACGTTTGCCAAGGAAATACTACAATTTTGGCCTGTACAAATATTAAAGAGTGTTTTCCTAACAGCAGTTTGAACAATTACACTATGTGGACTTGCCATGAAGTTTGTGAATCACTTATGTTTCTATTAGATAATATTTTCGTCAGATATGGAACTACGGTTTATAGACAATTTGTTGGTATCTCTATGGGTGCGAACTGTGGACCCCTTGTCGCAGATTTGTTTTTATATTGCTATGAAAGAGATTTCATGTTGAATCTTTTACCAGATACCCAGGCAGATGTTATTGAAGCCTCTATTGACACCTCTCGGTATCTGGATGACATATTGAACATTGACAACACCTTCTTTTCTACTATGGTTAATAATATATACCCTAAAGAACTTCAACTTACCAAAGTTCATATTTCTGATATTAACGGTTCTTTTTTCGATTTACATCTTTTCATTGAAAATGGTGAAATAATTAGCAAAATATATGACGAGAGAGATGATTTTAATTTTGATATTGTTAATTATCCCCATTTAGATGGGGATGTTCCCCGAGCAACTTCTTATGGGGTCTATGTATCTCAGCTTATTCGTTTTTCTAGAGCTTGTACTCGAGTTGAGGACTTTAATTTAAGAACTCTTCTGCGACAAGGATTATCACAAACTGACTTCTATGGTGACGTGATTTACAAACTTCGTATGATCCTTGGTTATGATCACTTTCATACTATCTTTGTTAAACTTGTTAAACAATTTATCAAAAGAGGTTATGACCCTATCATTTTGCAACGCACTGCATGCTTGGTGGTGGACCCATTTACAGTTCGCCATTATGCTTTCCTCTTTAATTTTGCGATGACCGGACAGGCTGTCAACCCTATGATGACGTCTACCTAAAGCCCAAAAGGACGGTGATGTTTGATGTTTGTCTGCAATCTTGTATTGCCGTGCCCTCAATGGTTTATTCTCGTGTTGCTCTGGCTTCTGCCAAGTCAATGAGTAACTTCTTTGTGGCTTTCTATGCTATTTGTGTTTTGGTATTTATATATACACGAGCATCTTTGTGTTTTACTTATTTTGCCTATTAATTCTGTCTTGTTGGTTAGAGAATAGTTCTTAGCGGGTATTTCTTTATTTACACTGTCTTGTTTTATTGGGATAAAGTAGAGTAAGTAGGGTGTTTTTGACGTCATATGCCTTGACATTGCCATTCATATTTGTCGTTTTGCGTGTTTTGATTTGTACTGTGTTCTGTGAACGCTGCATTTCCTGTTTTATATTTTTTTTACAATTTAGAATATATAATGTCGTAATAATTTCGGTGGAATATGTATTTTCAAAACACAAATGACAGCTCCTATGATTTTCTTCGTATCTTGATGAAAAAAATGCCATTTAGTGCATTTCTTTGAATTTCTCGTGCAAACCACAGCAATAACACACGAAGACTTTATCTATATTGGGATATAGATCTATGCATTATGTGGATTTTCGTTTGTTCAGTTCACTCGAAAGTCGTCTGAAGTGCATATGAAACTCGCGATTTCATTGGTTGAATTTAGTTGAATTTAGTTGATCTTCTCATGAATATTGATTATCTGACATGACCTCCAATGCAGTGTTTTCAGATCTTATAGCGGAGAGTACCAAAGGGTAATTAGGATATGATTTTAATGAGATTGATATTTTATAAAAGGTTATTACACAATAATTATATTATGCTATTGTTATGTGTTCAGTATATATTAACAACCCGGAGCGCTCTTAATGTATACATATAAAACAACGGCTATGCTAATTACGACATCAAATTAATCAAATATTAAAGATCTCGATTATATAACGAATATATTTTAAAAGCAAAACTGTACTGATAAACAATACATCTCCTTGAAGATAACAACACTCCGTATTGTTATTGAAGGGAATGCGGCAACTAATCTCGATTTTTAAGATTTTCTTCATACATTTAAACAATCATTAATATTAATTATCATAATAGTCCAAATCAATTTGTTTTTGTTTCGCCACTCCTAACTGTTTATCATATTGCACCAATAATATATTTAATCTGTGTTAGAATAACTAAGAAAATATAAAAAAAGCACGAAAAAAACTGTTATTTAATTATATGCCCGCTCATTTAAAGTCGAAATGATATATCATTAATTACTTTTTAAAGCCTTGATAAAAAAAAGAAAATCTAGATTGCCATGTGTCCCTTCAATCAAAATAGCATATACACCGTTATTAACACAGATTCATAGCTTGGCTTTTTACCTAACGAACTTAAATGTTTGGTAATGAACGTTATTTTATAACAATTGTATCACGTTTTCGAAACATCCAAATTTAAGGTAATTGTATACTGAAAGGAAAAAGAAACGTATACTGGGTATTTCCGCTATATATTGTATGTTTAATATGCTACTGCTAATCGAAAGGTACAGGGCGACATTAGGCCTGTCCTTTTAGAAAGAAGGTTTAAACAGCACTGAACACACCAATGGTTACCCCTTTAAAGTTTCATTATCGTCAGAATGCGTATTTGGCTCAAGCAGGTGAGCAAACTTAGGATTTAGATGTTGCAGTCTCTTAATATTAAATAGCTTGACTTTTTCAAGCAAAACTTCAACATTTATGAATTTCGTGTAACAAAGTATACTTTGATTAAAAGGTCTGCTACATGACAGAGTTGTCCTTTCTGTGATTAGTGGTAGCCCCTTTTTGTACAAAACACGTTGAGATATTGTCTGGAATTTTACGTAGACTTAGGTGTATATAATAGTGTAGTATAGGCGATTCTTTTATTGTGTGTTTCTTTTTCCTTCAGTATATATGCTCACTGGTATAGTATTGTACGGACGGGCATTTTGATAAATTAACTTTTAAAATAATTTCAATTGCATTTTATTTCTCTAATTATAATCACAGGACTTCTGAATTAGGTGTAATGGATGTTTGTGTGTGTATTTGTTTCAGTTGTGTACTTGTTAAATATGTTAATCAAGGACAGCAGGAGGCAGTAGTGCATGCTCTCAATAAATCTAATGGAAATGCGATAAAAGATAATTGCATTCAAATTGGAAAAGAAACGTTATTGAGTATCTCAATCTTAGACAGTACGTTATTATAGAGTTACGGTCTACGGCGCGGACGTATATATCAGTTAAGAGAGAGTAATCACTGGTATACCGCACCTGATTGAAATATCTGTTACAACTAATAGACATTTGGTGGTCTTTATATCAGCGGAAGCTGAAAGCTGTGTGAATTATATTCCGAATTAAATTATTATGATCAAATAAGAAGACGTTAGAGCTATAGTTTGCGACTATAAATCGGTAGTGTTATTACGTATTGGTCCTTTGGGATCATCGATCACAATCTGTGTGACTCTAAAATGGAATACTGCGTGACCGTGAGAGGAGTTGCACCTCATACTGCCTCTCATGAACAGACTCAATAAAACAGAGTTTGCTACTTTCTCTCTTGTTTGATACCAATGGACTCCATTTCCAGTATGTATTCGCACTAGCGTTTGTTTCGTGCTGTGTGTCGCAACAACTACAATCGGTAGGGTGATCACTTACTGGTTCTTTGGGATCCTCGAAGCTAATATGTGTGGCTTTAAAGTAGAATACCGCTTAAGCCGGTGCAAGGGGCCGTGATAGGTGTTTTAAACCGACTCCCATGAACAGACTCACTAAAGCCGAGTCAGCTGCTTTTCTCTTTTGTGTTCGTTGCTTCCAAAAGGATTTGCTTTTCCGTATTTATTAACGTGAAATCTAAAACTAAAGTTAAAGTATTATTCTGTTCAAATCGTTAACGGACAAACTCTTGCTAAAGCACTGCCAACATTTTGGTGTCTATAAAACGTATATTATATACGTTAATCTGTTTTATCCTTGAATCAGATGCGGTGACATTAATCCTGACATGACATTCGGACACGTCGATGATTATTTTGATAAATGGATCTTGGATACATCTACAGGACCATGGTATATGTAATATACGATTTTGAGAATAAAACAAGATAACATATATACGTATATATTGTTCATCAATATTATACAATGTGACATAATTATGCATGTATTGCATATATTTCACATTGTGTTTGTGAAAGTGTACAAGTCTGCGAGTCAAATGTGGGGCGGGGGTCGGGGTGTGCTTAGCGTGCCTAAGCTGTTTGTGATCAGTTATGGTAATGTAACACATATTCAGAAAAACGAATACCTTAAAGGTAACATTAATATAACATTAATGGAACGTGTATCAAGTACTCGTGTACGTGTATGTCAACATTTATTCAACATATTGTTTCTAATTGAACCTCTATTTAACTGATTAGAATGGATCCTTTCCAAAACTTGCCGAAGCAATGGTATATACAATGATTATTGAACACAAATAGCGTATTTAATCATCGTGAACAGGATCAACAACTATAATGTATGATACACGTATGATTATTGTGTATGATAGCCGTATGTCCCTTCTGATTGCATACTCACTCGCAACTCCGAAGTAGATATACAAGTCGAACAGACAATGTAGCATTCAAGAACCACAGTCAACCAAATTCACGCATAGAAACAAACAACAATTATAAAGATGAATAAAAGTCAAGATATGACATCACAAACACTAAGGGGTTACCGCTGTGGACGGTCAGTGGCAAAAAAGGCAACTTGGGGGGTTTAAACCAGGGTGCACCGAACCTCACTCCTACCTTATTGTCATCCCAATAAAACGGGAGAGTGTAAATAATGATATCTCCGCCAGGTTATATTCTCTAATAAACAATGAGGTATTAATAAGCAATATAAGTATAACACATACATGATCATGTATGTATGAATATAACAAACAAAAGCCTAGAAAACCACAAAGCAAGTACTCAATGACTTGACAGAAGGCAGAGCAACACGAGAATACACAATTAAGGATAAACAAGACAATATTTAAGACAAGCATCAGACGCTATTTAGGTCATCTACGTGACGAAGGCAAATGTCCTTACACATAACAGTATGTTCGCTCTTTTACAATCCATATGTACTTGCTAAATATTTTTCTTCCAATACATTTTGCTTCTAAAACCGTCGACTTTCGTTTGAGGCGTAATAAAATACAATAATCCTGTTTATCTCGCTAAACGGTCTTAAATAAACTCGTAGACAGTATTGTCTGCACATTGATTTGATTTTAATATTAAGTTACCTAATTTAAACTTGCAAACATTTGATTGGTGTTACAGTATGTAATTTCATTATCTCAATTTCAGTTCCGTTTTGGAAAATAAAAAATCATGCGTAAATATTTGTATACAGGAGCTACATCAAATACAGTTAGGTATTGTAACCTATTTGTGTACAAGAGCTAAACCGAATACAGTTAGGTATGGTAACCTATTTGTATACAGGAGCTACACCGAATATAGTTAGGTATGGTAACCTATTTGTATACAAGAGCTACACCAAATACAGTTAGGTATGGTAACCTATTTGTATACAAGAGCTACACCGAATACAGTTAGGTATGGTAACCTATTTGTATACAGGAGCTACACCGAATACAGTTAGGTATGGTAACCTATTTTATACATGAACTTTATCGAATACAATTAGTTATGATAACGTGATTGTATACAAGAGATACACCGAATACCATTAGGTATCATTACATGGTCTACATGGAAAAGCGTCTATTAGCAGGAGTTTATAACAGATATTTCGACACTACAACACGTATAAAAGCATTTTTTACGAAATAATGCGATAAATTGTTTAAAATTAAAATTACCTTAAATGTTTTAATTTTACAATATGCAAACTTTTTAAGCCGGAATAAAGGTTTTATTAAATACCCCAGCCAACCCCGTTTTCGCTTATTGGAGAAGGGGTTGGATGGGGTATGAAAGTTAATACTCGGCCACGTAATGTTGTAACTTATTTGTATACATTAGCTACTGGTATGCCCCACACCTAAGAATGATTTATTTACAGACATATTTCTATAGGCACGTATGAAAACAAAATATGATCTAGCTGTTGTGCATATGTTAAACGTTGAACGAGAAGAGTTAATTTAATAATAGTAAAACATTTAACAATCGTTACAATAATAAAACAAATATAACAAACCGTCGATGGTACTATGTCACTTGACAAATTACGATGCACTATATTGCTTATACATGCACATATAAGTATCCAACTGTCTGTTAATTCCGATATGTCATCTTTGCATGCACAGTCATTAGTATTTACTACAGTCCAATGAGGCAATGTCCATTTTCAGTTGTATATGTAGGCAATGTATATGTTCAGGCTTTATGAAAGGTATTAAATGTATTAAATGTTTTAGATTACATATTACTTTATATACAATTTCACTCACAAGAATGAATTACTGGCTTTAATTCAAGCTTCATTCCTATATACCTATATATACATCCAACTTTAGAGTTTCATTCCGTTGCAAACACCACTTGTATTCCTACGTCATGTTTAATCCTCCTACGTCATGTTTAATCCCAGTTGCGCATGACCTGACTGTGTTCCAACGGAAATATAACACACCTTTTCAGATGCTTCCAGTCGTCTGAACATGTTGCACACGGTGTTGGGGTTGTATATTTTGCTGTATGTTTTACACTCAAATGTTAAAGCGCAAATAAAACTCCTCAACACTACGCATACCATTAGTGTCATTAGTTAGGTCCCGGACTGTTATATTTTTAATATAAATTTCTTTCCGACCGATTCGCACGTGACTATACGGTTTCTTCAATTGGGTCCCGGATTGCAAATCTAGTGTATTTGGCGGGCGTATTGCCGTTTGGTTGGCATCGTTTTTCTAGCAACGAGTTACTGTTAGTTCTGTAAACAAAAATAAATATTCGGTCATTTGTTATTAGTTTGTAAGATAACAGAGAACAAATGTTATGAAAGCCTTACAAAATCATACAGTGTGTTGTGCTGCGTGTATGTGTACTTTTAGGACTGGTGGACACATTGTTTAACATGTGATTATTTGGCCGTTTCAATAGTTTCAAGTCTAATATCTTGTAGAAAGATTACATATAACAATCCGAAAACAATGAAGTAACATAGTATAAGCATTATAATAATCAACATATTGAATGAATGATAGCTACAACTTACCTGTATGTAAGTGTCATTTGTCGGTCCTCAATATTAGGGTCGTCGGAATTGACGGAAGGTCTAGTTGCAGATGTACCGCTTCTGGCATTGAGACGTTTCTTCATGCAACAGCTCTTGGCAAAGAGAAGGCGATACTCTCGCTTGAACTTTTCCTTAAAATGATAAAATTGCTAGTTTTACTTCAGAATAAGTTATTTACCCCGACAACAGTTAAGATGACACCACTGTTATGTCACATTGAGGTAAAAGTATGATACTTTCCACAACGAATTGATATTAAATAATAAAGATCATTTTGATAGTGGTTTCTATTTGGTTTCTATTTTAGATGTTCACTGAATGTTTCGCTGTAACTTTTACCTGAGCTAAATAATAAAAAGTGCAGACTCAGAGTGACCAATATTCACTTTTTTTTAGATAGAAATGAAACAATGCATTCTATTTCATTCAGAGTTATGACCACTGTATTTAAAGCGTGTTTAGCTCTACTGGTGAAGGGCGAGCAGAGCTTAAGGGATGTCGAGTTGTCCGTCGTCCGTCGTCTGTCGTCCGTCCGTTAACTTTTACCTCATTAAGACGATAGAGCCTTCATTTTTCTTCCGATCTTTAACAAACTTTAAAAGATTGTTAATATTAATAAAAGCTCGGACAAGTTTGAAAACCAGCTAGGGCGAACTAGTAATAGCGGAGTTATGGCACTTGACTTAGTTAAAATGCTATAATATGCCCCGTAGATACAACAGGGCTTTCATTTTTTATACCAATCTTTATCAGATTGTTACTATCAATAAAAGCCTGGACAAGTTTAAGAACCAGCCAGATCGGACCAGTAACATCGGAGTTATGGCCCTTGATTTAGTTAAAGATGATATATTTTGCCTCGTTAAGACGATAGAGGCTTTATTTTACATCAGATATTTACCAAACTTTATCAGATTGTTAATATCAATGAAAGCTCGGAGAAGTTCGAAGACAAGCCAGATTTCATCAGTATCAGCGGAGTTATAGCCCCTGAAGTAACATAATATAACACGTTGTGTTCCGGTTTACATATTTTTGGCGTAGTTATGACCCTTTCAACTTTTTATACACATTTTTTTTCCGGGCTAGTTCTCCTGAAACCCTGCCCGGATTTCAACGAAACTTGACAAGGATGATCAGTATCAAGCATAGTTATGATCAGTATCAAGCCTAGTTGTGCATATCATCGCCATATTCCGGTTAATTGATTTTTGGCAGAGTTATGGCCTTTTAAATGTTTTAATACATAAACTGTGACCAGATTAGTCTCTTATGAACTCCTTGCCGGATTTGAACGAATCTTGGCGGGGATGATCAATACCAAGCCTAGTTGCACCTGTCATTGCCGTGTTCTGGTTGAATGCTTTTTGGCCCGTTTAAGGTTTTAATGAACAAACTTTGTCCAACCTAATTCTCCTGATCCCCTTGCCGGACTTCAACGAATCTTGGCCGGGATGATTATTACCAAGCCTTGTTGCGCATTTCATTGTCGTGATCCAGTTGAATGAATTTTGGCAGAGTTGTGACCCAATTAAAGGTTTTAATGCACTAACATTGTACAGACTAGTTCTCCTGAACCTCTGGCTGGATTTCAACGAAATTTGGCAGGGATGATCAGTACCAAGCCTAGTTGCATATGTCATCACCATGTTTCGGTAAACTGAATTTGTATGTATCAAACAAAATGTAACCTTTTAGGTTTAAGTGAATAAAGAATACGTTTTGTTCTGTTATGTTCATTACAGCACCAAAACCGTTTACTGAATTAGTTTTCATCTTGTTTCAATAAGATTTTCATTGGGCATGATATGTACTAAGCCTATCTTTTCTGGTCACTGACCGCTTATTTCTCAAATTGTGCTGATCAGTGTCGATATTGATCGGACATACTTTATTTGATGACTACATTGTCCCCAATCTATGGCAATTAGATAAACCGAGTGTGGACTTTGAGCACCAATATGTAATAAAATGAAATCATGCAATACAAAAACGTCGCCTATTGCTGTTTTTTCTTGCCTTTGCAAAGAAAAACTAGAAATATGAGTTACTTCGTCATCAACGTCGGCGACAACTTAACGTGTTTTCTGCTGCACTAGAAGATCAAACTGGACAATAGTTGAAAAAAGTGATAAACAAACCAAAACTATGGTCTATATTAACAACCGACTTTGACCTTGAGATTTACGAGCATTTACCTTTTAATGATATGTTTTTTTGTGATTAGCTCTCTTTCTTAGCTACAACATGACTAGAAGATCCAAATTGTATCAGAGTGGTGTAATAGGTAGTGCATATCAATACTATTGAGAAGTTTAAACAAGACATTGACCTTGATGTTTTATGTTACTACTTTGCGTTTAGCTCAGTTTCTCAGAAACTACATGCACCAGAAGATAAAAAAATGGATTATTGTGGAATAATAGGATATTCAGAACCTATTATCAAAACTGTGGACTGGGTTAATTTGTATATAAAGTTTTTGTGTTAGCTCTGTTTCTCAGTCAATACATGCATTTGAAGAAGCAACTATGGACAATAATTGAATAACGGAATGTTCATATCACAACTACGATCTTCAGGGGAGTAGCGTGGCATACTCCTTACTCTCGGGAGTAACTTGGAAATAAAATGTAATAAAAGTACTAATATGTTGAACAAGAGGGCCAAGATGGCCCTAAAGCGATCACCTGAGTACTGGCACATAATCGAACTTCTTCGAAATCTTATGGTCATATACAATCTGTGCAAGTTTGTTAAGATTGTTCAAGAAATGTGGGCTTTGTTGTGTATAACAACATTGATATAGACAGTTTAAGACACAACATTGATATAGACAGTTTAGGACAAAGTTTGGTAAAGATCAAATACAAAATGAAGGTGCTAGAGAGTAACACCTTGGGCAGAGCCAAATGTGACCCCAGGGCTAAATGTAATATATGAGAGCTGTGTGCTTTGTGGTTTCAGAGAAGAAGGTTTTTTTAAGTTTTTCCCTATGCAAGTCTATGTAAAACGTGACCCCTGGGACGGGGCCAAATGTAAACCCAGGGTCACCATTTGCACAAACTTGGTAGAGGACCATAAGAGTATAGTAAATGCAAAATATTAAACCTCAGGCTCTTGTAGTTCCAGGGAAGACTACTTTAATGTGTTTCCTATATATATGTCTATATAAAACTGTGACCCCGGGGCGGGGCCAAATGTGACCTCAGGGTCACCATTTGAACACAAATGGTAGAGGACCATGAGCTTATAGCAAATGCAAAATATTAAACCTCTGGCTCTTGCAGGTTCAGAGAAGACTTTTTAAGTTTTTCCCTATATATGTCTATGTAAAACATGTGACCCTTGGGGCGGGGCCAAATATGACCCGAGGGTCACCATTTGAACAAACTCGGTAAAGAACCATAAGCTTATAGTAAATGCAAAATATCAAACCTCTGGCTCTTGTAGTTCAAGAAGATTTTTTATTTTTTTTTCCTATATAAATCTATGTAAAACTGTGACCCCCGGGGCAGAGACAAATTTAACCCCAGGGTCACCATTTGAACAAACTTAGTAGAGGACCATAAGCGGATGCTACATGTTATACATGAGAGCTCTGTGCCTTGTGGTTTCAGAGAAGAAGATTTTTTAAGTTTTTTCCTATATGTCTATATGAAAAACATGCAAAATCTCAATATAAAAAACTTTTGATCCCCGGGGCACGGCCATTTTTGATCTTGGGGACTTCATTTGAATAAACTTGATAGTCTAGGCGTTGGCAATCATTTTAAAAGAAAAACTGTTGAAATCTGTCTAGCGGTTCTGGAGAAGAAGATTGTTTAAGGTTTCAACAATATATAGTAATGGCGGCCATCTTGGATGTCGCGCTGACCTAATTTTAACAAATCTAAAATGCATTTATCTAAGGATTATCCATGTGAAGTTTGGGCAAAATTAGCCTAGCGGTTTCTGAGGAGAAGTCGTTAGAAGAAAAGTTAACGACGACGACGGACGGACGACGACGGACGACGGACGCAGAGTGATCCCAGTAGATCACTTTGAGCCTTCGGCTCAGGTGATCTAAAAATGCAATACAAATCAAAGAGATGAGAGAGGTAATGGTGGAAAATTACCAATTTCTTTCGAGCATAAAATGTCTATATTCCTGAAAAATATCGCTCGTACGAGCACCATTTTAGTCCAAAGATGAAACCAAAAATATATCGGAACCCACCTTGTGAAAGGGGGACACCTACTCCCAAACCCTACCCACCATCACCCACTCGACATGTCGCACCTCGTATTAGGAGTATGTTGATAACAGGTCACGCTACACTGCTGAACTTGGTTAACACATGCATTGACCTTGATACATACGGGCATTTACTATGTTACGCGTTTTCATTTAGCTCTGTTTCTCAGTAATTTCATACACTACAATAACCAAACGTGGATTATAGTTGAATAATGGGTAGTAGATAAAAAGGTCAGGAAATGACCTTGAGGTTGATATGTTCAAATAACAAACAGTAACACTAGAAAATTACTGCCTTAAATTATCGACACATGTAAGGTTTATATAAGTGTGACTAGCATTGCAATCATGTTGGTAATGAGGTTAGCATTGGTTCGGTTTACCTCGAATAACATGTAGAAAATGAATCAATCGAGTTTATGTAGATGGTATAACTTAGCATGGACGGATCCTGGATTTTAGCTTAGTGGGGGCGTAAGATTTTGGTCAATTTTCGGGTCCGTTTATAGCCTCATAAAACGGTTGCGGTAGTGCATTGATAGGGAAAAAATACTGATTAAACCACTCATTAGCCATTATGCGTCGAGCGAGCGAAGCAAGTGAGAAAAACATTTATACTGAGGGCGTGCATCGAAATTGTTTGATATTTTATCTACAGTAACATGGACATACATGTATGATCCAGAATTTTTAGGGGGCGCGCGCCGGGTGCGCCCCCCCCCCCCCCCCCCAAAACCCACCACCCCCTCCACCCCTGGATCCGCTAGTGCTTAGCATGATCTGCAACCATTTAAACATATTTCAAGCGTGTCGAAGCGCAGTGTAGGTAATGTTTAATTCCTTGGAATTCTTGTCTTTGTAATATCATGCGAGTATTGTATGGTAAATATATTTCATCCTTTGATATTACACGTAACACATTGTAACGTTTTGGAAATAATAATTTAGTAAACCCAGGTGAACTAAAGTAACTTTTAAAAATGCAATGGCATAGAAGCAGTGTGTTTCCAAATAGTACATGAGTTTTTATTTAATTTAATTTTAAATCCAAAAAAGGAGGGAAATCTAATAATTATACCAAACTGTTTTTCTAAGATCAGTTTAGTAGAGATATATATCTATGAATATATTCAGTCAAACATTGTCTGATATACTTACGTTTAAAAGACCATAAATGAATGGATTGTAGCAGGAATTGCTCATTGCCAACCAGTTGGAACAGAACCATATCACGTTGATGTACTTGTAGCTGTAATAGTATATATACTACACATCAACACAACTGAGATGTGTACGTAGTTGACACATGTTTTTTACCAAAATGTAATCTTATTGTTCAATAAGTACATGTTATACGAAACTAGCATAAAATGCATGATAAATTATTAATTAACTTACAAATGAATCTGTTTAGTATTGTAATTACTGGTATAAATAAATTACTATTGGTCTAAAGGAAATAAATGCTCGCTATTTGTTTTACAACCACTTTTATATTGAACAATATTCACTGTTCACGTTTTATACAAACATTTTATCATTCGCATGTTACAAGTGTGTAAACGCAACATTTTTAAAGTAGCTATCCCTATATTATCAAGCGAATTTTACAACAGATACACACCGTTTCTAAACCTACTGACGACGATTTATATATATATAACACATTTTGAGAATCCAAACTCTATAGACACAATATAAACGGCTTTAACCAGTCGGACCAAACCCCAAAATTGGATATTCGAATTAAGTGTTACTTATTTTTACGCATATTCAATCACTGGTAGGCTACTTTAAGAACTCGTAAATAAGCCTTCACTCTTAATCAGCATATATCCATTATTTTACGACCCGAACACCTGGATAGAGCTTTGATAAACGTTTTTTTCTAATTTTGGCGTTATTTGGTGGGTAAGTTTCTTTAGTTGGATGACTCATATTAATACACTCGCTTTTATATACAAGGATGTGGTAGCAAATGCCTTTATCGGGGAAACAATATTCTGATTAGCAATGTTCTAACCAACACAACAATTTCTAAAGGAAATACGGTAAATTCAAGAGCAGAAAACGTGATAGATAGGCCATTACATTCTAATTACGCAGGTTAATCCACACTGTTTATGTCAAACTAAACGCCAATTTCAGTGGAAAGTAGTTTAATATTCGTACCCTGTGTATAACTACTCCATCAGGGAGCTTGCTATCATACATTTCAGAGCAAAATTGTATTATCGTAATACTGAAAAACGTTTAAAGCATAAATTATTAAAGTAATTTAAGACCTCTCCTGCTGGAAAGACTATCACAACCAGTTTCTCTGGTGACTTGATTTACAAACTACGTAATATATTTTGTAATGATCGCTTTCATTCCATCTTTAGAAATCTTGTTAGAAAGTTTATCACAAGAGTTAATTTCTAATATTGTTAGGCACTACCCTCCTGGTAATTGCGGTCGATACAATATTGTCATCAGGAAGCGATGGATACCTTTTTTCCGATGAATACTAGTGTGAATTTCCGGTACATAATGCCTGTAAGTGTGATCGAATGTTTTTAAACATGTTTTAAATGCATCACTCCCCACGTTTAGCTTTATACGTAATTATAATCGATACATTGTAAGCGGTGATTAGACTTTCACGTGCATATCCACGGAACGCATTCAGACAACGTATGATACAAAAGTCTAACAGGAAATGTAGCAAACCCATAACTCCAAAACCAGCATTCGAAACAGACATCTCATTGAAGGCTAAATGGAAGCGAATTATGCGCTACCACAAAGACAAAAGGCTTGAAACAATGGTACCGCATTGGAAGGTCGGTGGCAAACACAACGCTGTCCGTTTAAACCAGATTCTAGATCCAGATCACCAAACCTCACTCTTACCATAGTGGAATCCCCGTCAAAGATATCACATCCAGCCTTTATTCTCGAACAAACTAGGCAGCATTAATAAAATACTTAAGCACAACACAAGATGACCATGTACCATGTTTTAAGAATATAAACAAACAAAAACATAGAAGGCCATAAGGTAAGCAATAAACTACTCAAGGCACTACATGACAGGATTAAAGACATTCATCAGACGTTACCAGCCTTTTCAGGACATTTAGATCGACATAATCATAGTTTTATAGTTTATTAAAGTCTCGTCATAGTACAATAGCATATGCAATAAAACATTACACATCATTTTAAGTATGCCATTCTAAAAGAATTACAAATGACTATATGCAATTAAATTTCACATTTACAACAATAAAACAATATGATAGACATTTAACTTATTCGATTGGTCCTGGACATATTGCACCAGCCGAGTCACACATAAGACTCACCACTGAAGCAATATCCCAAAAGGATCAATCGCATAGGCTTTTGTTTTTATATATTTCAACCATGGATATATTAGATAGGGCAGTCCCCACGCTTAATACACCATAGAAGACATATACTAGGAATTCTAAAACTATGATTGTAGAAGCATTATAAATGCATTATATGCATTCGGTATATGCATTCAAATTTATTGTTTATTTATAGTTAAAACATAGTTAAACAATTTGGCCTCAGTCTGTCGTGCGAATAACAAACAAAATAGTGTCAAACTGTAAATGGGTAAGCCACTAAACATGCGATTGTATAAAATTGATCATGTCCAATTTCTGACGAAGTTTTTTAAATCACGTCTTCATATAAGTCATGTTGTGAACAAAGAATTGTGTAATTCGTGTTTTATAGATCAGGTTAACAATAATACAATGAATTAAAAGCGATAACTATATGTTACCAATTATATTTAAAATTAAAGTTTGATAATTATAAAACCACATTTGTTTAAACATAAACCCCTATAGATTCAACGATATATTAAGTTATTACATAGAGAATATTTAACTGCTGTGATCTATTATTGGAAAATCCTTCACGAGACGGTCACGAATCAGCGTATGCAAGTGAGTGAAAAAAACACGACAACCACCGAGTGAAGGATTTCCCTGTAATCGATCACAGCAGTTAAATAACATGTTTATTACATTTTAAATCAGTTTATGTATGCTTTTAACCGACAATATGCGCTTTATGGAACGCTATCGGTGGATGATGTCGATGTCAGCAACACTTTATTTACGTCCTTTCTTCAACATCACAGTTAGTTCTTTTTTGTGTTTGGAGTTAGTTTTTCACTGAGAAATCCCAATCTTTCAACCATAAGAAATGTAAAAAATATATTTAATTCACTCTGCAACTTGAAGCTGAACTGTTTCAGCAGCAAGCTAACCTCTGCATAGTAAGTCATCAAAACGGTTATACAATTAACATGCTGTGCATTGATGTCGACAATAATGACGTAAGTGTATAATTTACACAATGACTTCATACGGGATATTTTTAAAAGACCCGTGAAGAAATATATTGTTAAAAACACGCTTTAAAGTGTTATATATTTGCCATTTCTCTGGTTGATAATTACACGTCTTTGCGATTCAACGATTGCGTATGATATTTTTTGTTAGCTTGGTGGAGAATTCTTTATTCACACTGGCCCGTTTGATTGGGATGAAGGTATGGTTAGAGCGAGTTTTGGGTACACCTAGATTCTGGTTAAAAAATCCAGCGACCCTTAGTTTTCATTGACTACTAGCAGTATCTCGTTTTTTAACCGTTTTATGTTAAACATTATAGTTTTCCTTGTATGTGTTGTTTGTATTGTGCGTGTTTTTGATTGACTGTGTTCTCTGAATGCTACATTTCATATCCGACTCCTGTTCGACTTGTACACTTACTTTTAAATGAAAGAAGTTCATGTTTAAATAGTTTGACGTGGAAATTGGTTGTTGCTCAACGCACAAACTGTAAATGGTATGCACGAACATGAACACATATTGGTTTGCCGGCTCAGGTAGCAAAACTCCAAAAGTAGGTATAAAGGACGAACAGGAAATGCAGCATTCACAGAACACAATCAAACAAAGACATATTCTCTAAATCAAAAGTAATAGAAAGAATACACCTAAAGTTCTGTAAACGGTTGCTTAACGTTAGATTAAATACATGCACAGTAGGTGTATATGGTGAACTTGGGCGTTACCCTCTTTATATTACGAGATATATAAGAATTATTAAGTATTGGTGTAAAGTAATAAATACTAATAACATTCTGATGAAAAAACTCTATGAACAAGGTGTATATGACTGTGAAAGAGGTTGTAAAAATTGGGTTTCGAATTTAAAAAAGTTATTATCTGATTATGGTTTTGCCTATTTATTTAACAATCAGGATATGCTGAATGTTAAAACATTTCCATGTGTTTTTAAACAACGAATAATTGACTGTTTTAAGCAAGAGTGGTATGGGTCAATTGATAGCTGTGCTGTTCTTGAAAACTATAAATATTTTAAATCTGATTTTTCATATGAACACTATCTAAATGTTTTACCTAGCAATTTGAGATTCTTTGTTTCATACAAACTGGACGGTATTGAAGAAATCGCATACCGATAAATGAAAGATATTGTTTATGTTGTAACTCACAAGATCTAGAAGACGAATACCATTTTATATGTGTATGTCAATGTTACAATGAACTAAGAAAAAAATATATTAAAAGATATTACCACCTAAGGCCATCTATGTCCAAATATATAGAATTGATGAAAACTTCAAAGAATGATATATTACTAAATTTAGCGAGGTATATAAAATGTGCTTTAAATGTTAGACTTTCTATTTTGAATGCTTAGTATAAATATAATATTGTTCATCCTCTAACTATGATGATGTAAACTATACTGACAGTTGATTTATATACTCTGTTTACGTGACTTTGTTATATTCGTATATTGTATATATGTTCTGAATGACGATATACTTTGTACAAGTCTAAATAAAATATCTGTTCTGTTCTGTTCTGTTCTGTTCTGTTCTGTTCATATTATAGGTGTTAATCAATCATTCTCCTTCAGGCATACAGTTGCTAAATATCAGCAGTCCAAATAAATCTGTATTATACCTGTTTCATTATATTCTTCTGGTACTTTGCTATTTTCGTGGTACACAAATTTATAGAGAATATTATGTCAGTGCCTTTTACTATCAAGTTATTAGGCGAGGCTTAGCAAACGAAGAATGGCGAGGCTCTGCTGAGCGTTTCTTCGCGTTCGTGCCGAGCCTAATAAACTGATAGTAAAAGGCACTGTAATAATATTCTATTTATCATGTAGATTATCCACATTTTCTGTATGAATTACTATTATTACCTATTTCTCCGAATGTTACGCTTATCGAGGACGCCGCCATGTTGTTATTTTTTGTTTATGTCGTCATGCAACGTTACGTGCATGACGTCAGATAACGTTATGTACAACAAACGCATTGTGATTCCGCATTGATTTGCTTTATTGGTCAGTGCCTAATAAAGTAAAAATTATTAAGTCACTCCTTTATTAGGCAGAAAAGTGCATATCTGTATGATAAATATGCATACACTGCTACATACTTGTTTATGTCAGGGGACAACTCCTTAATGAAACTGTAGAGTTGAAATGGCATCCAGCAAATCACAAATAATAGGACAACGATAATCAGCATCTTCACTACCTGAAAAATACAAAAATAAATTTACATGAGGTCATTGAGTACCTTCATTGGGGCTTTCAAGGCTATTGTTTTTTTGTATTATATTTACACGAGCATATTTGTGTTTTACTTATATTGCCTATTGATGCTGCCTTGTTGGTTAGAGATTGGATCATGGCGGGGATTTCTTTATTTACACTGTCCTGTTTTAATGGGATGACCGTAGGGTAAGTGTGAGGTTTGGTGCCCCCTAGAACCGGGTTAAGCCTGGCCCAGTGGCCTACTTTGCCACTGACCGTTCCAAGGCGGTAGCCCTATTGTCAACCCTTTTGTGTTTGTGATGTCGTTTGCATTTATTCTTACTTTTTCCTTCTTGTTTGTCTGTTTGCGTGTTTGTTTCTGTGTTTTGTGGTTGACTGTCCTCTTTGAATGCTACTTTCCCTGTCCGATCTTTTTATATTTCTTTTTACGTTTCATACAGTACTATTGCTAAGTAAAACGGTATTTTAACAGTAATCCCAAGCCATTTTACAAAAAACATACATAATAATAAATATGTATTTTCATATCACACCCTATATCAGGCCTGAGACGCCATATCAGCCCGACAGCTTTAGTTCGAGGGCTGATATGGGTCGAGGGCCTGATATAGGGTGTGATATGAAAATACACATTTTTTTATTCTATTTATCATATACTTGAGCTTTGTCGAAATTTCAACTTCAGCTCACTCACTACGCTGTTTTCTAGGGAGGAAAAAAGGGTTATATCTAGTCCATTCTGATGTGCTCATGTCTGTCGCGTAAGTGGTACACAACATTCATATTTGTCCGAAATGTTATTGAAAATGAATTACATTGAATTTGAAATTTTCTAATCATGGTGAATTGTCATAAGTGGTTATTTTATCCACGGATAATTTTTCTATAGCCAATAATCTGCCGCGAAAACAGGATGGAAGTAACTAATGAAACGCAGACGACAAACAATACACGTGACAAATCGTTTACAATCGTAACTAATCGGTTATTTCCGTATCACTCCGGTAAAAGGATCGAGATGAACATTCGGTTATTTCCGTGATATGACATTTTTTCACCCTATATTTCATGCACAGATACCGGTTTAAAAACAAAAAAAAACAAAAAAAAACTTTTTTTTTTAAACCGGTATCTGTGATTTCATGCGTTCAGTAAAGCTTTATTGCCCGGCTTTATTGCCCGTCAACGAAATATGACTAGCTAGGTCTATTTCGTATCATATATTCAAAAACAACGTATTTATAGGAAAATATAATTATTGTATTGCCTCCTTCAATAAAAAATAGGTATAAATTAGAATTCCGAGCTCATGCTTCATTTGCTAGATATAGACACTGTTATTCGTTTTGAGTAAAAATGCATAAAATATGCATGGCGCAGAAGCATTTTAAGGTTTATGGTCTACTGGTTTAACAGACAGATTGGAAGAAAACTTAAACGAAGCGTAATATTTCCTATCCTGATAAGCTTTGCTCTGACAAAAAGCAATATAACAACGTTGAAGAGAAAGATGATTGACTAAATCTAACAATCTAATCTGTTTAACACTTGTATACGGTCGATATTGGATGTAAGAAACCATTACGTGGTCCGAGTGTTAACTTTCATACCCCATATCTCCAAGGGGCGAAAACGGGGTTGGCTGGGGTAAATAAAACCTTAATTTCAGCTTAAAATGTTGCATATTGTAAAATTAAAACATTTAATAGGTAACTTTAAACAGTTTATCGCATTTTTTCAGTAAAACATGTTTTATTGTCGAAATATCCGTTATGAAATCCTGCTAATGTGAGCTTTCCCATCGCTTAATGGAAATAAGGCGGGACCACGTAACGCGAGGTAAACTGATCATAATCATCAACATCTTCATTGATTGCATCCCTCAAAACGAATATTCTCGCAATGATACGAAATGGTTTTCTACGCATGTTTTTCATAAATGCATGATTCTCCTTGTGTTTTACTTATACAACCTCTAAATGCTGCCTTGTTTGTTAAAGGATAAATCCTGATGCAAATGTTTTTTTTATTTGTCCCGTTTGATAGGCAAGAAAAATAGGGTAAGAGTGAGTTTCGGTGCATCATATAACCTGGTTTGAACCGCTATGTTTGCCACTGACTGTTCTTAAAGGCGGTTCCCTTATTATCAAATATTTTACTTGTGGTATCAGGTACGTTTTTTCCTAAATGACTATATATCAATGTAACGATTTATTTGTATGTTATATGTGTGTGGTTGACTGTGTTATGTATATGCTACAGCACTAGTTCAACTTGTGGGTCTACTTTAAGTTTATACTCAATATCATTATGTACTATACACAATATAACATTGAATACACTACAACGCAATATAGCGTCAACCACTTTTACGATACTCTGGATTCCACCTGATTTACAGAGCAGTCCGTACGTTAGCATTGAATATTTCGGTACACGTACGTTATTTTCGTAAAAAAAAAAAATACGTAGACATAGTATAGTGGATATTTGTTGTTTTGGAGTGAAAAGCATATTTTATTTAAATTGTTCACGAATGCGAAGCATGAGTGAAAGTATAAACGTTTTCTCATTTTGAGATGAAATAAAATATGTTATTCACGACAAAACAACACATTTTCTCTTTTTATTTTATGATTTTACAAAACAATCTTTTAGGGAAACTACGGTAGAACAACAAGGGGGCAATTTCAATAACTAAGACGCTTTACACATTTTTTGCTCGACTACAAAGGAAGTCCAAAGATATTTTATTTATACCAAAATAAAACAAAAGAACACTTCAAATCATTGTTTGAATGGAAGTACAATTCGCAGTGTTTTTCTCTTGGCATGTTTACATTTGCGTAGGAATATCTTGTTTGCTTTGTGAATCGTTTTACTTGCATGCGTGTTGGTTACAACTCTGTAATTCACAATGAGGAATAACACTTTTATTTTACTGATAAAATGCAGTATTTCATTGCGTATCATAAAATAAATAACAATTATTCTTCATATCCCATACATAAATTATTCATGATTTTATTTGCTTCATAACGTTTTTCATATTGGTTGTACTGTGGAAATATAACTCTATAATTCACAATGTGGAATTACACTTTTATTCCACTGATAAAATACAGTATTCCATTGCTTATCATAAAATAAACAGCAATCATTCTTTAATATCCTATATTAAATTATTCATGTTTCTATTTGCTCCATAACGTTTTTCATATTGCGAGGAAAACCCTAAGTACCAAGCGCACAACAAAAACACAGTATACGTTGTGGGTCTGACGGTCCCTGAAGTTTTGATTCCCTACCGACTATCTCATGGGTCTTTCTGTTGTAGTCTCAAATCAGGGGCGTAACGCCTTCATGACCAGTCCGACCATGGACGCCCCGATATCAAATAGTGGGGCGTCTGAACGCCCCAATAATTCTGACGAAAATCGTAAGCAAAGTGTCATTTTTGTGTATTTTTATCCAAATCAACAGTTTTGTAGACATATTTCTATCAAAGTTGTTAGATTCTAATCTACCTGCCAAAATAATGTTTCATACACTGCAGTCAAACTCAGTAATACCCTTGAGACTGAGTTAAAGCTTATAATTTATTAGTTATCCGTAACCGCATCGATTCGAACAGCCTGATGGTTTTAAACGTACATAAGGATTATATTGACAATTTAAGTTTAATCGATTTATCACAATCATTTGTTAATGCGGTTTCAAAACGGAAACTAGTATTTGGCAAATTTAATTAGTGAATGTTGAACACATACGTTCTAATATAATATATAGATATATAGTGTGTATTACTATGGAAAAATAGTTGTTATATTATATAGTTGTTGTTGTTGTAAACAAAAGTATGGACGCCCCAATATGAAACCTTTCGTTACGCCCCTGTCAGAAATGGCATGGTTGTGTCGAGGTAATGTGTTAGTTTTGAGATACAGATATTAGTACTGTTCAACCAGACTAAGGTCAACATCTTCCTCTTAATGCCACTTGATACAGCGATCACAGGCCAATATTTCAATATTCAATATTCCCCTGCCAGCCTTAACGTGTTCAGACACAGTAAATGTATATATGGTTATTCGGTGGGAATCTCAACGGTTTCCAGTTATGACCCAAGGGCTATTTCCCCAAGAGTGGGGATGGACCCCGGGGCCATTCCTGATATGATGGTAATATCACTCAGTGTTGGATCCAATTTATTTCAGATGACTCACAAGATACAGGAAACCAAACGTACAACAAATATACAGTACATGTTATGGGCCAGATGGTCCCTGAAGTTTTGTTTCCCTAGCGACTATCTCATGGTTGTTTCTGGTGTAGTCGCAAATGGCATAACTGTGGCTATCATTACGTGGTCTGAGTATTAACTTTCATACCCTCATAGAAGCGAAAATGGGGTTGGCTGGGGGTATGAAATAAAACCTTAAGTTCTGCTTAAACATTTTGTATATTGTAAAATTAAATCATTTAATAGGTAATGTTAAACAGGTTATCGCAGTTGTTCAGTAAACATATTTTTAAACATGTTTTATTGTCGAAATATCCGTTATAAAATCCTGCTAATATAAGCGTTTCCATTGATTAATGGAATTAAGGCGAGACCACGTAATGCATAATGTGTTGATTTTGAGATACGGACACAAGTACTAATGAGCCGTTGAACTATTGCAAACACAGGAAGCTCAATTTTAGATATATTGTTTAACAAATTATCAGAAAACGCACTAACATATATTTTAAGCGATACTAGCAATTACGCTAGTAGTTAGAGTATTTGAAATTGCTTAACGTGTTCGACTAGAGCTAAGTCAACATATTCCTGTTAACACCACTTGATAAAACGGGACGACACTGTAGCACGACAAACAGTCATTTGACAGTGTTTTACTATCTGTTTAAATTGAAACATTATCAGTCCATTAACATTGTTTCTGTACATATTTCAATTCAGTGTAAATTAAATTTTAGTTTTACCTGATGTGTGAATCTTATTTTCTGGACAGTTCATTATACCTGTTATATATATTTCTGTTCAGGTATTTTTGGAAAATTTCTAAAATTATACAGTGCCTTATTCTTTATACCTAACGACTCAACATCTTTAATAATTACATAGGAATTAAGTGCCTGTTTTGTGATTGCGTTTTTTTTCATATTTAAGCTGTATTCATACATTCTGTTTGCATGCACACATTGATGTGCCTTTTAAATAGCATTTGCGGCAATTCCAGCAAAAAGTCTTACACTATTTGTTTATATATTTGCCAGACGTAAGTCCAATACAGCTAGTTGCAGGTATTGTGTGTAACATCATCATTATTTGCTGAAGACCATTATCCCATGTTTACTGGCATTAGTAGCTCTAGATATGGTCTATAGATTAACCTACCAGTTTGAGTTTCACAATACACGGATACAACCGGTCAGCAAAACGCTAAATAACTAATGGTAGTCGGTCTCAATCCTTCTGGTATTATTGAAATATTCCAACTGCCATATATATACTGAGGGCTTTTTTTTTAGCAAGTTTATGTTGCACCCTGGAAATAATACATTTTTGGTTGTAAAATCAAGAAACTACTGCCATAGACACACTATTGTATTAAACACACATCAATAACAGTCGAACATCGTAATGATGTAACGAATAAATGAACGAGGGGGTCAAGCACGTAAAGTCCCAAAATGTCAGTATATCTTGTATACAGTATTATTTCATCTAAAAAAACTTGCTAAACTTTATATATATATATATATATATGATGGTATTGCCGTAAAACGCTTTAGGATAATATGGAACTGCAGTTCGATATGTCATGGAAGTTAATTGCCGTTTGATCTTCATATTGACTTAAAATATGGAGTAGCTCTAAAACGGTGCGGTCCAATAGCCTTCACTCACAGAAAAGATGACTAACATGTGATTCATATTTCTGTGACAATACAATTCCTAGAATTGTTTGCACTACTTAAAGCACGTTTAAATACCTTAACTAATAGCAAGTATATCAGATTACTTCTTATATCATATTATGTACACCAACTACAGGGAGCAATAACCTAGGAAGTTAGGTTTGTTGTAATGTCTAGTATACCTAATCGGCCTTATACTGCAACATGTCTTCTTGTAAAACGCTGTGGTATTTGTTTTGAAGATCAAGTTTGCTTAAGTTATATATATATTAAGTAATATATAGAGTATGGTCCCATCAGGTGGTTGATTGTAACATCGATAATGGCATATCCCATCAAGTTGCTTAGATCAATCACCAAAATGACACCATGTAGCATTTCATCTGTCTGCCATACTCTAACTTCCGATAACTGGTAGTTAAAGTGCATCAGTCATTTTACAGGTGTTATTTTCAACTAAGTGATTTAAAACTGGGCAAATACAAAGGAAATGTCAGCGATCATGCAACAATTTTCCAAACTACCTAATCAAATACATAGGGGAAAATGATATTTGCTTTACCATCGGTTTGTTCTATTACTGCATTTAGAAACACTGTTTTAATATTTGCTATCTCCCTTATGATGGTAATTTAGTCTGAAACTTGAACAAATTTGCTGATAGTAATTATTGAAAACATGGTAGCATCATATTTCAAGTTGAACCCCTATATTTCGCTTTGTTTCGACGCACATGCTACATTTCAGAACACCGTATTATGTCGGTCGTTATTTCGAGCATTCTTGTTTACTCAGTTTAAATGGATCTGACCTGTCATTTTGTTTTCATCTTTGTTAGAATAAAATGTTGAATAAGTTCCACAATTGGCAAAGCCGACGCGTACGTTTTAAATGTTATTGTAATTGAGGAAATACGGTTTTGATGGTGTACGCAGTAACGTTGTACAGGTACTTATTGATATCAACATCTTGGTCATACTGTTCTTATTCTAAAGCTGCTACAGACATATAGATCTGGCATAATGATGAAACATCGTCAGTATGTGCTCAGGATCATTTCAGAGTGAAATGGTGAGGAAATGATGAAAAGCACAACGCTGATCAATGTGGGTCTCTTATATATTGTTAAGTTAAATTATTGTTATTTAATTGTAAAAGTAGGTATGACAGTCGAACCGGCCATGTAGCATTCACATAACACGCATAATAAAGCCACTCCAACGATACGCCTTTTATAGTGGTATTCCTTCGACACTTCGGGTTACTCAAACTTTATCAGAAAGGTAAATGTTCATCTTACTAAATGCACGAGTCTGTCAATGACTTCTGAATAATTGTCTGTGTAAATATAAATATAAAAATCGAACAGGAAAAGCAACATTCAAGGACGACAGTCAACCACAAACACACACAGAAACAAAGAACACATTTAAAGATGAATAAAAGGCCAAATAAGACATCTCAAACACAAAAGGGTTGACAATAGGGCTACCGCCTTTGAACGGTCAGTGGCAAAAAAAGGCCGTTGAGGGTTTAAACCAGGTTCTAGGCTGCACCAAACCTCACAGTTACCCTACCGTCAACCCAATAAAACGGGACAGTGTAAATAAAGAAATCCCCGCCATGAACTATTCTCTAAACAAAAAGGCGGCATTAATAGGCAATATAAGTAAAACACAAAGATGCCTAATTTCTTGATATAGCTTCTAATTCAATCTTTTTGTTAGTTTCAGCCAAACCCAGACCATTGTCCTATTCAAATTATTGAATTCATTATCGTAGACAATAGGCACCATATTCTTGGAGATAAACACCACCATCACAACATCATCATTCACTGTGATAACGTGACAGTAGAAGTCTGGTGAACAAACAACAACGCAAGTTAATTACTATCAACTGATTTTCGTTGTCTCTTTCTTCGTCTCCATCGTGTATTTGGCTAACACTAACACAATAAGTATTTGTTTTAACATAATCTTTCTTTAAGATACAATAATGCAGAAAAAACAATACTTATGCAGTGATCTTTGACAAAACATTACTAAATAATGTATTGAAAGAAAAGTCTTGTTATAATATTGGAGTCATACTATAAAAGCAGACTCATGATAAAATGCCTACTCTGTTGCTATACACTGCACTATAAGCATTGCAGGTAAAGAAAACAAAATGATTTTGATAGCCCTACCTCACTGAATTAATTGACATTGGCACAAATGTTCTTAAATGTATGCATATCTGATCAGAAAAATATGAAATAAATTCAATACTTAAAAATGCTACTGCCTAAGACTAAATTTTGTTGTCTGCTACAAAATTCGAATTTATCATTAGTGTTCTTAAGACGAATATCTAAATAGTTGACCCTTGATATGAAAAAGCGATTCTATAACGCCTTTTTAGTTTCAATATTCGATTATGATTCTATCCTATTGAGTCATTGAATTAAATCTAATTTTACAAAAATGCATTGCACGCTGGATTTTGATAAAAACCTTCTGCTATGAGTTAAATTGGAGCTCATTTGAAACAAGATGTAATTTTCAAATATGTTTCTTTAGTTAGTTTCTCAGGATGTGGACTTTATTGTTAGATAATTCCTTTTGATGGGATGTAGTTTTGTTTACACTGTCTTGTCTATTTGGGCGTTGAAGACAGGATAATAGCGAGGATTGTGCGCATATAAAATCGATTCAAGCTAACCAGTTGGCCTTATTGCCAACCCTGTCTTCACCACCCTTTCTGTTGTTTTTTGTCTTTTTCATTGTATTGTCAAGTCCTTGTTTACAGTACAGTGTGGACCTACGATGCCATTTCGCTCGGACGCTGTGGTTTCTATAGGACTATATCTCATTTTTGGTTTATGAAGCAATTCATAATCTTACGCAAATATAATAACATTTTTTGAAAAATTAATAGATATAATTTAAGATCAATCCCAGAACATATCCGGAATTCTGTTTCTATTTATGCTTTCAAATACAATTATAAACTATTTACTATTTCAGGATAACAGGTGTTCTGCTCAAATTAAGTTGTGTTAGTTTTGTATGCCAGCTTGTAACATATTAATAATGTTATGTCCATGTATTCACTTGCTATTGTTTATTATGGAAGATAAGTGTTGTGCAATTGTTTGTATAATCTGAATGAGTTTTAACTTCACGAATTAACGAATTTATTATTATTATTATTATTATTATTATTATTTTTCGGTAATTATAGTGAGATTTTATTTGAAAAAAACGACCTTTAATTAAACATTTTACATGATATTTTACATAATTTTGAAAGGTGTAATGCGTTTTTTGTTTTACATTTCATCGCTTTTTAATAATTTTACTGGGGTGTTTTTAAATGTTGTATTAATTTAACATAAACATAAACATCAGTACTACATTTTCTTTACATATCTGAACTAATTATAAATAGACTTTTAATAGTAATAAGATTCCAGCTGAATGTTAGTAAGAAAGACAAATAACTTTTCAATTTTTACCCGAATCGGTACTCACATGTGTTTTAATCATTTCCTTATTTTTGAATTCTTACACTGAGATTTATTTTTCAAAATGTGTCTAAAATTAACATATCCATTATCCTCTGTTCTGTACATATGTACCGAATTTAAAGAAATTGTTTTTAAATTTTCATCTCATATTTTGGACTATATCTTTTTATATTTTTACATTTCTTGTTGGAAGATTTCTAAAAATATATAGTACAGATTATTTAGCCTTAGTCTTTCATAATTAGTTCATAATTACATAGGAAATAAGTGCCTGGTTTATGATCTTGTTTGTTTTCATATTTAAGCTGTATTCATACGCAGTCCAACATGCTGCTTGCATGCACACATTAATGTGCCGTTTAAACACCAATTGCGTCATTTCAGCGAATGGTCCTATAATATAAGTTTTTTTTATATATGCAAGAAATAAATTAATTACAGGTAGTTGCATGTATTGTAACAACATCATGATTGGCTGAAGACCATTGTCACTACATGTCAATCCCATGTTTACTGCCACTGGTAACTCATTCTTCTTTTTCCCTTGTCCTGGTTTCATAACTTCTGCTCCCAACTAAATTCCATTTTTGTTTATTTCGCCCATTGTTTTTAGCCTAGGGCAAACTGGGACTATACGCCGCTGGCCTTGGAATAGTATGAAAGTACGTTATTAAAGGTTCCATGTTCACCTTCATATGCATACCATTTTCGCGATGGCTCACATTCCTAATGTTGATATTTTCAATATTCGGTTCTGCTCAACACGGGGCTCGAGGGCATGAACGGTAGCAAGCATTATTTCACTAACGTTCATGATCAGTCTCAAACCGAGACAGCAATATTTTTGTATTTATCGTGTTCGACGATTTTATAAATAGTTAGCCAGTCCCGTAACAATTGAAAATAAAGGCTATTTCTAGTTGGACTATGATGACACTGTTTCAAGTTTATTAATAAAACCACCAGCAGAGTCAGACAATTGTTTTGACCGTTATAGGGAAGAATCAATGAAGTCAAGTACAAGGCTACTGTTTGCCTCCGATAACATGGTGTAATTTGTACACTTTTGTCGAGGAACTTATAAACGAACTACAGACAATAAGTAAATTTGTTGTGGCAATGGTTTCACAGACAACTTGCAAGACGGTCATCATTTAGTACTAGTGATCGCATTTGATCATCAAATGAGTAAGCTGATACACTCGTGGAGCTACGTGCTCTCCAAAGCCAGTGCAAAACTCAGAGATAGCGACGCATTTTTGCTCGAAATATATCCCGTTCCGCATGTACAACTCAACACTTTCGTATAATAACAGACACATAGTAGAAAATGCGATATATTCTTATTGAATCTGTTTTCAGCAACCTACCAATGGGAACAGCGATGAATGTGTTGCCAGGTCATGTGTTAACGGAGATGAGAAATCACTTCCTATCTTTCAAACCACACCAAGCAGACAAATTGGAAGGTAAGTCAATAGCACACTAACTTTCTTAAAGAATTGGCGAGGGAGACATTAAGGAAAACCCAATATAGTCTGCAGAGACGTTTGCAGACATATATAATGTGCAACAGACGCAATCTCATTAAAATCAGACATTTTTATAACTCTAACATGCTCTACGCTCCTAGTATAAAGGAGTAATTATGATTTGATTTTAATGAGATTGCAACTGACGGAATCTGTAACGTTTATTTACTTCAAATCGTGATATGGATAAAGGTTAAGTGTGCTATACCAGAGTTTTCATTAAACATGAGATGGGCACATGGTGTTTACGTTCTTCCAAATATCGTTTATCCCAGTATCTGCAACTAACTTTATTGAACGAATTTCTTGCACATATACAAAATAACATTGATGGTCTGCGAATGGATACAGCTTAAATATAAACGTAAAATATATAAAAAATCATGAACTTAATTCCTTTGTAATTATATAAAATTTAAGTCGCTAGTTATAAAGATCAAGGATAAATAATTTAAACTATTTATATTTTAGAATATATTCCAAATATATAACTGAACATATCTCAAACTACATACCAATGTTCCTAAAACTAGGATGTGTAAGACTAATGGATAAAACATGTTTATTTTAGCCAGTATTACAAAACAATCCTAGTGAAAGTATAAAAGATTGAAGAATTAATAAAAAAAAAAATTAGACTTTCACTTTAGGTAAAGAATGAAATATGTTTCCTATGCTGCACGGTCAATTTATATGGAGTTAAAATATTTGATAAAATTGATAATTGATGTAAAATATTTATTTAAAAAATAAATTTTCGAACATTAAAATATCAGTAAATTTATAAAATTGATGAAATGTCTTAATAGTTACCCATCCTAACAAATTGTGTTTGGAATATTATTCCTATCCTATGAATGAAACGTCTAATCTATTTTATGAAGCCAAAATATGTATAAAAAAAAGTGTCTTCCTGTCAAAATTCATCATGGAAATATATTCCTATGAAAGGTCAATTAATATGAAGACAAAATATAAGAAAATTGATCAGTGATGTTAAATAATTATTGAAAAATAAATGAATCCAAAAAATCCCAGAAAAATTATAAAACACTGATAAAATTTCAAAAGAATCTCATTCCTGTCATAAATGAGCTTTGAACTTTATTCCTGTGAAGTCAAGATATTTATATCAAATATAAAATAAAATGATATGATTTTTTTTGATTTTTAACAAGAAATCAAACAAAAAATATCAAAAAAAGATGGAAGGTAATAAAACAAACTACCCGCCTGTCAAAATGCATGTGGTGTGTGGCGACGTCTACCCATGCTTGCAGTTGGAACTGTTAATTCATTCCGATCTTTGGAAATCGCTGAGTCTGATATTTATATACAATGTTTGTTGCTCTGGCTTCTGCCAAGTCATTGAGTACATTCTTTGTGGCTTTCTATGTCTTTGCTTTTTGTATTGATATATACACTTTTACGTATATTGCCTGTTAATGCTGCCTTATTGGTTAGAGAATAGTTCATGGCGGGGATTTCTTTATTTACACTGTCCCGTTTTATTTGGATGACAGTACGGTAAGTGTGAGGTTTGGTGCACCCTAGAACCTGGTTTAAACCCCCAGCGGCCTGTTTTGCCACTGACCGTTCCAAGGCGGTAGCCCTATTGTCAACCATTCTTTTTGTTTGTGACGTCATATGCCTTTATTTCTTATTAACATGGCCATTCATGTTTCTCGTTTTGCGTGTTTTGGGGTTTACTGTGTTCTGTGAAAACTGCATTTCTTGTTTGACTTTTATACTTATTTTGACTTTATAAATTTCGAATAGGTGGTTCCACTACTCCATTTTTTTGACATTTAACTCTATCATAATGTTATTACCCCGGCATATGCGTCGCCGTATCAGTTCACAATGAGCTCTGCGTGTAAGCTATGTTTAGAGGTATATATCTCTTACATTTATCGCTCTACGTCAACCAAATTTGGCCATGAGCTTCCTTACAGTATGATCTTGATGGCTGCTTAAGTAATTCTGGTTCCTGTAAACCTGCGCTCACAAAGAATCCATATTGTTGTAGCACTCAAAATGTGCAATGTCCCATTTCACATCAAATTTGACGTGTAAACTGTGTGTACAGGTCTACATCTCTGGGTGCCTGTAGATCCTGTAAACATAGCCTATAACAGGTGCAAAATGTTGATTTAGGTAACCATCCCAACTTATGTTACTGACCATTTTTTTTACTCCTTTTGTTCTGAACTCAATCATATAGGAATATGGGACTTCCCCACCACCACGATTAACCATAAACCTCACTTTATTAAAAAGAAATTTGTCTTTTCTGTGTGGGTTTGCTTATTGCTATTGTTACACATATACGCCCCTCACCACTTACACTACCTCCTTCTCACCCGAAAACATTTTACCTATGTCAGCGTTCTTTTGTTTATTTATTCTTACACATATAGCCCCCCGCGCTAAATAAAGCCCCCAAAAGCCGACCTTTTTTGAAATGTGTGTTGTTTGTTTATTGTCACAGTTATTCTTCAACATAAGGCCCCACAACCACCACCACTACAACCACCAACCCACGCCACCGACACTCGAAACCCAACGTTTTTTCATATGTATGTGGTGTTTTGTTTATTTATTCGTACACCTATGACTATGGTGCATGCTGTACACCTAAATCCCAACTCTCCACCCATTCATCATTAAGAGGGGTTAGGGATGGAGGCGGTCGGTGCACTATTTATTTTTTGCATTTGTTTCTTTCATTAGTAATACAATCGTCATCTTATTTTGTGGTGGTTGAATGAGGATAGTGGGGGTGGATTTGTGGACCAGGAGGGAGCCAATAAATACAATGGAGATTTTTTTGTAAGTATGTCTCAAATGAAACAATATGATGATGGCTCTCTACCCAGGGCCCTCAGGGGGTCAAAAGGTCAATTACACAAACAATTCAATTACACAGTAATTTTTTCCATATTTTTGCATATAACTTGGTGGTGTATGTAACTGTCTATGAAAGATAAACAACATATTAAACGATTTTATTATTTCGAACTCGGACCTCTGCTTTTTTTAATTATGTCTCAAATGAAATATTATGATGATGGGATTGCTCTGTATACATTTGTTTCCTCCTGCTCCATCGGTGGGGGCCTGGGGGAAGGGGCATCAAATACACTTATAATTCAATTGCAGTGTTATTTTTCCATACTTTTGTTCATAAGTTGGTATAATAGTCATCTATGAATACACAGCATGTCAAATGATTTATTATTTAAAACTAAGATCGTCTTCCCTGAAGGATGGGGTTGGAGTAGTTGGGTTGTGAGGGGGGTGGGGGGCGGCGTTTATCAGGGGGTCAATTTCTTTTTTAATTATGTCTCAAACGAACATTTTGATGAAGGGTTTACAGTGTATAATAGTATGTTGTTCTCCTGTATGTGTGTGTGTGTGGTGGTGGTGGGTGGGGGTGGCCCCTGTGAAGAAAACGTGGGTATTTGCGAATTCGTTCTAGTTTAATTTTCGGTCGGCACGTGTGGAATGTCGCAGGCTGTGGGCTAGGTCATGTCTTAATTCATTTGGCAGTAAGTTTGGCCGAAGGCTTTTTACATGTTGGTATACGTTTAGCTTGTTTGCAACCAGTAGGTGCGGCCGAAGGTTGATATTTGTTTAGACTTATTTAATTTGATTTTCGGTCTGCACGTGATTTTTGTTTAGTATGTGGAATGTCGCTAGCTGTGGGCTAGGTCATGTATTTACTGTGTCTTTTCCACTAGTTTTGGAATTGGTATTCCACTAGTTTAGTTTATCTGCCATTAGGTCCGGCCGAAGGGTGATATGTTATTTTTTTAGTTTGTATATGACATTTTGCTTTTTACCTTGAGTGATACGTGTGAGGCCATGGGGCGCTCGGATGTTGTCGCTAGTTCGTTTGCTGGGGATGACATTTGTCTTTGGTTAACAGATCCTAATAATTTTTTTGCAGGGAGTCTTCATAATTGTTTAGATGAATGGAGGAAGTTAAATCCATCACCTGAGTTGGTTAATGGGGATCAAATTGAGAATTTTTTAAAACCATTTATAATAAATGTAACTTTAAGGGAAAACCTTATAATTAAGATATTAGACCATTTCCCTAATGCTGAAACTATAACGAGATAACTTGTTTAACGATATTTGTATAGAAACAACTGTCTTCATGGTAATTATGAAGTGAAGATGAAGTATTTTGAATCCTGGTATCGAATTTTAAGAGTATTATGTCTTGTACATTAGCAGTGCTTTATGTTCAAAATGTATGTTTAAGTATATATGCTTATTGAATGGATACCATTGTACATGTACATTTATTTCCGTTGTTCATTCTTAATAAACGCTTTAATGCATTGAGAGTATTGCTTATCTTTATGCAATATAGTATGAACCTTAATAGTAGTATTAACCGAAGCTTGTATACACATATACGTCAATTCTAATTTTGCATTTGATGTATTCATCTTTTGTGTGCGGCAACATTTTAACTACGTTGACTTATTTCTCTGTCAGTAAACCTTCCTTAGAAATAAGCAGTATTTGGCCCATACTTAGAGTGTTTAATATGATAGTAATGGGTGAGTGTTGGGAAGTTGATAGTTTTGGAGATAGTAGGTCGAAAAGAACATGATACTGACTCAAATTTGCCCAATACTTAACACTTACTCAGTCACTTTGAGCGTAGTATCACTAGGGATAATTCCATATCTCGAGTCAGATCTCGCGAGAAGTGACTAACATACTTCATTCTAGTCACGGGTTCAGAGAGGGAGCTTTTGTAGTGGAACGATTGCTTGTCTCTAAACTTATTTGCAGTACATCTGAGTGCTTGTACTTTGAATTGCTCCAGACGGTTTTTTAGTCTTTTTGATATGATTATTCTACTTAAAGGTTGGTTTGACTACTTGTAATGTGTTAAAATAAGTACGGTTGCTGAATTTCATTATGGGTTAAAACTGCATAGTTGTATGAAGGTATGATAACAGATATAATAGTTTATTAGCATCATTTTCTGAAAATAGGTTTCAATCCATCACGTGATGGCCTATTTATATACGAAATCACATGTCGGTAGATGTCAAGGTCGACGTCTCCGCTGAAGTTGTAAAAATGCCAAAATGCCTAATATTTGTTTATAAAGAAATGCCAAAGGAACCCAATGGATGGATTCGATTGTACCGGTAAGTGTATGTATACATTAATGCCGTATTATTGTATTATACAATCAGGTAAGATTATGATGATGAATGATCCATCAATGAAAATAATGCAGGGATGCTAATTTACCCAACCCACTAAATTATTTTGAGAAATAAGTAGGCTTGTGCAACTCTACAGACTGTGACATTTATTAAAGTATATGGATTTCCAAGCTGTGTTATTGACCGTCTGTGCCATATTAGTATCGTGTATGCTGACATTATAGATCTATTTGAATCCATATAGCCGAAATGTATCAGAGCTGTCCATACAATGCATGTGTCAAAGCTGCCCCTACACTGCATATGTCAGAGCTGTCCCTAAACTGCATGTGTCATAGCTGTCCCCGACATTGCATGTGTCAGAGCCTTCCCTACACTACATGTGTCAGAGCTGCCCCTACACTGCATGAGTCAGATCTGTCTCTAGTCTCTACACTGCATGTGTCAGAGCTGTCCCTACACTGCATGTGTCAGAGCTGTTACAACACTGCTTGTGTCAGAGCTGTCCCTGCACTGCATGTGTCAGAGCTGCCCCTACACTGCATGTGTCGGAGCTGCCACTACACTGCATGCGTGAGAGCTGCCCCTACACTGCATGTGTCCTCTACATTACATGTCATGATGTGTCAGAGCTGTCCCTATACTGCATGTGTCAGACCTGCCCCTACACTGCATGTGTCAGAGCTGTCTCTACCCTGAATGTGTTGTTAGAGCTGCCCCTACACTGCATGTGTCAGAGCTGTCTCTACATTGCATGTCGCAGAGCTTTCAATTACATTGTATGTGTCAGAGCTGTCCCTACTCTGCATGTGTCAGAGCTGTCCCTAAACTGCATGTGTCAGAGCTGTCTCTACTTTGACATTACATGTGTCAGAGCTGTCTCTACATTGACATTGGATGTGTCAGACCTGTCCCTACACTGCATGTGTCAGAGCTGTCCCTACACTGCATGTGTCAGAGCTGTCCCTACACTGCATGTGTCAGAGCTGCCCCTACACTGCATGTGTCAGAGCTGCCCCTACGCTGCATGTGTCAGAGCTGTCTCTAAATTGCATGTGTCAGAGCTTTCCTTACACTGCATGTGTCAGAGCTGTCCCTACACTGCATGTGTCAGAGCTGTCCCTACAACAATTGACTGTCCCAGCACGACTTTACATGACAACAATGGAATATCAACATCCTGCTTCAATGGCTATTGATGAACGCAATAAGCAAGATAAAAGTTGCACTCATTGTATTTGATTTTGTATACTCATGGTTCATAATGCTAGCTTGGCACCTGCTTAAGCAATGTTACCGTTAAAACTATTTATTAAGTATTGATTCACATTGTTTTGGCATGTATGTTGTTTTAAATTCCGTTGACCGTTATAAAGCCATGATATAAATAGCATTATACATTAACTAGTGTAATAAATATGAAAATGAATGCTGAATCATCATTTTCTTTTCAGTTCAGCTCGGTCTACAATCAGAATTGGCTTACTAGTAGAATTCAATGAGACATCATACATTATTAGGTAAATAATAAAATAGACAACATACTATATATATTCACAAATTACATAACTCTGTAACCTATTTTGACAAAGTTATGCCCCTGTTTTATACTTAGTCAAATTGTGATAAATGAGTATGTAAACTGATAATCGTAGGAGTGAAATACTTCTATGAATAAATATTTAGTTCTGACAGTAGAAGATACATAATTATCTCCAATCTTTGCAATTCAAAATTTTACATAGAATTATTTTTACAAGTGCAAGATTATATCAATGTGGAATGCCTGAAAACGAACCGTGCTTTTTTTGGGTAAATTTCTAAAGAAAGTTATTTTACATTTATTTTTACTGTATGACTGCATCTTTTCCAGAAATATTCTTTAATAGAGCTTTTAGTTCATTTGAATAAAAAATGCAATATTTTGGTAGAAATTAAACCAGAGGATATTATTCTAGGCACTAAGTGACATTGACAATATTTTATTTATTTTTTTGCTTAATTATCTATATAAAGTATATATTCTTGCAAACTTAAAAAATGTCTTCCAATTTATACCAAGTTAAACGGTTTAGACATATTGAACTGTTCTCAATACACATGTACTCATTAGCAAATGGAATAAAATATTTTAAAAAAAATAGAAAAAAGATGGAATGTAATTCAGGATATCTTTAATGTAGTTATAGGTGTAATATTAAGCAGAAATTTACCTGTATGGTATATATATTGTATAACCATTCGCTATATGATCAAATTCTCAATAGCGTGAGCAGAAAGGTACTGTTGAAAGTAATATCTGTATTGTAGGAGGTCATACAAATAACATATGCATACTGTATGACGTCTAAATTACAATCATGTACACTTGATATTTGAAATAAAATGTTAAAATGTTAATGTTAAAATAAATTGTTTAATTACTGGATAGATTGAAACGAAATTTCACACCTGTATTCGGTATCAGTAAATAGCATGCCACGCAAATGTCACATAACTCTGCAACGTATGTTGACACAGTTATGCCCCTTTTTTACTTAGGCAGAATGTAAGTGTAGTTAACTTTTATCTATTTAACTACTGCACAGACTGGAATGAAATTGCACACATGTATTTGGTAAGAATGAATAACATTCCATGCAAAAGTTGTACAACTCTGAAACCTATTTTGGCACAGTTATGCCCCTTTTTTAACTTGGGTACATTTTGTTAGAAATATTATGTGTTACCACTGGGCAGATTAGAATTAAACTTCACACGCACATATTAGTCAAATAAACCTGTTTAAGACTTTAAGTAATACTATTTAAAAGTTAGCATATATATATTTACATGATATTTTAACAGAATTAATATGCCCCTTTTTCAACGGAGTTGCCCAATAAATAGACAAGGCCTCGAAAGTGGAGCGCGCAACTTTACAGTAAAACAGTTGCACTTCTTATTTTAATCATCTTTATTTTAGGCTGATGTAAGAATTTGATCTATCGGTACATGTAGTACTGTGTGTCATTGGAGCCTATATATAGAGTGCAAGCTTCTATTAGTGAGGTAAGAGATACATTGATACCACAGCTTTAACCAAGGATTTGTCCATATTTTATGGACAAATCCTTGGTTTAACAATATTAATAATGCAAAATGCATTTAATCAACAATTACTAATATATGCTAAAACATTTTACTTTGAACTAATCAAACACATATTATTACTGATTTGCAAAAGATGTTGGAAAACTAATGGGAGACCCAGGAGTTTTATACGTATCAAGATTGCCATGTGTCCCTTTAACAGGGTGGCCAAGGACTCTGGAAAAAAGGGAAAATGGCCACACACAAAATCGCTGCATGAACAAATCAGCGAATTAAAGAATTTAAAAAAAATGCAGAAATCAAGGAAAAGTCATGGCATTTTAATTCTGCACCACCTTAAACACAAAACAAAAATGTTGAACATGTAATTGACACTCTTCAGGCAGAAAGAAATAACAGTTTAACGATAAAAAAAATATAATTCTCTATGAAAATAATTTAATCTTAAATGCTTAAATGGTTTTATATGAAATAATAATAATAATAATATTCTTTATTTCCTCCATATAGGAGATTCACATAGTATACCAACAACAATGACAGATAACCAATTACAAAATAATTACACAAACAAAACAAGAACGTATATACATGTTGGCAGTTATATATGCAAAATCAAGCAAAATCAAATCTGTGCCAGGAACTGGCGCTGAAGCATTCATATTATATAACTAATTTATGTTTACACTGTTACATATTTTAACCACACCCAATGTATGCACCTAAATATCGTACCATAAAACCGGTCTATTTCATCTGAGAGAAGTGTTTCAATCATGTTACTGTTGGCACCAAGGAACACATTAACAACGTCGCTTTTGTTATGTGTGGTATTTGATGAAGATTGGCCATATATTCAGGGAAACCCATTGCTGGGTTATATAATCAAAGCACTGAAAGTGCTGATGGACGGTGCCACTCAGAAAGTATTGATTCCGAAAAAAACGGGTTTGCGTACTAAGGTGATGAACATTTGTGCAAAATATTTTTGCAATCGGATGAGGCATTAACCAGAGTTATGGGGAAGGACAGACGGACAACGTCAATTATATATCCCTCCACCTAATCGGCTGGGGATAAAAAGTGAAGTTATATAAAAATGTTTAAATTTTATAAGTGTCAAAAGGGAATAATTGTAAAATGAAAATGTCAAAGAAAGTTGGTCACAACATACGTATACATGAGATCTCGATTACTTTCGAAACCTAATCAGATTCAATCATGCATGACAGAGTTATCGCCCCTTGAATGTCTGAAAAATAGCATTTCTGCAAAGACGTTTTCGGTGTCGATATGGTTAAAACAAAACAAAGTTCATTGAATTAGGATAAGTATAAAGAAATAAATAAGTGTAGTCGGATGTAACGGTAGTCAGAGTTACTATGTATAGTTCTAAATTCCTTAATTCCTTTTAAACACAATATTGATAATGGTAATAAAATGGGGGAAATGCCATTGATAGAACGTAATAATTATAACTATTCCACTGTAATATATGTATTCATTCATGAAGTAAGTTTGTACTCTTCTCTGAAATATTGTGTAATGTATTCCGCCTTGTTTAGGCAATAAACATGTAAATGTTACGCCAAATAAAATATTATATGAATTGAATTGATGAAAATAAGTGTATGGTTTGATAAAGAGATGTCTGTGGTACATGGTTATATAATCTCTTCTACTTTATGAACGGCCTTTAATAGTTACCATGATGTAATGTGATAAAAGTTCAATTTAATATCATGGTAATCGAATTACTTACTCTTCAATTGTACGTACGCACGGATTCTGTTTATAATCCAATTATATCTGATATATCTATTACAAGTATGCATGCTAACTGTTCTAAGGCCATCCTTAAAAATATATTTGTTTGCTGTTTCCCGACCCAGGATTTTATAAGTGGGTGGGTAGGTAGGTAGGTGATTTTTTTTTTGCCAAAGACAGTAAAAACCTTAAGAAATTAAAGAAAAATATACTAAAAATAGTATTAAAAAAATTATGTTAAAAAATTGCTATATAAGGTTGTGGGTAGGTATGGAAACAGCAAACCAACAAAAAAAAATTATGATCGACCCAATATATCATATAAATAAATTAATAAACATTATCGTTTGTCGTTATATACATCCTTCATAAACTGATACTATAAAGATAATCTCTATAATATTAGAGTCGTTACTCACTATTAATTGCTACTTTCGGTATTCTTCGTACTACGCACCGGCTGTTTTCATCATATTTCGGAATGTACGGGACGACTTTTACTCCCAACCTCATGTAGAGGTATTATACCACTAATTATTTTCCCCATAGACACCAATGTTAAAGTGTCACATATTAATGATTTGCTGAAAATTCAACTCAAGTATGGATAATTCAGCAGTGTAATGTTCGTATAGAAAACTAATTTACCACTTGAAAAATCACCAGAAAAGGTGGTGTCACAAAACATGTAAGAAAGTTCTTGTTTGTTTGCTAAACAGGTCAAGGGTACAGCTGTTTTCATTGATTGACTGTTTTCATTGCTCACAAAGTGTAAGCATAGAGTCGAAATTTCGAAAATGTTCATTAGTGATCCAGTAAAACTTATTAATACGCTTCTTATACATACAACCACAAAATCGAATAAAAATGGGCAGTTTTCCCGGTTGGTATAAACGGCGAAAAGGAATGTTTAAACGAAAAGAAGCGAAAAGGAACCTATTGTTATAGTTATGTCTTAATTAAGCTTTTTAATCACATTAGTATTATATTAGTATTATATAAAAAGAAATCCCGCAAGCGAGAAGAAACGTGTGGTTTATACCTGGGATGAATATCCGGGTTGAATTCATCCAAGTTTATAGATAGATACTTTTATTTCAAATGTCCAATAGCCTATAAAGCCCGTGATGATACAAATACAAAGTATAACATGGTAGCTACAATGTATAACATGGTACCAGTGCAGTAATTATACATGAATATATATATGAAAACGGCAAGTAAATATTATATCACAATATAACTTCCATAAGTCATTATGCAATCATGTGTAATTGAGGTGTTAACAACTGTACATAGAGATATACTACGGTGTCCTGTTAGGGCCATGTTACCATCGCATCTTACCATCGAGCATCCACCTAGGTCGATGGTCGATGGTAAGATGCGATGGTCGATGGTAAGATGCGATGGTAAGATGCGATGGTCGATGGTAAGATGCGATGGTAAGATGCGATGGTCCATGATAAGATGCGATTGTCGATGGTAAGATGCGATGGTAAGATACGATGGTCGATGGTAAGATGCGATGGACCATCGACCATGGTAAGATGCGATGGACCATCGACCATCGCATCTTACCATCGACCATCGCATCTTACCATCGACCATCGCATCTTACCATCGACCTAGGTTGGACTACACCTCTACACCTCGGAGGCTTACATGTAATTAGTGGTGGTAAACCTAGACACTTGTTTCGGAGGCTTTCATGTAATTAATGGTGGTAAACCTAGACACTTGTTTACGTTATAAGGCATATGCGCATTAATTTGTACAGGATCAAATCCCTTCAAAAACAGCGTATTACTTAAACCTAAGTTAAAATCACTTAATGTTTACCAACGCTTACATATTTATCAATATATGTTATCAATATACGGATCTTTTGCCCATTTAAAGCCTTGAAAATGGTACTACATTTATCGCTCTGTAATCTGGTGCTCTTTGGTTTCTAGTAGAAATTCTTTGTGCGCCAGAATTCCCACTACTTAGGACGGTTGCCTTAGGGCATCGTCCAAAAATCAGGGAAATATCAGGGAATTTTATATTGAGATTTCTGTGGCCACTCTGCTTTTAAGAAAGGCAAATTCACTATTATACTTTTAAATGTAATAGATATATATTTTAATCATTTTTATAATTTGAGTTGGACAATTAAAATCATGAAATAAAAACAAAAAATCCTATTTGATCTTTTATTTATTGTATTATTTCTATGTTGGTGGACACACAGGTTTCACCTTGTCCGTCGTCAGTCGTCTATCGGTAGTCACACTTTTTTGCGTCTGGACAATAACTTCAGCTCAATAATAATAATAACTTCAATGTTCAAAGCTTGCCGTTTTATTGCCTCAAATGACGTTTTCGTAGAGCAGTCTACTAAAGTGTAGAATGCGGCAATATTTCCGGGATCTTCACGTCCGGGATATTTTACGGAGCATAATGAAACTGAATGAAACGCAAGTATTGGAATGGAATAAGTGCAAATCTGTATTTTAATGGAATAATACCTTTTTATTGAATAATACCCATTTATAATGCGGTATTCTCGTAAATACCGCCGTGTTATACATTAGTCGGTGGGTATATTCGCTGCCTATATGGTTTTCATAATTGCACATGTAATGGTAAGGTAGCAATGAACAATTTCTTTGAGTTTTTCACTTTGATAACGCAATCTTATAATTGCACATCGTAGCATTGAGACGTCTGCTGTAATGCACACGCTAACGCTCACGCATCCCTTACATGTCAACACCTATTCTGTGCTGATGTGTACTTCTAGCACGTCGTGGTCCAAAGTTGAATTGTAATCAGTATGTAAGGCAAATCAAGGTATTTGATCAGAGAGAAGCGACAAGGTATTTGAACAGAGAGAAGCGAGGTCGCCCACATTGATTCAAAATGTTTGGTAGGAACAACTGATGGTTAAAACTCGGGAAGAATTTTTCAATATTGTTTTAACACCCGTGACTTGATATGTTATTATGTTAAACTTCGTGTCCAGTCTCTGCCCAGATATATGCTATTTCCTCTCAGCAGCTATTTTACGCTTGCGTAAAACTTTGCTTGTATTTCATTCTTATTTCTTTCAGGGACGATTCCAGACGCACAGCAGAGGATGGTTGACACGTTTCGCATTATGACTTTAAACTTTTTCAACTATATAACTTGAAATAAAACCTGCCATAACTGAAAAAAAAGCCAATTTTTTCAATGTCTGTCGGGCCTGTTTATCGCGGCTGACGTACAGGGATCACTTTTAACTGTGTCGTATTTGTCAAAATTCGTAATTGCATTGAATTGCAAGTTGTTTAACGGCCCATTAACACAACATAGGTTATTTAGACCTGCCTCAAAAAGAATACATAGGAATCCTGCCTATATTCATTTGGTTCTTCGTGGAGTGTAGGTAATGGGCAAGTATTTTACCCAAGAACACATCGACATACTGAGTGGCGCCGGTGAGGCTTGACGCCGGGTCCTCCGGATTTCAAGTCACCGCGCTATCCACTGGGCCACATTAATCGTTATGGAGTAGTGTGTAATGGAGTAGTGTAGTTTGATCACACATTATAGCGTCGGTCGGCTAGTCTACCTGATTTACGTGTTTTTTCTTTAGAAAATAAGTTTTACATGAGAAACAAACTACTAGTATATTAAAATGTAACCGTGTAAATGTGTTTCGTAACTTATCAGAGAGCATAACATGTCATGAATATAGGTGTACCGGAAGTAAAACGAAAACCATTGAGTTTGAGTCCTGTACAATATTTTCCAAGCTTTCTAGTTAGCCATTTTTCAAAATGAAGTTCAAACTAAAATTCACTTATATATTCTTAATCATGAGACCCTCCTCTCTAGAAAACTGCTGAGAATAGTAGAGGTCATGTGGCATATAAGAACATAAAATTCTGATCTTTGCTGACACCTTGAACAAACTGCATTCATTCAGCACCTCTAACATGTGTTCTACTTTCACTTTCAAAACTTTCAAGTTGATAAATAAAATCATCATACAAACATGCAAATGGTTCTTAGCTCTCACAAAAAAGTCAATAAAGTCATTTCAGCCACAAAAAAAAACGGGCCTTAAATACTCAAAAATGCATTTTATCACAGAAAAGGTGAGGGGATTATATATTTGGGATCTCCTTATCGACCACGGTGATTTACTTCCTGTATGCCTATTAGTTTCTTGCATACCGGAAAAGGCTATCCACATTGTACATGGGGGATGAAAAGACTGTTCTTGCATACCGGACAAGGAAATCCGTCATTTTTCCGGGGCTAGATATTTTCATCTCACCCTAGGGTCGAGATAAAAGTCACACGTACCAACATCCGGTACGCAGGAAAACATGCAAAACGTTAGTAGCTGGCGGCGTAAACACACAACATGTCTCTGATATGCAAGAAAAATTGTCTATCATGGGTAATCGGTTCAGATAGGGAGTTTTAATTGGAACCTCGGCAGAGCCTCGGTTCAAATAAAAAGGGAGTTTTAATCGGAACCTCGGCAGAGCCACGGTTCAAATAAAAAAACACGTATTCCTCGGGTTGAAATTCCCTATCTTCACCGGATACCCATGAAAGAGTATTGTAATCTCTATGGGTAAAGATAAAAGTCACGCGCGCGATGTTTATTCAAAGGACCTACATGCCTACATGTACACGTCCACATATAGAATTATTATTAATGGAGGGGATGGGTGTCAATTCAAATAGATCTGCCATGCCTGTTTGCGTGAGTCTGGTTCTAAAGGATTATAGTCCCTCAGCCTTTTAACCATTAGGACACCCTAAATGTATATAGATACACTAGCGTCTGGATTGTTTGTGCATACGAACTGAACTAGGACACATTATTCGTAGGGATTTAATTATAACGCTAGTTTGGTATTGTTTTGTGATATAAATATACTTTATTTTAACGATATAATAACAAGGGTATACTAAGTAACATATATGAAGACGGTCTTCACATATGTTACTTCAAGTATACCCTTGTTATTATATCGTTAAAATCTTAGACCGCGATTATTATTGTAACGTACAACGACGGCATACATTAATAGGATATAAATACACATAACTAGTTGCATCAAACCTTCTGAAGAAGTAAAAAGCGTTCACACACTGCTGGTTATGCATTAGACCTAGATGCATATGCTTTTGGAGTGGACGGATCTTGGCTAATACATGTTTTCATATGAGAAAACTGTTAATCTAAAACAATGTACACTCCAATTAAAGCAACACGATACCAAAACCCAGTGATTTAAGAAAGGTTTATTACACGTCTCTGCAAAACCTTACATTTTGTTTGATATAATATTTTCTAAATAATTAATCATTGACTTATTGTGTCTCTAGATACAAGTACACTATTACATTATACAAGTATACTATTACATTACCGTAACTTTGAAGATGTTGCATTGTTTATGTGCCTGACGTGTTAAATCATGACATTACACTATTCCCTTTTAAGATCGGCAAATATGTCAACAATGGCATCTGACTAAGACTGTGTTAATTTCAACATCCTTGTAGATTCGCAGCTTCAGTTTTTGTGTCGTTCTACTCAGTCGTACCCATATATTTTTAGGGTGAAATAATGAGCAAGCCCAGTGTTTTTGCGTAAAGGCAGCTTTGCCATTGGCCTGCCAGAATAATCATCACGCATTAAAGAGAACATAACATACTTTTGACGTAAAGTGTACAACATCCAATTAACGACCCAATAAAACCGTTAAAAATCGACGTACTATGTGCATTATGACGTCAAGATACGTCTTTTTTCTTGACGTCATTAATGTCATATTGCAGCGTCATAGAATTATAGATTTCCAAGTACAAAGTATAGATTTGAAGTTAATAAGCTCAGTTTTGTTGGACAGGTTCTCTTCAATTAACGACAGGATGTCATCGTTGCTACGATGAAATGCTTATCTTCTGTATTAAAGAGTATCCTACGAAAAACTTACGATTTTTTTTATCGTAGGCGTACGCAAATACTTACGAAGACGTTCGAGAAACGCACGTAAGAAATTCTTAACTTTTACGCAAGTGAAAAACTTACGGTAATATTGAACGTAAGTTTACGCGCTTCGTGAAACGGCACCCAGGTGCGTAAACAAATATGTCAATTATAATTTGCTTATAAAATTATTTTTTCTGATTTTTTTTTTTTTGCAATGTCAGTCTCATCTATTCAGCCGAGCCTTGTAGCATTGTATAGTATTAGTATGATACTGTACAGACAATGTGTGTTTTATGAAGTGTATTGTCACTTTATATAAAGACCGATAATAATTACAATGAGACTTCTATTTTTCTTATTGTGGATTTGTGGGAAATGGGAAAAAACACACACAAAGAAAACAACAAAAAACACAGAGTAAATGGCTAATCAGCAGATGTAGTGGTATAGAACATATTCTCCGTGGTATATGTGAACAATATCAGTATCAATTTAATATTACGAATGTGAAATAATAATAGTGGGATTATGTTGGGCATTATTCGTTCACTCGTTTAGAGAAGGTCATGTGTGTATTATGCAAAGCACGCTCGTTTGAGGAAGGTAATGGGTTTATTATTCAAAACACATTCGCATTTTGATTTGATTTTAAACAAAGCAGCAACATCGCAGGTTCGTCATTGCAATTTTGATATTGATGCTTGAATACTAAATAAAATTGAGCTGTGCGAATTTAGCAGACAAATGTTTAGGCAATACTTTAATCCTTGTACTAAAGAGAGCAATATGCATTTCTTGTTGTCCTTACAATACATGATGCTATAATTGTATATTATTCCTAGTATCATGAGTATCAGACACATTTTACCAAGCACAGTGGACACGGGTGAACCTGGTTCTCCTGTCTCGTTTGAGTCTCTAGTAGATATGCCACCATTTTGAAAATGATGACGTAATATTAACTAATTACCATATATGGCATATGAATAAATAGCATTTAAAACACACACAATCCCTGCAAATGAATGCAAAATCAAGTTTTAGTAACTGATTATATGTTAGTATTCATATTTTGAAACCCTCACCGCTGTAGGTTCGATCCCTCAGGGGCCTAGGAATCTTTATGTGAGGAAGCTATCCAGCTGGCTTGCGGAACGTCGGTGGTTCTACCCAGGTGCCCGCCCGTGCACGAAAATTGCCCGGAGGGGCACCTGGGGTCTTCCTCCACCAATGGAAGCTGGAAAGTCGCCATATGACTTTAGCTGTTGGTGCGACTATAAAATCTAATTCAATTCAATTCAATTCATATCTTGAAAATAGTTGCTGTGGTTTGTTTTCTTCCATATGATCAGTACATTATTATAATTATAAATATTCCATATATGGCAATTTAGAACTATGATGGCATAGTTCTCAAAATGACGGAGTCCATGTACGGTTTAGAAGAAAATTGTATGGTCATATATTTCATGTTTATCATCTGATTTTGATAATTATTTCACCATTAAGTTATTCAGAACTCCCAATAATAAAGCTTGGTTAACTGTATGCCTCCTCGGACGCCCAGCGCAGTCAAGAGAATGTTACTTACGTACTAGTTATATAATGTTCAACGAGATGATACGATATATGATATATATTTATTAGTATATATATATAATATGATATATTATGAACTATTGTTAAACGTATCCAAGATAAACCAAATAAAAAACGCCCACAGTATTTTGCAAACACAGCTATTGTTCATTAAAGGGATTGTCCGAGTGGTTAGTCTCTGACTTGAAATCACTTGCCCCTCACCGCTGTTGATTTGATCCCTCATGGGTCTAGGAATATTTATGTGAGAAAACTATCCAGCTGACTTACGGAACGTCGGAGTTCTACCCAGTTTTCCGCCCCTGCACGAACATTGCCCGGAGGAGCACCTGGGTCTTCCTCCACAATGGAAGCCAGATAAGTTGCCAGTTGGTGCGACTATTAAATCCAATTCAATTCAATTCAATTCCTCTTACTTCGAGACTTAACATTTAGATTCAGTGAAGGGTGACCAGGACTTTGCAAGTGTGCTTTTCTAGGAATAATCGCAGACATACCAGTTCATTTCAGCCCTGATCAGTTTTCAAAATGGACATTTTACCACAAAGTCATAAATATTTTCTTAGGGACTAAGTTGAGTGTGCATCACAAATTCAGTAATATTAAGTAATAAAAAGTACCATTTACATTTATTTTATATAAGTAATATATAGCGTACTGTCGCATCGATATGGTTGATGCAAACATCGAGATGGGCGTGGTGTTTAAATCAATAAACGAGTTGAGACCATACTATATTTATTTTGTAGCATGTCCATTTCATCTGCCTGCCATAAACTAACTTCCGATAACTGGTTATTCTGACAGGTGCATATAATGAAATAGTCAATGTATAGCGATACACCATAAGAATACATGATTGTTTGGTGAGGCTGATGTAACAATATGTGCATGTTTGATGTGTGACGTCACTAAAATGGGAAACCATGGATTTATATTTTTGGAATTACTCTTTGGAATGTTTGAGATTCTTTGAAAATCATTGACAAAAATATGAGAGCACGCAATAATTGCTTTAACGCATCAGATGATCCAATGATCAATTGTATGAAATGTCTTCCGGAAACATTATAAACTAAAATAAATAGTTTATCCCAGTGAGGGTGACAGTGGATATTGTTACCTTGAGGCTTTGCCTCGGTCGACATTATTTTCCTCAGGTTGACAATATCCACTGTCACCCTCACTGGGATGCTCTATTTATTTTGTTATACCGAGCAAATATTGCCTGTGAAAAAATTAAGTTTGTAAAAAAAGATTTTTTTATTATAAAAAAATAATTACAAAATAAAAAATGATTTTTTACTTAATATATATAATTCTGTTTTTAACAATTTTTATTTAAGAAACAAGTTATGGTCAACAAAAACAAGAATACTGTCGTTAAAGACAAATTAAAACAAAACAAAATGTATTTGCAACTCCACTGTTGAACGTGAGAGGATGTGACGTCACAATCATGAGACAGTACTTATTATTACCTGATCTCCTATATAAATGCTATATCGTCATTTCTTGCTAATTCACTAAGGAAAAGACTGTTCCCGGTGAAAACGAACTGTTACCGGGCTTTAGTTTCGACTGTTTCCCTCACGTGCTGGAATTTCGTTTGCGTGACGTCATGTTGCTTTTTTCACCATAGGTTTCCATTATAAAACAAATTTTCATTTTCACTGTTTCGTACAGTAACATTAATCAGGTAATAAAACAGTTATCACATGTGTGTTTGGGGAACAGTCAAAACTGTTTTCCCTTGGTGTTGGGGGATGTCAGTGTGAACTGTTTCCCTCGGCCTATCGGCCTCGGGAAACAGTTCACACTGCCATCCCCTCCACCTCGGGAAAACAGTTTTGACTGTTCCCCAAACACACATGTGATAACTGTATACTGTTGACCGCTTAACGTAACACTCGGGAAACAGTATAGCGGCATCGGGCAACAGTTTCCCAGGTCGTCCCCGATACCTTGGGACAATAGTTTGACCATTCCAAAAACACTCATGAAATAAATGTTGTATCACCTAATTCTCTATATAATCTGTTATTGCAAATCGGGATTCATTTGAGTTAGTTAAAAGTTTAATGATTTATTATATTTCATAATCGCTAAATCAGGCCTGTGGCTACGCTAGAGCACACTGAGGCAGTTGCCTCAATAGAATGTTTGGAATGAACATACTTTAATATAAAGTTAAAACAGTATCGAAAAATAATCAATCATTGAAAATAAAACGGAGTGCTTCGAACTGAAAATGCAATTAAACACAGGAAATCGCATGTAGAAAACAAAACGGGTGGTGCGAGTTGGTGCGCAATGTGCATGCCATCGGACCTCCATATAAAGGGATTTCCTCGGTTAAATTTTAGAGTTGGCTAAAGTACTGTAAATATTACTAACTCCGAACAAAAGAAAAAAAATACTGTGACGTTGAATCATGACGTCAATAACGTGTAATAAATATATTATTTAACTGATGGGTTATTTTATACGGAACTCATTCAGTCGATGTTAATTGTGTTATACCGACGGGATAATTCTTCATGCATTCAGATCGCTCATGTCTTTGCGAATTCAGATCGCGCATGAAACAGTTCATTGTCAGGAGGGCAACAGTCGAACTGTGTTACCCCTGTGACGTCAATAGCGGGAAACAGTGAGAAATTACTAATACTCATGTATAAAGAGAGTAAGGTAATACTATAAAATGTTTCACGCAAGAATATAGTCGTTTTATACAGGAATGCTAACGTGAGGTATAACAATTTAACATTTCAAATTGTATAAGATTTTCCTCAGTAAAATGAAAGTGAATCAATAGCGCGTCTTGGCCATTGCCATATATGCTTTCAAGATTTGCTAGTAAAACGTGTTAATATGATGTATCATTGTACTTGCTTCTAGCAGAGAGTGTCAGACAAAACATTGCTGTTAATCAAACAATTTAAAATAAATTATTCAGCATGTCCTCTCATTCTTCAGTTATTTATCAAAATGTTCAAATCTGACGCTCAAGCATCAATGTCATTGTAAAATGTAAACTAAGGACAAACTGAATAACACAGACATGCTCATGACGTGGTTATTTAACATTAGGACAGATAGGTACAGATTTAAGGACTAATAATGTACTAGTCATTTAATAAAAAATTCCAAAAAGCATTTAAAGAAGAGGATATGTAGTATTTACAGAATTCAACCCATAAAAAAACGCATTTTAAATAGACATAATTTACAAGGATAGACAACATTTAGAAGAAGTGAAGTTTGGTTGCCATACAGTTGCCTAGTGTAAGACTATTCAAAGCCGTTGGCCTGTTGTGTCAACCCTTTATTGTTTGTGATGCCTCATGTTTAACTTTTATTCCGTATATATCATTGTATTTGTTTTAAATAGGCGCGTTTTGTTTGGATGCAATGTGTGAATGCTACATATTTTGTCGACTAGTGTATTTATTATTTATGTGTATAACAAGTTTTATCAAAACGATCTGCTGACTTTTTCGTATAGAAAGCTGGAGTTATACCAGGGTTTTCATATATGGTCGTTATATCTCTTTTTATTTGGTCTTTGGTGATCGTTGAAAGCAGTCATACAATTATCAGCTATACAGAATTAATAAATGCTCTGTCAATTGTAAGATTGAAACACATCGAAACCGCGGGCCTACGGCAATATTAACCCGCTGGCCATATTTTATTTCTTAATTAATTCACCAATAATTTGCCAAATGACCCTTTATCGGATTCAATTTACTTCTAAAAACAATATTGGAGAAACGTTGATATTAGTTAAATAAACAGGATATAAACTAACTTTATAACTATCACGTGGAGAGTTAATTGAGTTATGTTTAAAAATGTCGTCGTTTACGAAGTCGTTTATTTCTCTATAAATCTTTAAAATACAAAATTTGGATCAAATGGTTGGGAAGTATCATTTCAAGGGCAAAATATGCTAGGCAATTTCAGTAATGGCGGCCATCAAGGATATCGCTTTGACAAAATTTTGAAGGAAAAAAAGCAACTGACATCAGGATCATTCTACAGTTCTAAAGAAGATAGGTGAAACTAGCCCAGCGGCTTTTAAGGAGAAATCGTTTAAAGTAAAATGTGTGTCCTTAATATAGGCTGTTCGGAGTAAATATCCCAACATTGTCAGTGACCGCTGTAGGAGCTATAACCCGTGAAAATGTAGGCAAATACGAAATATGTAAATCACTGTACTACATCACAACCGACCAAACGACTTCACAGATATAAATTGGATTACGAGAATGTTCGGAAGGAAAGACAAGCATTAAGGAGACATAAAAGTGAACAGGAAATGTAGCATTCCAGGACCGCAGTAAACTTAAACACGCATAAAAACAAATAACAACTACAAAGATAAAGTATATGATATGACAAACGTAAAAGGGTTAGAAATATAGTTTGGAAAGGTCACTGGCAAAACGGGCGCTGGGGAATTTAAGACAGGTTCTACACCACCAACCCTCACTTTTATCCCATTGTCATCTCCCAAGGAAATGGGACAGTGAAATAAAAATGTCACCTACAGGCTATATCATGTTACAAACCAGGCAGCATTAATAGACACAAACATGATCATGTATAAATGAATTTAAAAACAAAAGCCTAGAAAACTCCAAAGCAAGTTACAATTGACTTGGCTGAAGCCAGAGCAGCAAGATTAATGGCACAACAAGACAAGGTAAGGTTAAAGACAACCATCAAACGCACCATCCTTTCAGATTTAGGTAGACTTCGTCATAGGGTCCACAATATATCCAGTCAACGCACAATCAAAGACGAAATCTTGGCGAACTGAAATAGGATCAACCGTTGCAAAATGATTGGTTCATACATTCTTTTGATAAACTTTGTATAGGTAAAAATTATGTTCCCCAACGATCGTGCCAATAATCTACACGTTCTTCTGACCGTTTCTTATGCATGTCCAACCAACGCCTTGCGTGCCTACCAACTTGGTGATATATAGCCGGCCACTACTGCATCTAACAATACGATTACGCTGAAACATGATAACCAATGCAGATCCCAAATAGCTGACACGGAAAATCCGAAACCGCTCATCGTAACACGCCGATACAAAGAGGCTTTGTTTAGTTTTGCCAGAATGACTAGGTTGTCACGACATCGTCGCGATACATGGTTTCAGTAATGACAATGTCGTGCCAATACCTTGGCGTGCTGCCTTTCTGAGTAGGTAGATTATTGCAAACGTTGATTGTGTCTAGAACAATTTAAATATTGAAGAGAGGTTGTGTATTATCGGATGATTAACATGCTGTTTGTGTCTAGCTTGTTCTTGATAATGACAGCCAGTCCTATAATCTGAATTAATGAAATCTCTCAATGCTAGATTATTGAGCGTTCTAATATGCGATAGGCGACTTATTAAAAGTTTCCAAAGTATGTGATTTTCACTGATGAGAAAGTGATACATTTCTTTTAGTTAGTATCGTAGCCAGTGCACAATGCATTGCTCCCGATAATTAGATTATACATTTTTGAAATATGTTAGAGTGTCTAAATGTCACCTCTATATCCCAACTTATACATATATAGGGAGAAATATTTGCGAACTACCAACGGACAGACAACCATCGGACGAACTACGGCAAGGCGCCTAGATAGATATATATATGTATATATATATGTATAGGAATTCATATCAAATGGGTACATATGTAATTCTGTAATTCACTATCAACGAACTTAATTCCATTTACTAGGAAACGTGATATTATATCAAGCGATTTTATATTATTGCGGGACTGGTTAAAATTTATAAATGTAAATAAGAGAACAGAAAAATAGCGTATGTAAGCGGGCTCATGCAAATGGTTAAACATAGATTGCGAACCGTGTGTACATTTTTATTCAACACTCTTGAATAATTTGTAATATAACTATTGTAAAGGAAACTGAAAACAAACCACATCTTTCCATTATATTTTTAGTTCGGATTTTTCATGCAAAAGGTTCAGAAAGTGTGAGGTCAATTAATAAAAACTTTATTAATATGAGCTAAACGTGCCATCGAAGTTGGCCAGATTATTACACGAGCAGAAGTTATCACTGTACATGTGAACTTTATGTACCATAAGAGGTAGAACAGCATTCGCTTTGTGCATATGTGTTAGTATCTTTGGCCAATCGTAAGTCAGCAAGTCTGTAAGGGCAGTGTGCAACTGACCAATCGGTGCGTAGATTAAAAATCCTCGTGGAACCGCGCAGCGTGTAAGATATCAGTCCCTCGGATAAATTTATAGTAAACGGATCTACGAACGTTTTATGGCATAATTTGGAAATTATCCGCCACCTCCCGTCCAACTAGCTTTCCATAATAAATGTACATATCCTTAACTAACGTATGGTCAAATAAAAATCTTAAATTCGTGGCGGTTTACATGCCCAGAATTTGTCAAATAACAACTTTAAAATCATTTTGATCAGTACTGTTTTGTTGAATGTTAATTTCATAACATTAATAAAATGCCCATTATTTAGTGCTTTACTTGATACCCTTAAACAAACGTGCGGAATAATTGATAATAGAAAATATAAATTACACAAACCAAATTTAATTCATGCGACGAGTATATTTTCATAGATTGCATTAAATGTCCCTGTGTGTACATTGAATCTCACCACGTTGACATATATTTATACCAGTCCGAATTTTTAAAATGGTCAAAGTCAATACGTAACCACGAATGTGTGTCACAAATTCACAGTTAACAAAAACTGGACAATATATTCCCACATTTACGAACGTTAGGCCATATTTGAACTTCATTTACAAACGGAGCAAAGGACAACTGAATATATGTATGAAGAGTTCACTCCAACATTTCCAAGGTGTATTACATTTCATGCAATTATACACACTACAGTCACAGTCGTGGATAGTGTCATCTTATACTTATCTCCAAGCGGCCTTTTAGCCATTTACAGTTCCAAGGCGGTATCCCTATTGTTTACCCGTTTGTGTTTGTAATGTCTTGTTTCTTATTAACATTGTAATAGTCGTTTGTTTCAATGTGTGTGTTTGGGTGATTGAGTTCTGTGAAAGCTGGATTTCTTATTCGACTTATTTTACTGGTTATTAAGACGTAAACTTAAACGTAGATATCGAAATAAAAATGTAGCATTTATGGACCACAGTTAACGAGAAATACGCATGTAACAAACACAAAACAATTACAAGGATAAATAAAAAGCAAGGTATATGACATCAAAAACGTTAAAGGAGTGACAATATGGATACCGTCTTGGAACGGTCAGTGACCAAAAACGTCGCAGGAGATTTAAAATAGGTTCTAGGGTGCACCAAACCTCACTCTTACCCTATTTCCATCCCAATAAAATGATACAGTGTAAAGAAATAAATCCCATCCATGCATGGTATATCCTCTAAAAACTAGGCAGCATTAATAGACGATATAAGTATAACACGTTGATGATCATGTATATATGAATATAAACATAAAAAACAAAGGCTTCGAAAGCCACAAAGCAAGTATACTTAATGACTTGGCAGGAATCGGAACAACAAGAGAATAAACAATAAAGGGCGCAACAAGACAACTTAGTCGACACATTCCATAGAAATTAATCAATACCATATTACAAATAACATGCTTTTCTGTTTAATGATATCATAATGTCGCCATTATATATGTTGGATATATATGTTGGAATATACTTTGTCCCATTTCGATTCATCAATACATGAACTACGAAATATTGATACATATGGTCTGGGGTACCCAGTAACTCGGAGTTTCTTGTCGAACGTAGCCACATTTCTAAAGTAATATCTATCATTTTGAAATTTATTATAATATATGCAAACTATTGTAACATATTATAATGAGTGAAAAAGATATCGGTTGACAGTGATACTGAATTTATTGTTGAATGTTTGCATGTATATACTAGAAAACACAATATCGATAAATTAACACGCCATATATTATAAATATAACCTTGTTCGCCTACCTAAAGCCCATTGGGACGTTGGCGTTTGATGTTTATCTATGATCTTCCTTGTCGTGCCCTTAATGGTTTATTCTCTTGTTGCTCTGGCTTCTGCCAAGTCATTGAGTACCTTCATTGTGGCTTTCTAGGCTATTGTTGTTTTGTATAATATTTACACGAGCATATTTGTGTTTTACTTATATTGCCTAATGATGCTGCCTTGTTGGTTAGAGATTAGATCATGGCGGGGATTTCTTTATTTACACTGTCCTGTTTTAATGGGATGACAGTAGGGTAAGTGTGAGGTTTGGTGCACCCTAGAACTGTTTTAAACCCCAGTGGCCTACTTTGCCACTGACCGTTCATTGTCAACCCTTTTGTGTTTGTGATGTCGTTTGCATTTATTATTACTTTTGCCTCCTTGTTTGTCTGTTTGCGTGTTTGTTTCTGTGTTTTGTGGTTGACTGCCCTCCTTGAATGCTACTTTCCCTCTCCGATCTTTTTACATTTCTTTGTATATTATGTTTCTTTTTCGATTAAGTTCTATATATTATCTATCTAATACTGTAAATACTGTTCTCTTCTTGTTCTCCTCTTTTCTTATACCAAAACTAGCTTTGCATAAATATAATTGAGAAGAACTTATATACTAACATTATGATATATAATGTATAATTTGTGTACGTAGTTAATTATAGTATGTATCACTTGTAATGAATTGTAATGGTGTATATAATGGTCATGTATCGTGAAAAAACACACACAAAACAACCAAGATGTTTTGAAGTCAATCGTAAATAAGTTGAAGAAAAATAGTATGTCACAAAAGTTTATTCATGTGGTATATAGAGAATAACAAAGCTCTCAGGCTGTTATGGTGTCTCAGGCCTGATGTAGTGTGGGATATGAAAATAAACATTTTTTATTCTATTTATCATATACTTCGGCAATGACTTTGTTGAACTGTCAACTTCAGCTGACTTACTACGCTGTTTTCCAGGGCGAAAACAATAATGTTATAAATAGATGCAATCCCATTCTGATGTGTTCACGTCTGTCGCGTAAGTGTTCACGACATTTGTTTTCCTAAATTTGATTTAAAATGAATGCCATTGAATTTGAAAGTGTCTAATTCAGTAAATGAATGGTCACAAATGGTTATTTCATCCACGGATGGCTCTATATCATTGAATTTCTTATAAATTTGTTAAACTCTCTTTATGGTCCGTGCATTATGCCTTATTTATTTCTTTATTCTACTTCTATCTATCATGTCTTTTATTTCCTCTTCTTGGCATTACTAGTGAAGTAATTTCCGTTGACTTATGGCCAACGATGACAGTTCAACGTACACATGTAGATGTAGATGTATAGCCAATAATCTAGCGCGAAAATAGGATGGAATGCAAACGACAAACCATACGCGTGACAAATCGTATAAAATCTAATCGTTAATTTCCGTATCACTCCGCTGAAAGCGTATTTCCGTATCACTCCGCTGAAAGCGTCATAAAGAACATTCAGTTATTTCCGTGATATGACTTTTTTTTACCCTTAATTTCACGCGTGTGATAAAGCTTTATTACCCGGCAACTAAATCCCGACTGATATGAATATCTAGGTCTATTTTGTATCATACATTAAAAAAAAACACATTTATAGGGAAATATGTGATAAAATGAAATATCATCCTTAGGGTAAATTTCAACAAGGGCCTCGGCATACTCTCGTCCTTGGTTGAATTGCTGTACACTCGGGTGATATTTCCTTATCCGTGATATATATTCATTAATATCTGATATATAGTCTTAGTCGTCTTTTGGCGATCTGCTTGCCATTGTGGAGTTCCCATTGACGTTATGGAATTACTAATCCATAGTAGTTACGTATTTTACTACTTCATCTTATGTTGTTTATGTTAATATGCTTATTTACATAGTATTTAACATCGTCTCTACTTTTACATTTTACGATCAGCTTATCTATGTTATTGGATTGGGAGTTTTTACGATTTGCCGTCTGATTTAATTTCATGTTACGAATATTCATCCCACAATTTACTTCCAAATCTAATACACTTAGTTCATTATTCAGAATGTACTTGTCTTTATGATCTTTTTCGACATCTTCAACACATAATAGCCCATTACTGATTTACAAATGTCTATAATCCTGATAATGTGAAATCATAAATGAATCTAGTAAAAAGAGTTGGCAGAAACAATAATGTCTGCAATAAACCATGCATTTAAAGTCCCTCACAAATGACAAGTAACACATTTCATATTTTTAAAAATGTGAAAAGATGTTCAGAGACAAAATGCTGAGCGTTTATTCAACGCATCAATAACAGACCTCTCTACAATAACAATAAGGTAATGTACGCACACGATACACGATAAATGGCACAAGAACGTAAAAAAGTAAATAAACTTTGTATTTTCAGAGTATGACAAAAATGACAGAGCCAAATCTTCATTGACGCTGTCTTAAAACATATTTACAGTAATGGAACAACATATAAGGAACTAACTCTGTGAGTTATAAACAGCTTGTAAATAAACAAATTAGAGAGTTATATAACAACATGTAAGAAAAAGAAATCAGTGAGTTATAAACAACATGCAAAGAAATAAAATCAGTGAGTTATAAAACAACATGTAAAGATATAAATCAATACGTTATAAAACAAGAAATCGGTAGAACAGATGAATGCATCCCAAAAAAAAATACACTTGTGGAAAATGTAGAATTAAGCGTACAAGCTTTATATTTTTTTAAAAAATGCAAAGTCCCGCAACTGCGCCGATGTTCTTTTTAACCAAAACATCCTGAAAATATGCGCTACTAGAAATAATAATAATACTTCCTATAAAAAGTTTCATGGACATCAGATGAAAAACTTAGGACATGCTTTTAGAATTGAAAACTTCCAAAGTCCCGTAACTCCACCAAAAGTTATTCTCCGAAACGTCCTGAAAAAATGCACTACTAGGCAAAACAAATACTGATACTTCATGTGAAGTTTCGTGCAGATCAGATGAAAACCATAGGAGGAATTGAGTGGACAAGCTTTAGAATCGAAAAATTTCGAAGTCCCGTAATTCTGCTAAACGTCATTCAACTGAAACGTCTTGATAATATGTGCTACCAGACATCATACTAATACTTTTTTGTAAAATTTTATGAAAATCGGATAAAAAGCATAGGTGGAGTTGAGCTGACAAACTTTAGCTTTAGAATCGAAAAATGTCAAAGTCCCGTAACAATGCCAAAAATCATTCAACGGAAACGTCCTGGCACTATGCACTACTAGGCATCATACTGGTAATTCCCGTGAATATAGATATAAAAATCGAACAGGAAAGTTTCATGAAAATCGGATGAAAAACGTAGGAGGAGTTAACCGACAAGGTTTGCTTTCGAAAAACTTCAAAGTCCCTTAACTCCACCAAAATTCATTCAACGAAAACCTCCCAATAATATGCGCTACTAGACATCATACTTTTACTTCCTATTAAGTTTCATGAAAATCGGATAAAAACGTAAGAGGAGTTAAGCGGATAAGGGTTACATTCGAAAAACTTCAAAGTTCCGTAACTCCGCCAAACATCATCCAATCGTAACCCTCCGATAAAATTCTCTACTTGACATCACACTGATACTTCCTATAAAGTTTCATGAAATTGGATGAAACAGGCAGGACGAGTTAAACGGACAAGAGAGCGGGACAGACAGACGTACATACGGACGGACATGACGCCAACTATATGCTCCCCCGAAAATTATGGGGAGCATAACAACATGTAAAGAAACGAAACAATGTCCAAGCAAAATACGTCTACTCAATAGGTACATTATGTTAAATAAGTGAACAATTAATAAATAAAACACGTGTCAAACGGTTAAAGAATTATTTTCCATAAAATATTAACTGCAAAATACATTGAAAGAAAACTGTTAAATACTAGAGTTCCGATATTCTGATGGCATTCTTTAAATAGTTCAGTGTTTGAATTTGATATCTTATTACTAGTAATCAATTTTAAAGAGACATTTGTTATGTAATTATCATAACGTGGTCCCGCCGTAATTCCATTAAGCGACGGGAAAGCTTATATTAGCAAGATGTTATAACAGATATTTGAACAATAAAACATGTTTAAAAACACTTTTTACTGAAAAAAATGCGATAACCTGTTTCAAATTGCCTATTTATTAAATGTTTTAATTTTACAATACGCAAACTATTGAAGCCAAAATTAAGGTTTTATTTCATACCCCAGCCAACCCCGTTTTCGATTCTTGGAGAAAGGGTTGGATGGGGTATGAAATTTAATCGGACCACGTAATGTTATTTGCGCTCATATCCAACATGTAGCTTTAAAATTGTGCGGACATAACGTGTTAAGTTCTGAGACAAGCGATCAGAAACATAATGTCACCACAAACATTCAAAAGTAGATATAACAGTCGAACAGAAAATGTAGCATTCAAGGACCACAGTCAAGGACAAACACGCACATAAACAATATAAAGATGTAGGCAAGATATGACAGGGTTGACAATAGGCTACAGCCATGGAACGGTCTGTGGTAAAAAAAAGAAGGTCGCTCGGGGTTTAAACCAGGTTCAAGTTAAATCACATCTGTATTGTGCGATGAAGCAAATATGGTTAGTACCCATGTACCAAACCAACAGAAATGTCTTAATGAACATACTCAAGCTTATCAAATATAATTAGGATTGTTTCAATTAGTTTAATAGTGGTCATGGACACACAAAGCTATTCAATAGTACATAACCCATGTGACGTTAACCAGTGAAAAACGTGAAGTTATTTAGTTTTGTTTGAAAGCTATGAGGCGCCATACGTGACTATATGTTGTAAGATAAATATATACGTTGTGTGTAAATATATATACTGAATACAAAAGTATATATGATACAGACAAATATATACGTTACTCCGAGATATATATATATTGAATACAAAATATATATAATACAGACAAATATATATGTTACTCCGAAATATATATATTCTGTCCAAAAATATATATCATAGAAATATATATGTAACTCCTAGAAATATATATTCTAAAAAATATATATTCTGTTTTTAAATATATATTGTAGACGCAAATGTATACGTCAGTCTGAATATACGTTTTTCCTAATTTATATATTGTAGACGCAAACATTTATATGTTATACCGAAAAATATATTCGGTTTATAAAAAATATATTGTCTGTCTTAATATATTGAAGATAAAATTATTTTAGATGGAAATAAATAGTTTCTCTAAAATAAATATATTGCAGACACAAATATATCAATGAAAGATCGATAAATAAATGGTGCGAACTTCTGGGTGACCGAAACTAAATACATATTTGTTTTCCAAATATATATGCTTTCTGCAAATATATACGTTGGCATAGACTGTGCCGCAAATATATACGTTGGCGTAGACTGCTACACTGTCCCGTTTTTCAAACTTTTAGACAAGCCAAATTTAAAGAGCGTATTTCCCAGCGTCCGAGAAGTGTTCCGCATGTTGGAGTTTCTTTACCACGAAAACATAACAAATCCGCAAAAAATGGACGACCAAACATCTAACGTATGAAGAACTATTGATCTTCTTCTTCTTCTTCTTCTTCTTCTTCTTCTTCTTCTTCTTCTTCTTCTAATGTGCCGGGTTCCTCCGGAACATACTCGCACATGTGGTGAACTAGGTACAAGTGGTGAACGGTCCAAGTGCAGTTAAAAACAGGTTAAAAATCTCTGATTGGGGTCTACGCAATCCCCGAAGTCGAGCAGAATGGCATCTGTCTGTTGTTCGTCATTTAGACCGGATGCTAAGTCCTGGAGCATGATTATGAGATTTCTCTCACAGGATCTCTTCTTGCTGAAACCATGCTGTCTTTCAGATAGAATATTATTTCTTTCTTTTGTTAAGCAACCCGCAATTTCAGGCCTTGGTTCAGACCTCGTTAGTGTAATAGCGAGTATCTCGATTATGCTGATATTGAAATACGCGACTGCGATAATGATCATACTTTGTCTAAAAGTAGTTTTTGTAATACAAGAAACTGTCGTGACATATCTGATTCGTCGATGCACCATCTTCTTACCAACGTATTGATCACGTAAACCGTATCCCCCACCCTCCGTTCCACCACCTCAATAATGTTTATATTATCCGAATGCATCAGGCGCGTGGCCTCGGCTGGCGTGGCGCAGTCGGTAGCGCGGCGGATTTGTAACCGGATGTCCCGGGTTCAATCCTCCGTGGTACCACTGAGATTCGTCGGTGTGTTCTTGGGCAAAACACTTTCCCATAGCCTCGTCCGTCGGATGGAGACCTAAACCGGGCGGTCTTGTGTATCGGTTTATCCCCCGAGCACGTTGAAGAACCATAGGAATATATTCGATACTAAGAGTAGGACACGGTTCCCGGATTCCTGTGTATCCTTCCCCTCTCTCTGGGGCGGCTCTAAATAACCTATACTGTGTTGATAAGCCGTTAAACAACGTTCGATTCGTCAGAGGGAGAGATAATGATTTATGTTTCCGACTGAACTGTTTAGCAGTGCATTGAATCGTTTCAAGTTCGATTAAATGGTTTGAAAAAACACTCCGGATTATTTTACAAAGCATCGGATTGTTTTAAGTTTGATTAAATGGTTTCAAAAGAAGTAGTGAATCAAATAAAGTTACATTGAATTAAATATAATACCGATGAATTAATTCATCTTTGAATGGATGATTTATTAAAAACATACTTTTGGCTCATAGGTAATCGCCACCTATGAAAAACGGGACAGTGTAGCAGTCTACGCCAACGTATATATTTGCAGCACAGTCTGTGCCAACGTATTTATTTGCGGAAGTCATACATATTTGGCAATCGTACAAACTCGCTCATTTCCGTAGATCATCGGAAATAATTATTTTTGAAAAAAAAAGATTGAGGCAGTTGGGATCGATATATTTGGAAAACAAATATTTATTTAGTTTCGGTCACCCAGAAGTTCGCACCATTATTTATCGATATGTCATTGATATATTTGTGTCTGCAATATATTTATTTTAGAGAAACTATTTATTTCCATCTCAAATATTTTCATCTTCAATATATTAAGACTGACAATATATATTTTTATAAGCGAATATATTTTCGGTATGACATATAAATGTTTGCGTCTACAATATATGAATTAGGGGAAAAAATATTCAGAGTAACGTATATATTTGCGTCTACAATATATATTTAAAAACAGAATATATATTTTTCAGAATATATATTTCTAGGAATAACATATATATTTGTGTGATATATATTTTTGGATAGAATATATTTATTTCGTAGTAACGTGTATATTTGTCTGTATCATATATATTTTGTGTTCAATATATATATTTCGGAGTAACGTATATATTTGTTTGTATCATAAATATTTGTATTCAGTATATATATATTTCACACGCAACGTATATATTTATCTTACAACATATAGTCACGTATGGCGCCTCATAGAAAGCGTTTGTGAGAAAAACTCTGAAAAACACTGAAATACGTCAGAAACCGGTCAACAATATTAAAGTTTTTGACTTTTGCGACAGTATATCTGTCGTTTAACTGTCGTAAAGCAAGTATAACGGCTCCGCTAACGCGTCGACACTAACACAATGTGTGACCATTAAACGACTCATATACCGTCGCAAAATTCAACACTTTAATACAGTTAACCCTATATTTGTCCTCTAATATAGACCACTATTTCAACCAAATACTGGTTGAGATTATTTTATTTTATAGTCAATGGAAAATGTGAACGAAAGAAATAGTTTAGCTACTGAGATGTAGATCGTTGACAGAAACAATATAGGACTGTAAGTATTAAAGACTGACTGTAATTGATCGTAAATTGTAAAAGATACAAAGAGGATGTATTGATTTTCTGGTTCTTAAAGAAAACCTTATATGATACACATCATTTTAGAGGAAAATACGTAAAATGCATAAAAGCTAAGAACAACCGTCAATATATACAATTAACCTCGTTCCTATAGCGATATAACGAGCATGCGAACGAGCGATCTAGATTTTAGTATTAATACATATGTAAATAGAAGCGGAGATTTTTTGTTATATTATGTTGTATTTGATGTTAGAATATGAAAGTGCTAATGGATCTCTCCAAAATATCGGTATATAAGCCAAAAATCGATGAGCAAAATGTAATATTTTAGCTAGTCTTTGTAACATTGGTAAATAAACGGATTTCGATTGCATTTCATAAAAACAAAGTTGCCCGGAATCGGATTTAAACCAGGGCCTTGCACTTTTATTTGTTCTTTTCGTTACGTGGTCCGAGTATTACCTTTCGTACCGCATTCAACCCCTTCGCCAAGAAGATAAAACAGGGTTGACTGGGGTATGAAATAAAACCTTGATTTCGGCTTAAAAAGTTTGCGTGTTGTAAAATTAAAACATTAAATAGATAATTTTAAACAAGTTATCACAAATTTTTCAGTAAAAATGTTTTTAAACCTGTATTATTGTCGAAATTTCCGTTATATAATCCTTTTAATATTTAGCTTTCCTATCGCTTAATGAAATAAAGGCGAGACCACGAAATGTCTAAACAAATCATCGGGATAAGTTTGCTTTGAGACGGAATCCTAATTTCTTTTAGATGCAATATAGTATTACTAGCATAATTCACTACCACTCATGAACAGTCTCAATCAAACCGAGACTGCAATATTTCGCATGTGTCGTGCTCGGCCGTTTCCAAAGGTCCATTATCATACTCTTTGTTTACACCACGCAAAGTTAATTTACATGTGCTACATGCTAGACTATATACTGCAATATCTTGAGGTGAATTCAAACATGTTAAGTTATAATAAATGGTAATAAATATACCATGTTCTCATCTCAAGAAATGTCATAGTTCAGTGGTTAGAAGGCCTGCCTGTAAATCAGAGGCTCCATGGTTTTCGTATAGCTGAAGACTATTTCTGCCATGAAAAATCGAAGACAATACTGTGTCCATTGATGCTATCATATTAATTATTCATAAACTTTGATCATGTATACTGAGGGGGAAAAGTTTAGCAAGTTTTTTAGATGAAATAATATCGTATACAAGATATACTGACATTTTGGGACTGTACGGGCTTGACCCCTACATTTATTTATTCGTTACGTCATTAAGATGTTCCACTATTATTGATGTGTGTTTAATAAAATGTTGTGCCCATGGCAGTAGTTTCTTGATTTTACAACTAAAAATGTATTGTTTCCAGGGTGCAACAAAAACTAAACGTTTCTCCCTCAGTATATATCTCGCGCACTGCCTTAGCCAGACATTACACAAAATCAAATAACGTTTAAAAAATAATATAAATAGATTAATAAGTAAAATATCTACTATTGTAACAAACAAGACATGTGACTAGACCCTGACAATAACATCTTCCATAATGTAACATATTATTGATATTGTATTATATGGGTAGCCGTGCACACAGAGTATCTCTTTTCTCTTTTTTCTTTCTTTCTTTTATAGGATTAAGAGAAGGTCCATTAAAAAAAATGCTTTAAAACATTATAAGATGGCAGCAGATTTTACAAAAATGAGTGAAAGTATGAGAGAGTATTTATGGAATACATGTATTGATTTTGTAAATTCTTGTGTATTACTCTCATATTAGCATATTATTATCCATGTTGTTAACAGCCAAATAAATGGGCCATACAATCTTGTAGAATGGCTGAAAAAAAGAAAAAAGAATTATTTTTTTTCAAATAACGGTACATCTTACTATATCTTTAGTTTCTAGACTCCATTAGTCTATATACTCGTAGTGTATATAGTCAAATATTGTTGCTCTCTTTTCCGTGGTCAACGTTCAGTCTTTGAATTTGTCATCAAGCGAGAACGACTGAAACCGAGTCTGCTATATTTCTCTCTTATTTGTTTGGTATCCCTTTTTCCATATTTATGTACACTTTATATCAGGTTATCATATTGCCAATACAGATTGTAAATTATGCATTAATTTTTTAAACATTTTTTTTGTGAAAGGTACTGACTAACAAATACCCATTTAATACTATATCAAACTGTAATAAAACTAATGCTAGCATAACAAATTTTATTTGGACTATAATTGAATTGAATTGAATGTTGTTTAACGGCTTATCAACACAGTATAGGTTATTTAGAGCCGCCCCAGAGAGAGGGGAAGGATACATAGGAATCTGGGAACCTGCCCTACTCTTATTATCGAATAGATTCCTATGGTTCTTTAACGTGCTCGGAGGATAGACCGATACACGGGACCGCCCGGTTTACGTCCCAATCCGACGGACGAGGCTAAGGTATTTGGACTATAAAACAGCAATATTAAAAAATGCCATCAGTCAAATTCATTATACCCGATATGCTTTATAATAAAGTATTAAAGTAAACAATTGGATGTTTGGTCAGCAGGTTTATTAAGAATATAAGAGAAGAAATATGTATTTAAAATGTCTAGGGTGACATATTTAGATATACGGATTGTCAAATAAGTTTATCCCGGTTAAAACGCGTGTCTATGGTCTTGGAGAATATGCTTAGATCATAACATGTTACACACTTAAAGGGACTGATGCGCTATTTTCAAACAAGGTTTATTTTAACGAGCTCTAAAAACTTGAAAAAAACTGAAATAATAATCAAAATGCCATGAAAAATAAAGGAGATTTTTGCAAAGAAATATAAATGGAGGCGGCCATCTTGAAACGATGAAGTCATCGCGGCTTTGTACCATATATGGAATGTTGACAAAATCTCTTTTAAGGCAAAGAAAATGACTGCAAATGAAACATAAGCATAACATGGATACATTTGGCATGTGTATACTTATTTTTTAATCAATTTGCAGTGATTTTCTTTGTTTAAAATTATGTTTTGCCTATATATCATTTATAGTAAAAATGCGCGATGACGTCATCGTTCCGAGATGGCCGCCTCCATTTATGTTCTTTGCAAATTTTCTATCGATCACATCTCCTTTATTTCTCATGGCATTTTGATATTTCTTTCAGTTTTTCCGAGCCCTTTAAATAAATCGTATTTGAAAATAGTGCATCAACCACTTTAACTTTTTTATTAGTATAAAACAATGTCAGTGTTATTCCTCGAACATTACTAATGTTAACCACTGTAAATTAAACGGAGTAATCAGCGATGTGAATAAATTAAAGACAACCATTTGCCTTTAGCATGTTTAGAAGTAGTGTTATTGCTTGAATTCATCCACATACTTTCATGACTCTGTTTTGACTTCAAATGTGGACGAGATTGCCGACCTAGAGTCATTCTCCTATCAAGCATGAATTCCACTCATAGACAACAAGTAGATCAGTATACCAGTGAATGATTCGTAAACATCTGAGTTCTAAAACAGAAACACAAACAATAATCAACACGTTTCCATCCTACTTTATATGGATGTTTTGTTAACGAAACTAAATATATCATATCAAATACACATCATATAGAAAATTGTTTCGCAATGAAAACGGTTTCAGATTGAAGAAATATCATTCTAAATTAATTAGTAATAGGTATTATAGAGACACAATTTGACAGAAGCCAACCAAGGGATATGGTTTGCCTTCCAATAGAGCAATGAACGCAGAATGGCAAAATAAATGAAATTGTTCTCGCATCGGAACAGCATTTGTCATAATCTCGTCATTCTGATTGTGCTCGGTTCGTTTTTCTCGTGCAAATTGGGGATTCCGTTTCGGTGCGTTTCTTGGGTATATATACTGATGCGGGCTTTCTATTGTTCTGATCACTTGGAAATACGTATTTGGGCAGATTACTAGTCTGTACATTCCCACCCACACTTCGCTATGCTGTAATATCTTATATATGTTTGTATATATGGATACTATATACATTATTTATATATTTTGCAATACCGTAGAGAAATAATGTAAATGCTTATAACTGTTTTCTACAGAAAGTGTATATTTATCTCTTTGTGCATATGTATGTATTAATTGTGTATATTTATCTCCATGCATTTATACATATCTCCTATTTGTGGCATATTTGTTTTGAAAGTATTTTTCGGAAATATTCTTTCCATAGCTGGTTCCTGCACCTGAAGGACCTTTCTCTTCTCGCGATTGGATTTGGATCAGATCAGAACAGGTTCTTATTGAATTCTGTGTTTATTAGCTGCCTGAATACATACGCGTGGCGCAGTGGGTAGCGCAGGGGATTTGTAACCGGAGGCCGCGGGTTCAATCCTCCGTGGTGCCACTGAGTTTCGTAGGTGTGTTCTTGGGCAAGACACTTATCCTTAGCCTAGTCCGTCAGATGGGGACGTAAACCTGGCGGTCCAATGTATCGGTCTATCCTCTGAGCACGTCAAAGAACCATATGAATATATTCGATAATAAGAGTAGGGCACGGTTCCCGGATTCCTATGTATCCTTCCCCGCTCTCTGGTGCGGCTAACCTATAATGTGTTGATGAGCAGTTAAACAACATTCATATATATCATTCATACATACGCATATTTCCTAAGATTGTTTCTGTTGTTTTATATGCTTGAAGATAAGAGAATAATTAATTTACTCAGTACATAAAGAGAGAGTAAATAACCGTTTGTAGTTGGTAAGTTGCACTCAGAACGTTTAATTTACGTACATAATGAAATCATTGCCATAGATATACTCGTAGAAGTTTAATAGATTAACTAAATACTTGTTTGACTGTTTTTAAATTAAAATGGCAATATAAGTATATATGTAACATCAGTTTTATAAGTTCATTTTAGTTAATAAACTAACTCCTTCTGGCTATAAATGTATCTGTACCTGCACTGCAGTCTGTTAATTATGGAAAGTGAAGTTCCGCGTATGCCTGTCTGCTAATTATATCCAAATAGTTCCGGAGCTCAGGAACCCAGCAATTAGAAGACATTACGTTAACGACGGAATCAATAGACATGATACCCTTAAAATATACAGTTGGTGAAAATACACGGTTTTGTTGCAGCACGTGTGCAAATCGTCCATTTGTGATTACTGGCATTTCTTTGTCAGATTAGGGTTTCAAATGTATTGATAAATTACAAGCATAGGACACAATTTCTTTGTTAAAAAAGAAGAAAAAAATATTAAATTCTGTATATCACGTGAATCATACGTTGTGAGTAAATTGCATGATTCGCAGGATACAGTAACTGATTAATAAACACTAATTTAAAACAGACTACAGATATATAGATCAATACGCATTTAAAAATTACGTATATGACACCACAAACAATATGTCTCGCCATCAACGGTCAGTGGCAAAAAGGTCTACAGGGTTTTAGTTTTGATTTGATTTAAACGAAATATATTTTTGGAAATAATGCGGCATCAGTAGCGCATTCTACAACGTAAGCCCCTAAACTGTCAAAGTATATGTTGGCCTAAATATCATAATCAGGCGTCTTTTAAGTATAATTAAATGTACTTCTTCTTAAAAAGAATGTAGGCATACAGCCAAACAGTCTTTGTATTTTAGAATTCTGAAAAGTTGGGGAAATGGTGAAAGAATTACCAAAATCGGATGATAAACAAAGATGATATGACCATTTGAAGTGTGTTCTAAAATGGATATGGGAGTCTCCATTTCCATTTTCCGAACTATGACGTCATAGTTATAAATTGCCATATATGTCATGGGATATTGATAAATATCATTTAATGCAAAAAATCGCTGAAATGAATGCACAATGCTTGTCATATGACGCATTATTACACTTTTGTGTACTTACTTTTCGGTGTTAATTTTCCTTTCAATCAGTAAATTATCATATTTATAGATATTCTGTATATGAAAATTTAGAACTATTATATTTGAGTGTTTCTCTTGATGCTTATATTCACTTTAAAATATAAAATGTAATTATGCATTTATCCTCAGTAGATGTTCTGAAAGTGCACCTTGTTAGTAGACACAAACATAAAGCGCTCTCTAACATCAGTATGAAACTCTATATCATCTTCTAAAGACTCAGAACAGGGAGAAATATCTGCTCATCGAAAACAGCTTACCTTTCGTTTGTTTCTCTGTCGAACATTGCCCCTATCCATGGTGTTTCCCCCATATTTTGCTCCCCATATTCTGCTCGCTATTCTGGCGTAGGAGAAGTTTATAACTATTAGCGGACATAGATACTGTACCAGTAGAAGATAAAACAGGTAATATTTTCCAAAATCGGGATACGGCCAGTTTGCATAACAGTAGGGTTTCAGTCCGTCTGCGGAATGAACATCTAATACATAAATCACACTTCGATAATAGCCTGCAGGAAAACTTGATACAATCCCAACGACCCAAATGAAGAGGAGTCCAAGAATGGCGTTCCTTCTAGAAAATCCGGCCTTTAATGGGTATATGACAGCGACGTAACGGTCAATCGAGATGACAGTTAGAGTCAACACGCTAACGCTCACCGACAACATTTTAAACGATGGAGCTATCTGACAAAGGAAGTGCGGTAAATCCCATCTCTGGTGCAGCGCCGGTTGAAACTGAAAAGGCGTCGAAAACAACCCAATGATGACGTCAGCCAGTGCTAAGTTTGCTATGAAGATGTTGGTAACGGTTTGCATGCGTTTGTCCTTAGCAATAACAAAAATCACGAGACCGTTACCTATAACGGCAATAAGTGATATAGAGCCATACAGACACGCCAGTAACACGACGATACCAGTTGGGACCGTGTATATTTCCTCATCGCTTATTAGTGAGGAATCATTGTAAATGCCCTGCAGTACCTCACGATACCAATCAATTGTGTAGTTCTTATCAGCTGGGCCCGGTGTGTCCATTTTGAAGATTAATGTAAAACAGCCTACGCAATAATTTTGAAAATAAGTACAAATCACTGAATGTGACACCGATGTTTGCTCAGTATAATTATTTTTGTATAGTTCGTTTTAATAAGCCGATTCAGTGTGATTATCTTAAATAAAATTACGTCCATTAACGTTATTAACGAACAACATCATGTGTTCTTCTGTATACATTAAATCAATTGTCAATACATTAGCGCGATCAGATACAAACGTCACAAAGAGATTGTCGTGCGGAATGCGTGTTATTGTGAGATCAAAATGGCCAGTTTGCATGATAATTTTATTATTTGTCATATCCACTCAATCACTGTATGTATATTGGTTGATTCTTCTTTAAAATATTCTCAGCTAGTCGTGTCTGAAGATGTAAGAAAGACATATCCACTCAATCATTGTATGTAAATGTGTTGATTCTTCTTTGAAATATTCTCAGCTAGTCGTGTCTGAAGATGTAAAAAAGACACGGGTTTATTGAAATAATATGAAATTGTAATATTAGTAATATTTATATATAAACAAAACCAATAAATGCAAATAATATCAAATTGTTTTCAGCTTGCTAATAAAGAGCATTTAACTGATGTAAACTAAACCATACACAGAGTGTTCCTATATCGTAAATTCGTGATTGCCGTCAATTTTCGTGCCCTCAATGGTTTATTCTCTTGTTGCTCTGGCTTTTGCCAAGTCATTGAGTACCTTCTGTGTGGCTTTCTAGGCCATTGTTTTTTTGTATTTATATATACACGAGCATCTTTGTTTTTTACTTAAATAGCCTATTAATGCTGCCTTGTTGGTTAGAGGATAGTCCATGGCGGGGATTTCTTCATTTACACCGTCCCGTTTTATTGGGTTGACAGTAGAGTAAGTGTGAGGTTTGGTGCGGCCTAGAACCTGGTTTAAACCCCCTGCGGCCTTTCTTGCCACTGACCGTTCCAAGGCGTTAGCCCTATTGTTAACCCTTTTGTGTTTGTGATGTCTTATTTGGCCTTTTATTCATCTTTAAATTTGTTGTTTGCTTCCGTGTGTGTTTGTGGTTGACTGTCGTCCTTGAATGCTGCTTTTCCTGTTCGATTTTTATATCTATATTTTTCTTTTTAGTCACCCTATATTTATTCACCATACTACATGTACTATGTCCGGTATTATCGTAAAGGTTACTGCCTACATTATAAAACGGAATAACCAGTTAATATAAATGCTATGCAATTAAAACAATAATGCAAGACACACAATGTGTTTGATATATTGCTTTTTTTTACTGTGTATATTTGTCTTCTGAACACCTAAAAATGAAAGTATGTGCATGCAATTCATCCATCAGGTTTTCAAATCGTACACTCGATTGTTTTTTTTCTAATAGCAACTGCTGCTGTTGTTCAGTACAATTCTGGATAGGTATTAAGGTGTTTCTTGATATGTCTTGTTTATAATTCGTTACAACAACATGTATATATATATTGTTTACTAATTTCTCTGGATGTTTTCAGTATTAATTGACACTGACCCTAGCGTTTTTGTAGTGCTTTTTGGCGGCCGTAAAAAGTCGCCCCGACTACAAATCAGTAGTGCTATTACTTAGTGGCCCTTTAAGATCACACAAAAAAAATCGACAGTCATATGTGTTGAAAATGACGTAAAACACCATACAAACAAAACTGTTCATGAAAGGCAGCCACAAGGACCTTTTTTAAATACATCTCCTCTCGGATTCGTTAAGGCAGCAATGTAAGCTGAACAATAAAGCAGATTACTACATCCTAAAAATCTATACGAACTCAATAGCAAACTTGTGTGTGCAATTATTCCGTTTCTATACTATAGAAGCAAAAATAAATAGTACCATTTATTCTTTCCCTAATTATATAGACAGCTAAACAGGAAATAATAAATGCTGTATATAGAAAAATTAGATCGACCCCCACCAATAGTCCAAACAAAATATCTTTTTGAAAAGTTCAGTGCACAATGGAGTTATCTCCCTTATTCTTAAACCATGCATTTTTGTTAAAAAGACATAAAATCTACAAACGTTACCTTAATTGTCCAAGACAATATTCTCTGTACGTTGCTTTTGAAAACAAATCACAGAAAAACACAACACCGTTTGTATAGGTAGCAGGTTTTGATCATCAAAATTCGTCATATTACCTCCCTTTAAGGTTTCGATAGCATCCATAAAAGAGTATCGCTTGGCAAAATTTGAAACTATTTAAAGGAATATTTAGTACACAGTGAAGTGTGCTTAAAAACATCAAACATCGTTTAATTAAAGCGCTGTTCAAGCTGTCCTACGGGTTTAATTACACTAAACAGCCGGATGTGCTCGGCTGGTGTAGTCGAAAGTAGTTCTGTATTAAAGAGTGTTAATCTTTTTTTCTTAAAAACATTTTTTTAGTGCAGTTTCCTTTTATTTGTTGGCTGTAGCTGTATTCTGGAGATGTTCTTGTTAATTACAAATGCAGCTCATTATGTTTTTGACATTTTTTTGTATAAATTTGAGAAGTGAAAGTAGACAGGGTATGAAATTGCAAGGGGTAAAAATAGTATTGACCTTTGACCCAGTGTTAGTATACAGTTGAAGAAAATTTTCTTAGAAGATATTCGACCCCTATTTTCGTGTTGATGTTTAATAGCAGACATGTTTATTTGCATGAAAAAGTAAGTTTCCCAGAATTCAAACCAGATTTGATTTTTTAACATGTTGTCAACATTCTAACTTTACTATGGTAGGGGCATGGATACTTATTTACGCTATTATAACCTACGTCCTCTTAAACTGGCCTATGGGAATACCAGCAAAAACAGGGGTACATTTTGTTTTTGGTGAGTATATTAATGGGTGTTGAAACCAATAACAATCGCGCTTGTACTTCTAACAGAACATCAATCCTGTATTTGATATGCGATACAGTCACTCTCCTATCATTATGTACTATTACCTGGTATCCCATATTAAAGGATGTAAGAGAATAGTATAGCACGCTTTCAACTGAAATTAGGCATGAAATACAAACACAACTGACAAGGAAAAGGAGAAGCAAAGTATGTGACACCAGCAACATAAAGGCTTGACAATAGGGGCACCGCCTTGGAACGGCCATTGGCAAAAAATGCCGCTATGGATACCTCACTTTACTTTAGTACTTTATTTGTACTAAATATAACTTGTCTGACCGTTCCAAGTCAGTAACCATGTCTTCACCACTATCTGTTTATGTGTATTGTACTTTTTCTTTGTATAGTTAATTTGCTCTTTGTTTGTGGTACAGAGCGGACCTACGGTGCCACTGCGTTTGGATGCCGTAGTATAATTTTTCTCATTTGTTTATAATATAATTTAACAAAGAGATATGTTCTGCTTCGTAACTAATCCACATTAGCGTTATAATGTATTATACGATACATCCGTGTAAATATAATACTTCACAGTCAGTGAATCAGGTGATCAAAACGATCAAAACGCATTCCCAGGACTTAACCGATTATCAAATGTATAGCAATACCATGTTTTCTTTTAAATAACAGTAAGTAAATATCGGTTATCAAGGAAAGTGATGAGAAACGAAGACAGACTTACTTATTTATTTGCTTACTTACTTCACTCTTACCATTAAAAGGCTTAAATTACACTGATTATTTAGCCAAAGCGTCTGGACGACTATAAAATAAAAATAAATGTTGAAATAATATGGTAGATGTAGCTCTGATGGAAAAGCATTTTATTTTATCAATTGAGAAATTCAAATCGAGAAAACAGCCACAGTATTAGAAATATTAGGTTGTTACGTTGAAGCTATTTAGTTTGACGTTAAAACTTTTTAGAACAGATATGACTAACTATAGTAGAAAATAAAAGGAAACAGCCACAGTATTAGAAATATTAGCTTGTTACGTTGAAGCTATTTAGTTTGACGTTAAAACTATTTAGATCAGATATGACTAACTATAGTAGAAAATAAAAGGAAACAGCCACAGTATTAGAAATATTAGCTTGTTACGTTGAAGCTATTTAGTTTGACGTTAAAACTATTTAGAACAAATATGACTAACTATAGTAGAAAATAAAAGGTTGTCAATCCTATTGCAGGCCAAAGATGTAATTAATTTTCCTGGCAAAGGTATTTCGAATGTGAGCATATGCTTCCCTTTGATATGGTTGTGTAGTTATGTCGTATGTGCGTGAGCAGACATCAAGCAATCAAAAGGAAGATGCTGAGCAACGCTTCAAATAACTGCATGGGCTCTTCGCGGAATTATTACATCAGACGTACAGTTTAATTTAATCAATATTTTAAAATAAATCATGTTAACACGTTTCAGATATCTTACACCAAACCAAGTGTTTATAAAAGTAACAGCGTATATACTATATTGTTCGGGGTGCTTGTTTCAGCCGAAGGTTTCTGCAATAGCTTGAGGAATGTAAATAATACGTACATCAATTGAATATCATTAGAATTTTTAGTGGTAAATAAAAATATCTTAGTTTTGAAACTCGGTTTAGAAGTACATATTTTATGATTTTGATGGGGCTTTCTGCCATGTAAATTCATTGTTGGTGGGACAGCATAACATTAATTAAATCCAAATAAATTCAGTTAACCTTCATATTTTGCTGTAAAACTTTCAGAGTGTCTTAATTTCAAGAATATCCAACAATTTAAAACCATTCTTGGATACAAATTCTAAAAGAAATATTATCTTTTACATTTTTTTTCATGCAGCAGAATTTGGCATTGAAAATGTCCCATCAAAAACAGTTTTCGCGCATGAACGTTTTATTTCTCATCCGTTTATGAAAAGTAAGGTATTTTTATTTACCATTACATGTAAAATGTCTGTTTCATGATATATTATAAATAGGTACTAGATGAATTCCAAAAAAACTTTGGCTGAAACAAGCGCCCCAAACAATAATTCGCGTTTCATGACACAACTATTGTAAACTATCTTGTTAAGTTACAGCTTTTCTTGTTTGAGTGTGTTATATAATGGTTATAATATGTATTATAGTGACCTTTTTATACGATGTATTATAGTAAACTATATGTCAGTACGTCTAGACTATAGATTTGACCAAACAATACAAGAATACAACTTCTTGTTTGCATGACAATCACCACTATTTTATACAATTTTGTAATATACTACGTTTTACAGTACTTCATGTTTTTAATTATTTTTGTAATTCTTTGAATTGCAGTTCCAACATAACTTCCCATTGATGTGGGTGCTACTGATGCATTTACTGACTTATTTTAATAAAACTGAATGCAATGTATGTGTATATAATACAATTTTGTATGTTATAATATTCATTGCTAACTATTAAAAAAAAATAATACAAGTAACAAAGTAAATGTTGATTCATCGCTAATATTTGAGTGAAATATAAATTGAGTGGCAAATATAATAAAGAAACAAGTAACAAAAAAATCCAAATAACTATGTTAGGGTATTTAAACAATTACTTATTGCTTCAAAGTAAACACGATATGTTTTAAAACATTGTATACATACCTTAAAATGGTCATGTGTCCCTTTAGCGCATTTACGTTTGTACTTGAAGTATCTGCTTTTCCATTATATTTAAATAAAGAAAACAGAAAACGGTAACTTTTAAACTGTTAATGATCTTCTTTTGCAATCATGATCATTTTAATATGTCTTTATTCTGCAAACAAATAAGCAACACTCGAACTATTTGTTTTTATTGGTCTTAGTTCAGATGTGATACAAACCAGTTACAATAAGTGAAGTCTAATTAGGAGCACATCCATTCAAGTAAGCATACACCAATCTATCAAGTCTTGCTATTTCTAATAACAGTTGAGGCTGTAAATATCCACAAGAGTTTTTATCCAATATGTGTTACTGGAGAAGCGACTTAACGTACTGATTTTCCTGTGGACTGCTCCTGTATATTGTCACAAAAGACACTCCACACCAGGCACGGCACCGTTACATTCAACTGCTAAAATATTGGAAATAGATAAAGAAAATATATCTGCCAGGGCAGGGCTTTCAGTTAATACAACTCGATCTTGAAAGTATTGCAAACTGAGGCTTGTATATATAATTGAGAAATGGTAACAGATTCCCAAATTGATGTGATTAGTTAGGATACTATATTATAGGACACATAATGTAGATATTAGGTGAAAACAAGAAATCGGCAGAACCAATGGATGCTCTCCGAAATGTATCCTCAACTTATTATATGGCCTTGTATCACCCAGTAGTATTCAATTTGTAGTTCAACTAGTAGTTTTTTACTTATGCTCCAGACAAGAATTACAACTATAAAACTACAAAGGACAATAACTTTAAGTTGAATGAAGACATAGTAAGAAGACAAAAGACAGAGACAGGTTTACATTGCCCTCTATCATTGTGTGAAGTTTTATGGTAGTTTTTTAGTTATGCTCCGACCAAGAATTATAAGTATAAAAATACAAAGGACAATAACTCTAATTTGAAGAAGACAGAGTTATGGTTCTTGCACTCTGTGTTACCTCTCTTTGCCCGCTATCATTGTGAGAAGTTTTGTTGTAGTCCCATTAGTAGTTTTGAAGTTATGTGCCGGACAAAGGTGGGACGGACGACCGGCCGGACTTAAGGACAGACGGAAGGACTGACAAAGCGGTGACTATATGCTTCCCCGAAAATTTTCGGGGAGCATAAAAAATGATGTATCAAACATTCGTTAATGTACAAAATGAAGAATACATTTTAAAATAATATGTTCAAACAATGCGAGAAAGTAAGGGATGTTAAATCCATAGTATGTTTATTTTAAACTTTAACAGGGATGATACATGCTATTTTGTGTCAACAACATCAACACTACCATTCTTTCCCAAATCAAATATCACGATATATGAGAAAAGGAAGAGACATGGAAAAGAGTTGGGAAATCAAACATTATTTTAAGTAGAGAGAAAAAAGAAACAAGCAATCATTTAAGTTAGCAAGCAAATAAATGAGAGTTAAAAACGAGCAAATAAGTATGTAAGTAAGTGAATAAGTAAGTATTGAATTGGATAGTATTGTATTCGCCATATGACAGCTTAGGTCATATGGCGACTTTCCGGCTTCCATAAGTAAGTAAGCACGTAAGGAAGGAAGGAAGAGTAATTAAGTAGCTAAGTAAGGAAAATAGTAATACAGATATGCAGTACTACACTAGTACAGTAAGAGGGAAAAATCAATGTAAGCAAGTAAATGACTAAGACAAAAGTTAAGTAAGTAAACGTAAACATAAACAAAAGATAAATGGTGGTCAGAAAGTAAGTTTTAACCAGTGTATATGAAAACAACCCGTGTCCAATATAAATATCTCTAAACAGCAGGCGCGTATCCAGGCATACGCACGTACGCCAATGCGTACAATTCGTCAGCAAAAGTGAAAAAAAAATGTTCCAAATATGCAATAAAACGCTGAAATATAGCTTGAGAACGCATCTATTGCCTCCTAATTTTCAAAACACACACCGGCGGGAGGGGGAAACCCACTCCCACACCTACCCCCACTCGCAGCGTGGCTGCTCGGTTCGCAGCTACGCTTCGCATATCTGGCGTACATTTCAAAATGCTCCAGATACACCCCTGAACAGAGTAACATCAATAGGAAGCATTTGTACTTTATTAAATGTTGCGTATTCATTAATTACCACTTCACCTGGATGGAACTTTGAATTAACAATTTGGCAATGCCTTTCTTCAATTTCCTCAAAGTTGATTGGCATATTAAGACTAAGTGTAGTGTCATAAATGTCTCTATTCTAGTAAGACATATTTTTCACCAAGAGTTTATGTCATAGTATTTGTATGTCCAGACTCTCTGCAGGTGTATTAATATGTGTGGGGTTTCCCTTAAAAATCCCGGTACTCTTTTGAAATGTGTTTATTTGGTTGTTGGAGTCGAGTTTTATTGTATTAATGCATATTATAGTGTTTGCGCAATAGTCCCCAGTCGTTAGTTGTAACAACTTATTTGACATTAACCCTTCCGTAAAGAGGTATGTGCCTCTTTAGCAAGTGTACACATTGTATTACATTTTAGTTATTTAAAGAATACCTGTCGCTGTACTGTTAATAAAACGTATGACCACGTGTTAGCTGTCTACCGATCAAAGATCAGCAGAGATTATGCCGTAGTGAGGCGTCTGTCTTCCGTCCGTCTGCCCGTGAGCGTTTTATGTTGTGACTACTCGTTTTATATTTTATGTTGTGACTAGTCCTCTCATACTACGTGTTGGCTGTTCATGAAACGTCAAAGGAATGCTGTTATGTGTTTCCAGGCTGGTAGTGGTAGTCTTGCCTTATTTATTAAATGTATTTTCGCCCTACATCATCATCACACCTCTGGTGGTATGTGTTGATATGCACTACTGTGACCGTAATGCGTAACACATATTATAATGTTTGCATGTTCAGTTGTTAAAATACCAGTAAAATAATTAAATATATTCTAAATTATCCTTAAATAGGCATTAAAAAGAAACTTCCAGACTTATTGGGCACGAAAACCCCATTAGATCTTGTACAAAACGTGATTTAATAGTTTTAATGGCACTTAATTAAATGGTTAAACCATGTGATCTTATTAAACCATAATTTAATGGTTTTTAATGGTACTTAGTCTGTGGTTAATCAAATGATATTCAGTCATTCCTTTTTTTAACAACCATGTGAGCAGAATGTACCATGCAAATAACAGGATAGAAATCATGAGTAGAGTCAATTTTAATTTAATGCCATTTCAGATTATTTTAATGACCATTAACGCAATTAAAATAAGAGAGTAACTTTTGCTATTCTAAACCATCTACATGTACATTATACATGATACGTGTTAGTAGCTAGATGGTAATATAAAGTGAACATATATAGCTTGGAACATTGGGATATTTATAGTATTATTTCTAGCAATGCAACTTACTCATGCAACTTACTAGCTAGTAGGGCTGCATTGATAGACAATGCTTACGATACTATATGTATCGCATTCGATATGATACGTATCGGGATTCCCCATTTAATTAACTACTACATTATTTTCAAAAATATAGGCATTAAGGGGTAACTACAGTAGCTACTTTCAATAGTGCCATCAATCTCAATAATATGAAAATATTTTGTGGCTCAAACATGAAAACCACCAACTCTGTAATAATTGACAAGGATTTCCATGGAACCCAAAATAATGATCAAAAGGATGACATATGGCTGGGTTTGAAATACCCAAATGCAAAAAGAAAAGTGTCTGTTAAACACACAAAAGCTGAAGGTGGCACCTTCTTACGTAAGTAAGGAGTTAAGGAGTTTGGAACAGACACTTATTTTCCTATGGCACCATTATGATTCTGACAAGAGTGTAAATAAAACAGTCACACATTTCTGTGGGAAAATTTGGAAAAATCTTTTGGACAATTTAATGCTGTAAGTGTTTTGTGATTCTACTTGAATAATTTATAGTATCAAAACATCTTTGATTTAGCGCGAGCGCAAGCGAGCTCCTATGGTATCACATGAAAGAATCAAGCAAAATAAATAAATAAATATATCAAATCAATAGTTTGACGATCTGAAAAAAACTGGTAATGCGAAGTAGTATGTTGTCGTAAACAAGTAGTCTATTGTCATGAATATGTATATAGCATAATAAAAATACAAAAAATGCAAAGAAAATATATAAAGAGGTGTAGAAACATCACGAGGTTTTTATTTTCAATGGCAGTTCGAATTACACACAGATAAAAACATTTACAACAATTAACATTGCGGTAAGCCGGATTAGCTCTGATGGAAATTAACGAGGCGGTTCCGGAAATATTCGTGCCGACCCCGAACAGCCGCGTCAATTGCCGTAAATGTCACGAAAATAGTTTCAGCTATATTCTCAACAAAAAAAGAAACTTTCGCAACTTTACCCATACATGAAGACACAATGAAAATATATTTTGTTTGGTCTTATATGTTAATACCTTTGTTAAAAGGCCAGCACTGTCATGAAAACAATTGTCCTTGAATCAAACTTGTACGCACAGTTATTCCCCTTGTTTTGGTTTAAACAGCGTTTCCGGGTGTTTTCTACAACAACAGATAACTTTAAATTAACCAATTACAGGTACTATTATTTCACAATTATAGAAAGAAAAACATATAAATAAATCATGTACAGAAAATACTATATCTGCTTTCCTTTGATTGTGTTTGTTTGATTTAACTTTGCATTACGTAGAATTTGATCCGTATTCATAAAGCTTCTCAGCATTGTCTTAATTCGTTTCAAGACATCTTCTTCATGTGTTTAATAAAGCCCACAGCTTAATATTTATCTTAAAATAGATGCTATATATAGTATCGCTGAGAGTTTAATAAGGATATTTGAAAATATGCAAACATCTGAAGTTTTGACTGAAGTAATATCGCCCCATTAACTAAAAGGTGACAAGTGACATTTTTCAGGTTTTGAGATAAACGCATTTGAAAGTTTTAATTAATGTTATTTGTTTATTTGAGGACCAGTTAACTCAAAACCTGGAATACAAGGATGAAACTGGTAATTTTACGTGTAATATGAGTTTTAGAGCTAATCTTAACCCAGTTGTTAAGGAAAATGGGTATTTTGTACCTTTTGGCAGAAGTACTTTTTGTAAAATAATTGCACAAGAAGGTGTCAAGTGGCAAATAGCACGCTAGAAACAAATGTAACAACTGTATAAACCAAAGGAATTCAAATGACATTGGACTCCTTCTGGCATGAATCGATATTAAGATTTTCAAGATATATTGTGTCATACGGTACATTTACTCAATACAAAATCTAGACTGATACAGTCAATAACAAGAACAAAGCGGCGATTTGCATGTACAAGTAGCAGTCTTCAGAAAGACGTTTTGATAAGAATTAATTGAATTTACACTTTAATTTTGTAATAATATTCAATGACGATTACGCTGTTAAAGTACATCAGCTGGCTTTTACTTTACATTTATTCTGTTTCATACTTGTCGCCCCAGCCAGGAATTGAAATTCTATTTTTCACGGTTTTCAAAATTCTTCCGGAAATATTCATTTTGTGCACAATTTAACAAATGAACAAAGTTATTCTTTTTTTGTAGTGATACTGGCGGTTTATTTCGTAGCAACTGTCAATATCAACTGAATATAACGTTATCTGAGTTTTCCTTCGGGTGACTGCATGGCTCTACGTTAGTGGCCAGAATATTGGATTCTGAGAAGCTGTAAATTACAGAGATTTTTTTGACTGCTGTTTAACTTTGACACTACGAACATGCACCCGATTTACACTTTCTCAAGATGTTGAGACCTTTACGTGTGTGCAGTATGTTTTAACCAGCTGCTTCCAATCTAGGACATGGTCATATCTTAATGGCACTAAATGCATTTTATTAATTGCCAGACAAACGAGAGAATTCCACTGTCTATCTATTTGAGAGTGACTTAATAGCAATAATTTTTGATTGCTCGTTTCTAAGTTGTGTTGTTTAGATATGGTATATATGAATGAAGAGTGAGTCCAGTTCTGCTTACCACAGTTATCCGAATGATATGTTATTTGTTTCATCATATCTTAAGATGAACATACCGACATTGTATTTATAAATAAGCATGTGGATTTAATAAGATCCCCTTAACACCCTCAGTCTTGTCTCATAAACAACATACTGCTTGTTTGTCACTTAACGAGCATACTCAACTGGAATGAGCAAAGTATGTACAATTAATGTATAGAATAATATATTTTCTTTGGAATATACTAGAATAATGTTATATAACCATATACTCTTCTGGAATAATACAGTTCACTTATCAGTGAACATGGTGAAGTGAATAAAGAAATATAAAATGATCGGACAGGGAAAGTAGCATCCAAGGAGAACAGTCAACCACAAAACACAGAAACAAACACGCAAACAGACTACGTATTCGATGGGATCTTCCTTCACCTTAGCTGTTTCTGTTTGTTTTATCTTATCTTGCTATAACATTTCATTTCTGGTGTTCGTTATATTTTCATCCATATCCTTGACCTCTCTTTTCGGATAAATGTTGCACAAATGGATTGGTCCTTTTTTATTGATAAATTGTAGTTCATATAAAATGCATTTTGGTAAGTAGATTTTTGGTGAGTAATCATTTTTATGGCACTGTGTTTAGGCGCCACACTTGTGCAAGACTTTCAGGCTTTGTAAAATGAACTGTTTTGTTGATTTCTTCCTTGCATAATGGACTCCATCTTTCAAAATGACTCTTGTTCATGCGCAATGTTCATTTTGTAAATACTTGTTTTGTTCGGTAGATTATTTTTCCCACTCAAATCTGTACCATGAAAAGCACTGTGCTGTTTCTTCATTAATGGTCACAGTATAATTTTTCTAACAGAGTAATATCTAAGGTTTTATAAAAAAAATATACAAACATGTTCTCTTTATTATTCTCGACCAAATGATACTGATGTGAAACAGATTTATATGTGTCCCCTATGGGATCCCTGACATACATTTATCAATTCTAAAAATGAAGTCTCTCTGTTTTACATATGATCTGAGATTATAGTAAAAGTTGAAAATGCCTTGCCTAGATTCGTCAGTGACTTTAGTATTACATTAAAAGCTGCATTTAGTACAGTACTTTCGCTTAATATTGCTCTCACCAACATTTCTCCAAGATGACGATGTGTATGATTTTCTAGAATATAGCTGCTGCTTTCTTACGTTTTCTTCTATGATACGTTTTCTTCTATGATGACAAAAACTAAAAATAACCAAATATGTCACTTGTCACCTTTTAGCACTAATGGGGCGATATGTTCTATTTAAGTAACTAGTTGCTTTGTTAATACGTGCCCTGGGCATTAATAATTGACAAGAAAATGCTGCTGATTCGTCGTAAAGTCGATTACTTAAAAAAATTAATTGGATTCTCTGATGTACCATTGATGAGAAAACGGCGGTGTATTTGGCTGTGGTGGATTCAACAGTGGGAAAGCAACCATGTAAACCATATCATCCAAACATATAAAACGTAGACTGTTTATATGGAAAACGATAGACTATACTGTTTTTTTTGTCAAATGTTTTATGCATTCGTACTCAACCATTTTCATTTCCACCAACATAATGTTGAAAAATTAAAGTATTATTTGCAAATATTAAAATACTGTCTAAAAACCTAACGCCGTTAGTTTTTTTAAGAATCAGTATTGCCGTTTGTCTAAAACGTACTGTAAGGATATATATATATTTATCCTTAAAATGGCATTGTTTATATCAAATTGTATTGACATTGTTTTTTTGTTTTTGTTTTTGTTTTTTTAACTGTTCTTTTTCAATAGAGGACCTCTATCCATTCACCCTGGTTGTACAAGTATACATCATATTGGGTATCTTGAACATCAATGTGCTCAGTAACTTCCTAATTTAAGGACCATGTATTGATTATGTATGGTTTGGTTAAAGGATATCTACAATATCTAAGCAATTACAAGTGACCCTAAACGCTTTATGTTAAACTCTCTTTTATTCTCAAATAAACATAATTATAATGAATTTAGTCTATAGACAACAGCTATAAATCAATTTATGTACAATTTAACAAACAATTTGAAAACGTGATTCGACAAATAGCTTAAACCTCATATCAATCTTTTCCGACAATTGCTTAATTTGTGATGTCATAAACCATTGATAACGTATCGGTGGAAACCTTACGGAACCTGGCTTCTCTGCTGCACATTATTCTAGCCCTGCGACATCTGAACAAGATAAACTCAGATTTTCGTACCACGTGAGTCTATGGCTCTTTGGATATTTGGAGATGAGGGGAATATGTCACCAGGACTTTATTAATATACGTATCTATCTACATGATCTACGCTCTGATGTCATGATTCAGATATCTAACAGGTAGACCAGTACCTGGTTGCATACGTACATATAGCACACATAATCAGACAGAAACTTTGCTCGCGCTATAGGTTTAACCTATTTCATATTAGTTGTATTTGAAAGAGAAAATATCTGAATGTAGTCAGTAGAAACAGTACTTTGAAAGTCATCTGTTTTCGCGAATCCTTCTTTCCATTAGGCTATTCCGGATAATATCCGTACACCCCTACGTAAGGACGTTTTCCCAGGTCTATCCAGCGGGTGTTTAAATCAAAACAATCCAGGGGTGTTTTACAGCAGGCGTGGGGCGGGGGTAGGGGCTGGGGAAAGGAAAGGATTTAAAAAGGGTTGTTTATGAAAACAAAAAAAGTGGTGTTTTTGAGGAGAAAACAATCCAAAATTGTTTTTTCTAGATTTTCCAGGAGAGGGTATGAGAGGGAGGGGGCTGGTGTAAAGCACTTTTGCGTCGGACACAGGGGATACTAGTGATTTTTTTTTCATGTACAACTTATGCCCAAAATGTCTATCTGATCTTTTTTTATAGATTTTCCAACATTCCCTATAACGCCAATAATGATGAAAAATGCTCATAAAGGCAAGATAGGTTTTTAAATTAGACAATAGTGCTACTGCTAGGGAATAAACTCACAGCTGCTTGCATCCACCAGTCCAGGGCAACCATGACAGTATTTACCCTTACAGATAATGTAATGGTATTTACAGTGCCATTCCCTTGCCCTTAAATTCACATTAAATTATTTTTAGTGTTCTTATAAAATCCTCATTAAAAATGGTACCACTGGTTTGATGGCCCTTAACTTGTTTACTTTATTCAAACCACAGCCTTGAAAATACTATTAAAGATGAGAAAGCAAGTTTAATGACCCCCTTAATACTGCAATGCTTAATGAGAAATTCTTGCCCATATTTTTTTTTAATACCATTATATTGTGTTTTAATAGGTTCGTTAAAAATAAATAATGGTCTATTAATTTTAATAGTTTATTAATTTAATGGTGTTTTCCCTATAGCAAATTATGAGGTTTCTTAACTGATTATTAAATGATTGTTCCATTAGTATCCAATTAAAATTTTAATGAAAAATGTCAGTCCATTTTCTTGACGTTTTGATGGTCATGCATGCAGTAGTGATGATCGGGACATGATTGCATGCATGTGCGTTTACAATGGCCTTCCTATATTGTCTGTTTATTATATTTCTACCTGACGGTATTTAGTTTTGTTATGTAGGTATGATATAAGTGGGATGGGTGTGACGTGTGCAATACGTTTTACGACTTTTACAACCCACCATGACTCTGTACTTCTTTACTGCTCACTTCGAATGAAACGATTGTTGGGCAGAGGTTCTACTGATTCCCATGTTAGCAATATAAATCCAAATCATGACGATTTGGTTAGGTATTGATTGACATGTCTATATATATGTGTATATATGAATTATTACTACATAATTGTTATTTTGATAGTCCAGGTGGTAAATATATTCATTTTTTTGATCGCCAAATTCGCAGTAAATGTTGATTTTATTGAAATTTATTAAAATATCATTAGTTAATGTTAAATATGTTTTGTTTTATTTTATTCAGAGATTCAAAATAACCTTCCCATGATCATATTGTATTATTAATACTTATATTGCGTTTTAATGCTGCTTGGTTTGCTAGAGTATACTGGCTGGCGGGGACTGCTTTATGTAGTTTTATTGGGATGACAATAGGGTAAGAGTTGAGTTTTGATGCAGCCTAGAATCTGGTTTAAACCTCAGCGGCCTTTTCGCCACTTATCGTTCCAGGCGGTAGCCCTATTGTCAAACTGTTTGTGCCCTATTGTCAACCTGTTTGTGCTCTATTGTCAACCTGTTTGTGCCCTATTGTCAACCTGTTTGTGCTCTATTGTCAACCTGTTTGTGCCCTTTTGTCAACCTATTTGTGCCCTATTGTCAACCTGTTTGTGCCCTATTGTCAACCTGTCTGTGCCCTATTGTCAACCTGTTTGTGCTCTATTGTCAACCTGTTTGTGCCCTATTGTCAAACTGTTTGTGCCCTATTGTCAACCTGTTTGTGCCCTATTGTCAACCTGTTTGTGCTCTATTGTCAACCTGTTTGTGCCCTATTGTCAACCTGTTTGTGCCCTATTGTCAACCTGTCTGTGACCTATTGTCAACCTGTCTGTGCCCTATTGTCAACCTGTTTGTGCCCTATTGTCAAACTGTTTGTGCCCTATTGTCAACCTGTTTGTGCCCTATTGTCAAACTGTTTGTTCCCTATTGTCAACCTGTTTGTGCCCTATTGTCAAACTGTTTGTGCCCTATTGTCAACCTGTTTGTGCCCTATTGTAAACCTGTTTGTGCTCTATTGTCAACCTTTTTGTGCCCTTTTGTCAACCTGTTTGTGCCCTATTGTCAACCTGTTTGTGCCCTATTGTCAAACTGTTTGTGTCCTATTGTCAACCTGTTTGTGTCCTATTGACAACCTGTTTGTGCCCTATTGTCAACCTGTTTGTGTCCTATTGACAACCTGTTTGTGCCCTATTGTCAAACTGTTTGTGCCCTATTGTCAACCTGTTTGTGCTCTATTGTCAACCTGTTTGTGCCCTATTGTCAACCTGTTTGTGCTCTATTGTCAACCTGTTTGTGCCCTTTTGTCAACCTATTTGTGCCCTATTGTCAACCTGTTTGTGCCCTATTGTCAACCTGTCTGTGACCTATTGTCAACCTGTCTGTGCCCTATTGTCAACCTGTTTGTGCCCTATTGTCAAACTGTTTGTGCCCTATTGTCAACCTGTTTGTGCCCTATTGTCAAACTGTTTGTTCCCTATTGTCAACCTGTTTGTGCCCTATTGTCAAACTGTTTGTGCCCTATTGTCAACCTGTTTGTGCCCTATTGTAAACCTGTTTGTGCTCTATTGTCAACCTTTTTGTGCCCTTTTGTCAACCTGTTTGTGCCCTATTGTCAACCTGTTTGTGCCCTATTGTCAAACTGTTTGTGTCCTATTGTCAACCTGTTTGTGTCCTATTGACAACCTGTTTGTGCCCTATTGTCAACCTGTTTGTGTCCTATTGACAACCTGTTTGTGCCCTATTGTCAACCTGTTTGTGCCCTATTATCAACCTGTTTGTGTCCTATTGTCAAACTGTTTGTGCCCTATTGTCAACCTGTTTGTGCCCTATTGTCAAACTGTTTGTGTCCTATTGACAACCTGTTTGTGCCTATTGTCAACCTGTTTGTGCCTATTGTCAACCTGTTTGTGCCCTATTGACAACCTGTTTGTGCCTATTGTCAACCTGTTTGTGCCCTATTGTCAAAATGTTTGTGTTCGTGATGTCACATGCTTTGATGTCTATTTATATTGTAATTGTTGTTTGTTGTAATACGTGGTTAACGTTGTGATGTGTGAAAGCTACATTTCCTCTTCGACGTTGATATCTTCTTTTACAATAAACGACGAGAATGCATAATTGTCTACATAATTATATACATGTTATGTTATTGATTTACCGTGTTTTGGCCACATGATTTTAAACAAACTGTACTTGCGTCTTTGTGTGTTTCTGCCTTGCGTTTAATGGCCTGCTATTAACATGTCGCCAGTTGTCAATCATTTATCCATTTCAACCAATCAAACCAGAATGATACCTCCGACAAACAACAGCACGTGTATAAAGCACGTGCAGCTATGTTATATACATTATTGTCAATATACTCCGACATCAACAATAGGGCGGAGATATCTAAGTACTGGCGACATGTCAATTTTCTCTCAACTAATTTGATACATGCTTGATGGCATTGGATTAACTTATTCTAAGTGTTATAACCCATTACGTAGCTATCTGCATGAGTATTATATTAACACGAGTTGCCATAAGCGAAGCGTTTTCATTTTGCTTATTATTTGCACATTAAATGTATTGGTACTGTTCGGAAAAGGACACCAGACGGCTGTGGTACTTATCGATTGCGAGTTGCGTTAACGAAAGTATTTATACATTTCGTGGAAATAACATTTGAATTAATAATTTAATGCACTATGATTACCAAAGGTTTTAGTTAATACGTAATGTTTTATGAAAATACGAACCATTTTATTAACTTTTTAATTAATAGGATCACGCTCAAATGTTCGAGTTGCTTAAGAATTGAATTGTCCACGTGTACCTTCAAAGACAGAATTTGCTTATTAAAACATAAACTGAAACAGTTGACGAAGCACTCAGAAACGTTATAACTTAGAGAATTACGCTAACAAATTAACCTGTACACGCTATGCCGAATACATATGTGTGTACTAATTACGCTGTATCCCCTACACGCTAAGTACAACACAGGAAGTGTGCATATATAAATGGTTTATTTATAGCACAGGTATTGTTTATGTAAACACAAGAGTTAAAATGGCAACGTGCCTTTTTTCTATTAACGACTGGGTACATCAGATGATTTAATGCAAATATGACGGTAATATTACTCACAAATATTTGACACAAAGTTTCTATCATCTGCGTTAAGGTTAACAATAAGCATATTCTGACTTTAACGAAACAACTCACGAATGTCTTATTTACTTGTTATTGTACCAAACACCGAAATGTACATTTGCAAATCATTGACATTACAAAGGAGAGAATAAAGCCTCTTTAGCTACTATTTCAACAGTGTTTTTATTCTGAATTTGGTTTTATTTGTTGCGCCTGTTATTCATGACATTGCCTGATACTCGATGTTGCATACTAATGTTACACTTAACGGAAATCTGAACGCACACGCTTTAAAATGCTTTTTATAGCAGCACTTCATTTTCTGAGCGTGTACTTCAGTAACTGAAAATAACAACTAAAACAATATTTAAAAGCCTGTTTTCCTTTCGACACACAGATAAACAAACACATCGCATACAAATACACGAAACAAGCCAAACTACCGATTATAAAATCAACAATTAAAATGCCACTTTATAATGAAACTATCATTGTTATAAAATCATCAATGCATTAAATTTGAGAAGTGAATACTTGAATGAAACTGATTAACCGGTCACTATTTCAGTAAAAAAAAAAAAGCTTAAATTTTGAAGAAATTGTTGGTGTTCTCAACCATAAGAGTCCGTTTAATGAACATTAGTCATAGATTTGCATCACGATAACATATTGACATCTGCAATGTCAAAGGTTTCCTACCCATTTAAACCATGTCGTACGACATCAATTAGTTCAAGTTGTCATTATAAAACTATTCTATATTTGGTGCTCTATATTTGTTTTAGGGGTAGTAATATTTACAATATGGTATGGGTTAATGCATTTAAGCAAACATACTACGTTAATATGTCATATTTCTATACATATACGGGGATATCTGGTTATCAAATCTTAAAATTATATTCAATAATGGCTTTTTCCATTTATATTGTATTGTTTAGAAATATTACTCAGTTTAAAGGCCCAACTGTGATATAAAATCCACTAGATGAAGCTGCGGCAGGTTTTACATTTAAATGTATACATGGTTAAATCAGGGAGACCTTTTTCAAAATATTGAAAATTCCACCTCATAAAAAAATTCAATATTTGGCACAGACGTAAACTGATATTAAACAATTGTATTGGTAAAAACATATTTGTGAAAAAATATTTCTTATTCCTAGTTTCAATTTTTTTTTAAACCCAACTGACAGAATCTTGAAAATATAGGGGAGGAGCCTGTTGGGTTATGAACTCAGAAGTGTACACAAATACACGTGGTAGTGTTTACAGCAGACGACACTCAGCGTTATGGCTTAGAGATAGGCAGTGGTTATAATTGTGTGTAAACCTCCTTAGCAGTACTCTGAGATGGGATGTTTGCATCTTAGAATATTCGTGTGTTCCAGACAACAAATCATCCCTACCATTTTCACATCAGAATCAGAAACACCACAATGCACTTCTATATCCCACCAATAAAAATATTGAATATTCCCTCCTCAAGCTCAGTGATGTATGTTCCTTAGTCATAACTATATACAATGTAATTCCTTATCTTATTATCTCAATCATGTCCAGCCATTCCTAAAAATAATTTGCAGTTATGCTTTATTTTTGAATGTTTATTCCCAACACAATGTCATCCTAACATACATGTCTAAATTATACGCATATCTTGTGTACTGCTGTATATATAGGCTGTTTCTCCAGACCAACTATAATTGGCTTAATTTTCAGTTAACATTGATAAATTATGTCATGAAATATTTGATGGCAGTGTGAAGTTCATAGCAATTCTTTTTTAAATTATACACAGTGCAGTGGATATTAGATGAACATAAAAGGGTAACTATAGGGTAAAACGTGAATAATACTAACAACTGTCACAATTCCAATAAAATAAACAGAAATTATACAAGTAGTTTGGAGTCATTAGTTTGAAAAACTTTACTCCTAGCTGATTTGTAATTTCTGTCGGCTGCAAACTCCATTCAGTGAGAATTGTTTACATGGGCTATTTTTGGTCATCCTCTGTAACTGACAGGCCTGTATAGCTGGTGTAATTGTTAAAACACACATCTAATCTCTCCCAACCAGGGTAGGGAATGTTGCCCCTTTAAGTTTGTCTTCAAGTTCAAGTGACCATGTTGTTAGTAAATGTTATTTAGTTATGACATCATTTGTTAAAGTCATATTCATAAACTAGTATTGCTCTTTCCTGTTTTGTGAACATGACCATGTCCAGATTGTACACACATAGTATTAGGGTAGAGTATGATGTGTTGTCAGGTACCAGACAATGCTGAGTGTTTTGCTCCTTTTCACATATATGTCTGTGCATGCATTCAATACAGTTATTGTTTTTGTTTTATATTACTAAATGAGTATTGCACAAGATTGAGAATCTTCGTACATTTATTTACAGTCATGTTTCTCATCCATATGTTCTTGGTATAATCAGCTTATTAGGCATTTATGTAAATTTGCAATAATTTCAGTCAAGCATGTAATTTTCTGCAGACTGACATTGTTGCTGGTTGTATTAATATCGGGTTGTATTTATAGGTTATTAGATTTGTATTGGGATACATGCACCAGTTCTTTAGGAGCGCAATATTTATGCGCGTAAGAACGAGTGCATATATCCCAATATAAATCTAATAACCTATTTATTGCATATGCATTTTTAAATTAGAACAATAAATAGGTAAATTTTCACCAAAAAACATTTATTTGAAACAAACATAGTGCCGTTACACAATGAAATCAACGTTGTTTACAGCACGTGACATACATTCTTTGACATGAACATAAAAGTGCACCAGTCACGAACGAGTATAAATTTCACACCCAATATGAATTTTTGAGCGAATAGTGGCGTTTCCTGTTAACTTAAAATAAACGGAGCTTGCATATGAAATATGAAATAAGTGCTATCATTTGTTTAGACATGAACCGTGTATGGGTTATCATTTGTTTAGACATGAACCGTTTATGGGTGATGTTGGTCTGTTTGGCTTCACATACGCATTTTGTTATTAGTTATTCATTGCTTATTATTTGATATCGTTAGAGCGCGTGTCATTAAAATGATGACCATAATAAATCCGACGGGTTTCCATATGACAAACAAACATGGTGTCAATTATACATGACTTTTAAGTGCATAAGTGTCTTAAAACACAAACCTGCGCCGGTCTGTTCCACTGACTTATAAAACAAATCACGTTTTGCCAAAACAGACACCTTATTTGAAATTGGTAACGTCTTAATAACCGAACGTTAGGCGGCAGTAGATGTACTAAAGGAAAAACTAAAGGACGAAACGCAACTCAATATTAATAATCAAATATCTTGGCGTGCATCAAATATATTGATGTGTATTTAACTATAATTGTATCTCAGTATTTAGGTCTGAATGTCAGATAAACGTTCACAAGCAAAGTCAAGCGTTACGTTATATAACGCGGACAGCATATATTAACACCGTATTCAGTAAGAAATGGTATTGGCACGTATTCGGTGTTAGGAGGACCCCTAATATGTTCACGGTTGTTTCTTGGCGGTTTCAAAGCGTTTTTTGCTTGGGTGCGGAAGCGCTGACGTAGGTGCTTGAGACGAAAATACGCGTCATCTTGACGTGACGTAACATCTGGACATCCTCTTTTTTCGTTATGAAAATATTTTATTTTTCCATTTGCACAATTATACAATAATACACATATTTACAAAGAGCAGTTACATTTTCTAAATACATCTTTACATTATATAACACTACAAGGGCCCCACTTTCGGGACATGATTGACAGGTGAAGCTACGCCCCCAGCGGATGACGTCACGCATAAATTATGAAAAAAGTAGAACCGTATCTAAGGTGACCTCGATTAGGAACGCGTTTTGACATGTTTTTGTAATGAGCGCGCGTGATTTGATTTATAAGTAAAAACGAGTTTTGAGGGCATGCACAGATCTCGACCAATCGGTGGATCGAAAACATTGATCATAAATAGTATAAAGGATCGCTGAAGTTCATTACGGTGTAACAGGGGGTCTAAGTAACAATGACTACAAAAGATATGTTGTATATTGTCAATGATCAGGGTTTTATGGTTAAAAGGTGTACAGAAAAGATGTCGTTATAGAATAGGGGAGGATCTTTTCCTATTAGCCACGGAATTTGAGAGGAAAATATACATTCACGCGAGATATTTTGAGGGTATATATTCTACCAAGAAAGGAGCAACGTTTAAGTTACTACGATGGAAGGAATTTGTGAACGTGATTCTAGAAGTTCAAATTAGAATCGCTAAATGTCAAGAAATGAAACATCATTTAGGAGGTAACTAGTACTTGAGCTTAACTGAAGGAATCGCTCGGGTGGATCTGAGACAGTTTTGGTTACCGGAAGGATCGACAGATGTAAAACCTACGGAAAAGGGTATATCTTTACGTTATGAACACACATATTTACAAAACAGTTTGGAGAATTGGTGAAAAGATTGAGCGATTTAGAGTGTCATGTTCCCGAACTGAACAACACGGTATCATGTAAGGAAAGAGAAGATCACAAGAATCAGTTAGGAACCATGATGTGTTCCGATTGTAATCCTAATGATTACACAAATTGATAGAGAATGTCATAGAAAAGTAATAAATGTGTCCTTGTCGCAGAATAGTTCTTAAATTACTTATATATGAAAGAAGATCACAGGATTACGAAAATAAAATTTTGCAAAGGTGTTTAATTATAAGATTAATTTGAACGATGTAATACATATGCCCAGATATATTATTAAAAAAAAAAAGACTTTGTAAAGTACAATATTAGAATTTGCTTTTGGCAAGAATGTATACAACCCAATAAGATCACATCTTGAAGAGGTATTGCTTTAATTCTCAGCATGTTGTAGCTTTTCGGGTTCACAAAAGCTTCAGAGTGCTAAATAAAAAGTAACCAGACCAGATAACTCGTAGGTGATCAGTCTTTTATGAATCATATTTTGCTATTGTATAATCTATCTGTTTTAAAACCAAATCGAGCAGTTATTAATTTTATAATGAAAAAAGTATATATAAAAAATATATTAATCATAAAATGAAAATTTATATAAATTAACAACATGTTTACGTTTTTGTGATTTTTAAGGAATAATTAACTTTCTTTTGAAAAGTGGCGGACTAGTTTTAGTTGATACAATAGTTTATATAAAATACGTTATTGAAATGAAAACCTAAAACAAACTCTGACAGCAACATATAAATTCCAATGGTTTAAAACTATCTAATCATAATTAAAGTAATCCAACTTTGATACATACACTAACAACACATTCGTTATTCAAATTATTTCACTATTAATTATATTCGTGTAAGGTGGTCTTACAACACATTCGTAATTCAAATTATTTCACAATTAATTATATTCGTGTAAGGTGGTCTTATAAAATGCAGTTTATGTAATACTGTTCATAAGGGCCATCTTATCTTATATAAAAACTAAAGTGAACTTCTAAACTAAATGAAATGTACACCTTCTTTAGAAGTATGTGATGGTTACGGTAGATAAACAGCATCCCCTTTGTCCTTTGTATTCAACACAATAGTACATGTATAGTTTATCAAAAAAAGCACTGACTTATAGAGCCGTATCGTCGTTATAACACATCAACTGTTTAAAACTTAGTAACTGTTTAACTCGAAATCTAAAGCGAAAATCCTAGAGATATATAGTGAGCGAAATTAAAAAGTACATTACCTCAATTAGTCCAAGACAGTATTCTCTATACGTTATATAGGCGCCATATAACCTTTTCATGTGTTGGTGCGCCTTAAAACCCCAATTCAATTCAATTCTATACGTTATAGAAAAACACTACACCGATTGTGTAGGTAGCAGCTTTTGATTATCAAAAATCATCAAATTACCTCCTTTTACGGTTTCCATAGCATCCATAAAAGAATAGTGCTTGGCAAAATTTGAAATTGTCTAAGGAATATATAGTACTCGGAGAAGTGTATTTAAAACATCCAACATTGTTTAAATAATGCGCTGTTCAAGCTGTCTTACGCCCTCAAAACCTGGCCTATGGGAATACCAGCAAAAAAAGTGGGTACTATTTATGTGTGGATATATTACATTTTCAGAAAGGTCTTGGATAGGGGAGCTGTTTTTTTTTTCTGTATACAAATATCATTTTCACGAGTTTCATAAAAAAGAAAAAGGTTTAACAAAAGGTTTAAACTTCTCTGTTTACTTTCTTGTTTTATTCCGATAAAACTTTTATGATCTGCTATTATATAGACTTTCTAACGATATAATATCATTTATGAAAACCTATTAAGAAACAATAAAAATATGGAAAAACAGCATGTTCAAACTTGTTACTCACACACCTTGGTCTTACAGTAAAAGGTAATATTGGGATAATATTATGCATAGTGTTTTATTTGGTAATATTCTTTTTTAATTTGGCAACACACACTTTAGTGTTTATTCTACTTTTTAAACCAATCAAATGGCTCAGAATTTCAAATACTTGCACCATATATTCATGAAGATTTTACTAGCAGCGCTCGTCACGGTTTAGAGTTTGACCTTTATAGAGACTATCGATAAAACATAAGTAAACACTAAGCCGGATAGAGTCTATGAAGAGAAATATTCACCACTAAGAAACCACGGTCGATCGATACGCTCCCTCCGTTTCGGTTTATATTGGTGAAGATTTTTCTTCATAGCCTCTATCCTATACACAACATCAAGATACATCATAAGCAGGAGAAAGTGTTTATCTAAAAGCCGCAATTAAAGTTTCATTAAACTTTTTAAAAAATACCCATTTTATTGAAACTGCCCAAAATATATTTTTCGCGGTTAAATAATCTTATATATGGACTCCGAAAATGTATACACTTGAATAGAAACAGTGTACGGCTAACAAACGGCTATTGGATTCAGAGGGTGAGGAGGAACCAGAACAAAAACGTTGGAAATTAGTCGATGTACATCATGAAGCAGATTCTGATAATTGAGGGAGACCGAAGAACAAAAAGTGTTCGAATTTATAAATAAACGTGCGTGAGATAATAACGAATCTGAATGGAAGCAGAAAGTAGAAACATGCCGGAATGAGGGAGTGCCTTTAAAGGAGGCTAAGCAGAAGGCTGACTCAAAGTTTGAGGACGAACATAAAAAAGACACTTGAATGAATCGCGTGTTTAACGCGAGCAGTGCCATGAAGTCGGCTTTGACAAAATATAAACATCTGATTGAAGGCATGCTTAGTAATGATGAATCGAATAGCACAGACGAAAAAACAGACACTGACGAGGAGGGTGAGGATTTGATAAATAAGATTCAAGATTCAAGATTCAAGATTCTTTATTAAGTAACGTAAACATTACAATGTTTCTTGTTACGTGATACAATGAATAATATTATATACAACAGTCAGTCGTGATAAGTATGTGCATAGACATGAAGGCAATGAGCAAAACATGATTTATACGGAAAAGATATACAAACATATATTGAACGTGAGGTTGTACTAAGTACATTGAAAAAAATAATAGAATAATGCAATGTGTATGTATGTACATATATACATATTGAAATATCATGAAGAACTTTAAAGCATATAGATGTGCAAAAGATGGTGTAGTATTTACTTTAAGTGAGATTTACAGTACATTTTCATGACGATTAACTATGTTTTGACGAATAATTGTCGCTTGATATACAAATTTACAAAGTTTTGAGATAATAGAAAAACTAACAGACTGCATTAGCTCAATAAATTTATAAACGCTTGGTCTAACAAAGTAACGTGATTTAATATATTGTTTTCGAATGTCAGTGTATGCTAGACATATACAAATAAAGTAGTATTCGTCTTCTAGATCACCAGAATTGCAAATTTAACAGTAGCGTTGATCATGGTCGATTCTGTTAACACCATAACGACCTGTTTCAATCCGCAGTTGATGCGAAAACAGTCTTACCTTAGTAATTGCAATACGAAATTTCTGTGGTATTTTATCGAGATAATACTCATAATTGAAAGTGGTCTCACAAAGTCTGTATGTACACAAAGATCGACTGTTATTAACAGTAGTATACCATGATTGAACAAATTGATCGATTATTCTTTGCTTGAACAAAAGATGAAAAGTAAGTAAATTACCGCCATCTGGGTTGTTCCTTACATCAGAAAAACCGGTATCATTTAACAATGTTTTGACACGAGAAACCCAATTAGTTTTACCCTATGACAGTCGAATGTTAATGACTTGTACACATGTTGTAAAATGATATTGTCAGATCTAACAATTTTGCACCAATACTTAACAATACGGACATATCTATTAACATACATAGGATATCTACATAACATAAATTAGAAAGAACAGAATTTTAAACATTTTGAAGAATTTTGCTGAATGATTATAGTTTGTATTTTATTATTTGTTTGTATATTCGATGTGGATTAAACTATGAATTGACTGTATAACTATTTTCACACTTTGATTGTAAATAAAAAATAAAGTAACTAGTTAACAAGTGTTGTGTTCTATGCATATAAAATCCAATACATGTATATAGAAGTGATTAAGTAAAAAATATTTAAAACTAAGAATGATTATCATAAATTAACACCTTTAATGCGTCCGTTTCAGACACTAATGATTCATATCGAAAAGCGCCAATAAGCATCGATTGTATAATTCTTGTTTGTATTTCGTTTTTTATCGTTGTCGTCGATGGACAATGAGACGCATCATTCAACTGATTCTTGTGATCTTCTCTTTCCATTCATGATACCGTGTTGTTCAGTTCGGGAACATGACACTCTATATCGCTCAATCTTTTCACCAATTCTCCAAACTGTTCGTATACCCCTTTTCGTAGGTTTTACATCTGTCTATCTTTCCGGTAACCAAAACTGTCTCAGATCCACTCGAGCGATTCCTTCAGTTAAGCTCAAGTATGTTTCATTTCTTGACATTTAGCGATTCTTTTTTGAACTTCTGAAATCACGTTCGATAATTCCTTCCATCGTAGTAACTTAAACGTAGCTCCTTTCTTGGTAGGATATATACCGTCAAAATATCTCACGTGAATGTATATTTTCCCGTCAGATTCCATAGCTAACAGGAAAATATCCTCTCCTATTCTATAACGACATATTTCTCTTTTGCTGCCATTTTCTGTACATCTTTTAACCATAAAATCCTGATCATTGACAATATACAACATATCTTTTGTAGTCATTGTTACTTAGACCCCCTGTTACATCGTATTGAACTTCAGCGATCCTTCATACCATTTATGATTAATGTTTTCGATCCACCGATTGGTCGAGATCTGCTGCTCACACATACGCATGCCCTCAAAACTCGTTTTTACTTTTAAATCAAATCACGCGAGCTCATTACAAAAAAATGCCACAACGCGTTCCTAATCGAGGTCACTTTAGATACGGATCTATTTTTAGACACCCTTTCTATAATTTATGCGTGACGTCATCCGCTGGGGGCGTGGTTTCACCTGTCAATCATGTCCCGAAAGTGGGACCCTTGTAGTTATAACTCAACAAAGCACATGTTTTATTACACACTCTCGAAAAATAAGATTATATTAGACGTGATAGGAGATAGGCTGTTAGAACGGTAATGAAAGGACAGAATAGATGAAAAGAATAACAGAGAGCAACAGAAGTGTATTGCCACACTCTACGAGCTGTTTTAAACGTGGTCAGTTCTGAGCTGCAAAATGTTTCCATTTATCGTTGTGTTGTCTTATTTTTTCCCTAGATGTCGCTATTATTCTGTTTTCATGTTTTCAGTTTTGTTTAAATATAGTATTCAGGTTGCAACACTGGGAATTGTCTTTGTATATTTACTTCTGAAAATAAAATACTTCGGAATCATTAATATACAATTTAAAATGCAAGAGTTAGCCGCTTTTGCCATAATTCCAAATGAAATCGTTTTAAAGTCTACATTGCAATGTAAAAGGTTTTGTACTTCTGTCCAAAAGGCTCGAGTAACTGGACATTCCCAAAATAAATATTACAAAAATCACAAAGACTTGTATCGCAATTTTACATTGATGCAAAAGGTGTTTGTTGGGAGAACTCGCATTATATACTTATACTGGAATGTTCTAAGTTTAGTGTCAAATAAGCATTCGAACGGTATTAGGTGAATCAGTTTAGATTCGTAAATGTTTCGTCCCGCTTCATATGAGGTTTTATAGTGAGATCCTTCTGAATACGTCTAATTTGCTTCTTATATATAACTTTATTTGCATTCGTTGATTTCTCTATTTCTTTTAACAGTGTTTGTTCAATACCAATATTGTTTCTAGTTTCTGTTGAATTGCTTTCTTCCACCTCTTTGGAATGCTTTGTATGATTGTATAATATTGAAGAAACTCGAAGTTGCTTAGATTTAAAAACGGTTTTAAATGATCGAATGCGTAAAATGTTTTAACCCTAATAGTATATAACTGTTCGATGTATTGTATACCTTTACTATCCCATGTTTTTCTATAAAACACTTTCCCTCTGTGTTTAATATAAGTATTGTTCCATATAATTTGTCTCGAATATTGATCAATATTTTCCCTAAAATGTATTGTTGACCATGATTCAAATATTTGCGATAAAAACGGTAATTTAAGAGTTATTGTTTTTGCATTAATTGTATTAAAATTGCTTTCAAACAATGTTTTTCCTCAACATTTATTGATTTCTTCCATGAATATTCATGAATATTGCCTTCCAATCACCGTGATTGTTAGGATCAAGAAGTCTTTTAATCCAGCCTGCTTTTATGGAATTTATAAATAGGTTTATATCAATAATTTTTAACCCCCCATTTTCATAATCCTGAATAATTGTGTTTCTGTTTATTTTATCGGGTTTGCATTCCCATAAAAATTCAAACATTTTGTTTTTTATTCGGTTAATACAAATTTCATTTGGACTCTCTCTCTCTCTTGTTAGAATATATGAGTTTGGGTAGTGCAAATGTTTTAATAACGGTTATTTTTCCAATTATTGATTAACTATGTTTTTTCCAACGTTCTAAACAATTGCAAAATTCATCTGTTTTTGGTATAAGGTTTTCCTGGTGGCATTTTGACCTATCATTTGTAAAAACAATTCCCAGTGTTGTTGCTTTATTGTTTGTCCATATAAAGTGTTTATCTTAAAGCAATATTTTTCATCTGTATTTTTGAGTGAGCCAACACGCAATATTACCGATTTGTTTATGTTTAACTTCAGTCATGATGTCAAACTGAATTTATCTATTAGTCTATTAAAGATTCAAATGTTTTCTTCGAACCATCTAGTATGAAAGTGGCATCATCTGCAAAAGCCGTATTTTTTATTTCTTCAACAGCCATTATTATATCTTTAATGTCGTTTCCTGTTATAATAGCTTTATAAAGAATCTCAATTACAACTAGGAAAATATAAGGTGACAGTGGGCATCCTTGTCTTACTCCTCTTTCTATTCTAAAAAAGTCAGACATGTGTCCGTTGATTGATACACAACTTTGGGCATCTCTGTACATCAGTTTAATCCAATTAACAAGCGATATTAGAAAATTGAAATATGTTCTAATTTTGTAAAATAAAATCATGATCTAAGCTATCAAATGCCTTTTCGAAATCAGCAAAAAAAATATATGTCCTGGTAAATTGTCTTCGTTCAAACAGTCGATTATTTCAAATATTGCTTTCCCGTTTATTCTTTCCTGAGGAATATAATACTGTTTCATTTCGGATTGTACTTTTAATAACCTCCAAAAAGTGTTAGAGTTTGCATCTTTATTCATGTAGACTGTTTCTAGTAATGTATTTCGTATTCGTTCTTGATATTCCTTGTCTAAAATTTACATTATTATTTAATTTACAATACCCTGGACCTCGTGGTTGTTTTTCATTTTTAAGATTAAAATATACTATTGAATGATCGGAGCGTAGAATTGCAGTAATTTTACACTTTGAAATAGCATTAACACTATTTGACGCTACTAAAAAGTAATCGAGTCTACAGAATATTGGAGCTTTACGGTTGGAGTGCCATTTATAATGACGGGTAGTTGGATTTAAAAATCTCCATATATCATTAATGTCATTTGCCGATATAATATTATTTATTTTTTCTCTACTTGTTTTATTAGTGTTAACGCTACCATTTTTAGCATTGTGAACTTGTTCACCAAGTTTCAGTAACAATGTTTTTTCACGAATCCTAACTACAGCCTCACTGATGAATCGACGCATTGCCTGGAAAAGAAGACCCATATTTTAACAGGTGTTTCTTCTTTTCTAGTGCGGATACAAATAAGGTAATGACATTTAGAAATTTCAAATAATTTCCTCGATACATTGTTGAAGTTATATATTGTTTATTTAGCTATTTCATCTATTGTTCCATCGTTTTGCTGTGCGTTCTATAAATAGATCAATCATCATCTCGTGATCATTACGTGATCTTGCCTAAAATGTATTCATACGCTGTATTGTTCTCCTAGGATAGTGTATTGAGATTTGCAACCAGTTAATTTTATAACTTATTTCTCTTGCAACACCATCAAACGCATATCTTCCATCTTTCTTGGATTTATATATTTAAGAAATATACATGGCCTTTATAGTCTTCATATAATATTTAATAGGTTTGGTCAGTAATGGTTATCGCATAATCTACTATCCTTTGTAAAACGTCGTTGCTGCCCATTCTCCGGAATAAGATTTTTAGCTTACTTTGTAGTACGCTGTGTAATATTCTTAAGTGTTTACCTCCCTTGCTATGAAGTTAAAATGACTGATTCGGTAGTAAAATAATTCTGAATACTTGTGCCAATCGTGTCGGCGAGACCGAATGAAAATCTGGGTATATATGACGTCATTTGATCCCGAGTGACTATTTTTATTTTAAACTTCGGGTCTATTCGGACACTCCGGTTTTAGAATAAGTCCCATTATAGTTCCTCAAAATTTGTAAAGGATTGTTAGCTCAGTCGGGAGAGCGGCAGTCCTAGAAAATTATAAAGCGAGCGGGATAGGACCCAAATTTTATTCTAATTATATTTGTTTTATGTAAAAAAGTTTGTTTAATTCATGCCCAATGGTCTTAAAAGGGGTACATCAGGATTTTTCTAGAAACATCTTAAATTATAAAATTGTTCCAGTTCACGATATAAAACACTATCAATCAAAATGTGAAGCTAGAACCATTTCGTTAATGTCTAAAGTTTCAGAACACCATATAGCTAGGGTGGAATCGCACGTACTATGCTGAAATTAACCCTGGTGCGTCACCTAGGATAGCACGTATTCCTGTGCAGAATGAATTTCTTTGCAAATAAAAGATTTTGTAGGCTCATTATGTTTTGGTCAATGTAGAATAAAAATAAATAATATTTGTCAATTTTAAATCGGACACCTAGACCCCTATAAAAAGCCTGATGTACTGCCTTTGAGACTTAAGTCGGAAGACAAATTGTGTGTGTATGTGGAGAGAGTGGGGGGGATTATTTTTAAATATTTTACGACTTTTATCTGTGCGTCAATTTGGTAGAGGTAGACCTCTTCTGTTTTGAAACAAACTCTTAGAACCACAGTCCTGCCGCCCGTTTGTGAGTAGCTGTCAAACATTCTTCAATGTGAAAACGTGGAACAAGCGGGACAGGAACGTATGACTGTAGCATTGAGAGATATACATTACACAAACAAGAGCAGATCTAAACACAAATATGTTACCTTTCATTACAATTTTTAAATTACATGTAAAACGGATTGAATTATATTCTGTTAAGGCCAAAACACAAATGTGTTTAAAAACAAAACAAAGCATAAAACAAATGGAGCAAAAAGTTGTTGTGTCGGGGGTGAAAACAGCGATTCGGTTGTGTGACAGGAAACAAAAACACTTTCTTGTTTAGTCCTAAGGTAGTGAACGGAATTTACCGTGACTTTGGTGATTATTGTCAACAAATGATTTGTCGATTTAAAAAAAAAAACACAAACAAATTACAATTAGGGATATGAATCGTGAAATTCTCAGTAGCGTAATGTACTCCGAGTTGTGAGAATGAACTACAACGGTATCCCGAGACCAGTGGTATTCCGAGTTGTGAGAATAAATAACAACGGTATCCCGAGACCAGGGATACTCCGAGTTGTGAGATTCAAATCAAATGAGCGCAAAGATTTATAAGTTATGTTTGCCATCTTCGGGATGGTTAAAATGTTGTGCTGTTGATTTTATTAATATTGAGTTCTGCTCAACCCGGGGCTAGAGGGCGTGAGCGGTAGCTAGCATATTTCACTACCACTCATGAACAGTCTCAATCAAACCGAGACTGCAATATTTCATATGTGTCGTGCTCGGCCGTTTCCAAAGGTCCATTATCATACTCTTTTGTATATGTGTAGTCTGTATGAATCTACTACAAGTTGTGTGTAAAACATATGTTCTTTTAGTTGAAGGTCACACTTTTTGGAACAAGGAAACTTCAGGGAGAATTTGTCACTTTACAGTGACATTCCATGTTTAAATTTGTATATTATAATGTTTTGTGCAGTGGGGTCTTTCAGACTACACTCGTGTTCATTTGATTTTAATCATACTTAGTAGGTCGATATAAATGCAAGGTTGTTTCCTATTTTAATTCAGCTATATTGGTCAAAGGGTCTATGAATTACCTCCCCTTGAGTTGACCAAATTAGCTGTCTTGACCTTTTTGACGCTATATTCATTTCTTATGACTCAAACTTTGGCAGGTGATGACAGGTGATGTTTTTGATATGCTTTAACACCTGTGAAGATATGGTTCAGATATGATGAAGCGTTTCGGAGATTCATTTGCATTATAACCAATCATTCCTTTTGTTCCCTTCTTTATTCCTGTATATACCTTACCGTATCTTGTTTTAATCGCCTTACTTCCAGATACATTAAACAATGCATTGATATATTATTACATGCAATAATGTATTATTATTAAAAAGAGTTGACACATTTTCAGTCCATCCATGTCATGCGTGATTGGAAAGAAACCTTCCATTACATGGATGCACAAATCATAGTTCACCATGCTCTCAGTACCTTCGGTACTTTGATTCTTATCGTTATCAACATCAATAACTGTATTAAAATCCCCACCTATAATTAAAGTTTCATGATTATTTTTTTAAAACGAATTCTACAATCAGAAAATTTGTATTATCTGTGACTTTATTCGGATCATACACATTAAGTAGTAATAATTCTCTATCATCTTCTTTAATTTTAATGATTGCATTTTGCCGTTAATTATATTTTTATGTTCCATTACGTCATCTGTCAAATTTGAGTTGATAAGAATACCCACGCCAGTACTAGTTTTGCTACTTCCGCTGAAAAAAGCATCATTTCCCCACTCAAGTGTCATTTGGTTAACGTGCTTTCATCGCAATGAAGTTCTTGTAAAATATATACAGAGTATTTATTTTGTTTCAGCCACTCAAATATTTGTTTTCTTTTATTGTAATACCCAAGTCTTTTTACATTAAAGGTACACAACTTAATGTCCATTGTTTATATTATTTTAGTTTGGATGTAAAAGGCAACGTACCATCGTGCTGTACAGAGAAGACGGAAAGGAAATGTGATAGCGAAATAAAGAAATAAGATAACTAAGATAACTAGACAGCTAAGTAGAGTGAGTGGGAATTCCTGAAAAATCATTTATGATTTAAAATATTGGGGGCTCTGGCGCCCCCAAGATTTTGTACAAAACTGATAGACCAAGTATTATAACAATACATAGCGATATTCAATATATACCATTGCTATCAGTGAAGTTCAGACAAAACTTATCAAATTGACACTTTACCAATAACCTAATGCCTATATGCATAACGTTTTAGTATACAACGTATCGAAAAGCTAACTCACAACAAAACAACAAAAGAAGAAAAACACACAGATTGAGCATTGAATAAGTTATACATGTATATGTGTCGGTTTGATGGGTTATAATATAACAAAGCACATTCTGCGATGCTGGCAAACTGGAAAATAACATATATAATTAGAAACTGATAAAACATGATTTTTCATCTTTAAATGTATTGAAAAATATCAAAAGGTTGTATTTTTTCATTAAAGACTCTTCCACTTTCGTGTATTATAGAACAGATTCATTATCATAAATTAAATGTAACCTTTTGAAATAACTGCAAGACCTACTACATATCAAATTGTTGTTTTTATGTTTTATTTTAACAAATTGCATGCTTATAGGGGGTACATCAGGATTTTTCTAGAAATATCTTAAATTATAAAAATGTACCAATTCATGATAAAACACTTATATCCATCAAAATATGATGTTCGAACCATATTGCTAAGGTTTAAACTTTGAATACACCATATAGCTAGGACGGAATTGGGCATAAAATGCTGAAATTAACCCTGGTGCGTCACCTAGGATAGCACGTATTTATGCATACGTATTACTGTACAGAATTAATTTCCTTGTAACTAAGGGGTCATTTTTAGCATCATTCATTATGTTTAGGCGCTTTAAAATAGAAAATATCATTATTTGTCAATTTTAAGTCGGACCCCTAGACCCCTTTGAAAAGCCTGATGTACTCCCTTTAAAGCCAGGAACATGCATATTGGAAAAAAAAAAAAAAAAAAAAAAAAAGACAGAAAAATAATTTTGATTACCGTTGGTAACTTTTGCTATTATATGTTTTTAGTGTTTTTGAACATATAATATATCAAACAATGTGAATGGATTATACTACAATACAATATACATGTGATACAACCGGAAACAACAACACTATTATATCTATATTCAAACTCATTTAGATATGGAATATGATAAAAACCGGTATAAATTGTATTGCATATTTTGACGTAAAAGCCTACTTTCGGAATTTGTCTAAACAGAAATCAAAGCATAACTATAATGTGTTTGATTATGTTTTTGTTTGCACGTTTGATGAAGATAACAATTTAACTTGATATAAAGAGAAACTGTATTTTTCCATTTGCATGTGGGTGCTCGTATTCTTAAATTTACAAACGTTATAAGAAACGGCTATTAACGCTTCATCCATTTGTTTTTCTCTCTAACGAAACGAAATTTTAGAGGGATACAAGGATTTTCCTTACAATGAATTTGTATGAAACAGATAATAAAAACAATAAAACTCGTGAGATTGCGCTACATCCATAGTTTTCCCTCTAACGAAAAGAAATTTTAGTGAGAGATTGTTTTTTTAACAACGATTGTGTATGACAAATAAGAAAACTCATGAGAATGTGTTTATATTAATCAAAATTACAAGCTCGCCATTCCTATAAGTAAGCAGGATCAGATATATATACATTTGCATCGCCAGTACATTTGGAGGCAACAGTTACACACATATACAGCGAGAAGAGTATGGTTACAGATGGGAATAATTAAAATATATTAACAGATAATATATACATAGTTTGCATTAGTAATCACAATAGATCTACGTAATTCCCATATTGTTAAAAGCAGTTATAATATATTTCTAAATAGTTACTACCTATCCATATTTTTTTTTATAAGATAAGAACAATTTGTCTACGTAATTCATATAATGTCAAGTACAGTTATACTATACATGTAATATTGGTAAGTCCTATTCACATGTTTAAATAAAAAGCAGAACGTAACACTATTATTTAAAAAGCACATCATTTGAATAATTGTAATTCTTCAAAACGCATGCAACTCAAATGATTTCTTTCTTTATTTATCATGTTTATGTATTTTGCCTTTTACATATCCGCCGAGCAATAGCACTTTTACCTTTACGATTTGAAAACATGAATGTCCCATGCGGTATACACGTGCATGCGTAAAATAGTACAGACAATGGTCATTCGTACAGTGTCAAATGTGAACATTAAATGGATTATTTGAGTAGTGGATATGTGTTACTATATAATATTAAATGGATTACTTATTTTATGGTTGACGATCATAAACAGACAGTAGAATAGTACTGTACATGGAGGTAGGTCATTCAATCACCATATGAGCCTAAATACATACATATATGTACATACATACACATACATATAGACGTATACATATATTCTCATACATATGAACATACATACACCTACATATACTCACACATATATATATATATACATACATATGCATATCTCGCAATTGATACCATCCTATATAACTTGCACATATGATCACTCCCACAAAACACATAACTTCCGGCTAAAATGTCTACATTGAACAACTATCAACTTTATATTTGCAAGTTTGAAAAACCCATCACACTTATAATTATAATTATGTCATTAAAATATATACTTTTTATTTTCATTGGTTTGATATGCTCTCTAATGTGAAAACGCCACGTTTTAAATTATTTCTGCTTTACCGTGCATTACATTATGCTTTACTTATACAATCCTTGTTTAGGACAGGTGTTGGTCAATACAGTTTCTCTCAGACGTTAAAATATACTCGGTAAAAAAAGTTTTGGACCAGGGTATATAAAGTCATATAAAAATAAAACTAGTGGACAACATTTAAGTATCTTTTTTTAGTAACCAAGGTCAACCCTACCCGGTAAATTTGGTACCAGAAACATTAAATTCCAAACAAGATTTGATTTTAAAAAAATATCGCGAACACACAGGGTCTGTAAAAATGTTGCAAAGTCCATACAAAGTAACAGTTACGGACACATTCGAGTAACCAATAAAAAGATTATTATTTTTTCGCAAACTTTCATTGTAAACGATAATTATTGTTGATTGTTGATCTATTGTGAATTATCAACTGAGATAATAAGGGTTATGGTCGAATGTCATGGTTCAGCGATCATTGTACGGGTTCGAACACTGCCATGGTCCAAAACTTCTTTTACAGAGTATATGATTGTTACAATGCATTTATGCACACCACCTGATGATGTTCGTTGTGTTACATATTCCGGTAAGTGGTTTTCTTCACGACCAACTGCTGTTGGTCTTATGTGACTGTCATTAAATATGGCTTACTGACCCGTTTGGAACGTTTTGAGACAACTGTTTGTTTTTTCTGAAATAATTGACCGGTTTTGTTAGGTTACGGAAACTCAATTATAGTAACCTTGGTAACTAATGTCAAGTCTAATCATCGCACGTCATAGAAACGTCCGCGGACTCACATTTCTCTAAAAACGGTTTTGTTTTATCTTAAGTTACGCTTATATACATCTTTTGTCGGGGGAAAATATGAAATTGAACCAGATATGACATTCATCATTAAGGCGCGCCATTTTCATAGGTGTGTGGGTTTTCTATTATTAATATTACACAATCTTGAAACGGCAAAATCGTGACATCGTACGAGGAATGTTATCAATAATTGAAAATGGTCGTCATTACGTGGCGCCTTTATATTGATCATTTAAGCGGGAAATATTAAGTATGCTTGATGCCGATGAAGCAACTGCACAGAAAAAACTACCGAATTAAAGCTACAGAAACATGAATGGAAATCCTTATCTAAGGCGGTTTGTAGGAACGTTTTTCATTTCTTTACCTGCGAATGACAAAGCAGCATCACAAATGCATAGATGAAAAATAGTGTATAGTATAGCCTATGCGAGTTTTGAACCCGTGACATTCGGATTGACAATCACTACGCTCTAACACTAAGCTAGTCCACTCCGTTTATCAATAGCGTAATTGTTATCGATATAGTCTTATCAATGTAAACGTTATCCTTTATGTTTTCTGTGTGTAAGATTCAATCTGTTTCTAAGTGTATACGTCGTACACCAATGACGTTCGACACAACTCTCCAAGAAACCCCAACATGAGAATAGTATACGCTGAAAATATACGGCGAATGTTTTGTTGAAATGAACTAAGTAAAACTGTATATTATCAAACGAATGTATAGCTAAAATAAAATGTGGTTATCATTTGACTTTGTGGCCTAATGTTTATGTATACGGATTGCCAATTTGAAGGTCTCGAGTTCAAATCACGTGTTGAGCGAACTATATTTCAATGATTAGGACTGTGATGTCTTTTCGTATCGATGTTGCTACAGCGATCGACATATTGAAAACGATGTCCAGGTATAAGTTACTCGCCTTATACATGGGTTTACAGTCATGTTTTACAAGCTCGAATTCGGTAGTACAAGAGGCGAAAAACCCCTCCCATTGGCTTTAGGTTGTAGCTTTAAGCTACGTAAAGGACGGTTTCCCGTCGGCCTTTTCCTTTCAAACACGGTGTCAAGTATACTTGACCTTCCCATTTCTAGTTGTCACAAATAAACCCACAAAGATATGAGCTTACACTATGTATAACGTTATTTGATTAGTCGATCGGTAATATCTAGTGTAGTGTTGAAGTATTCAATAGTATATAATATTGGAATGTAAGTGCTACAACCGATAATTAAAAAAAACATATATATGTATCAGCGATGTATCTATTCAAGAGACTAGACTTCAAGAACTAACCCATTATTTTAAGCAGCAACACTATCCTGATGAAATAATACTTGATGGTATTCGTAGAGCAAAAGAAAAAAGACCAATATCTAATCAGGAACGAACACCAACGGCAGATCTTAATAGTGTCATTCCATTTACAATTACATACAATCCACGGAATACAAACATATTTCCCGCAATACGAACCTGCGAACAATTTCTAAGGAGAAGTCAACGAATGTGCAGAATACTACAGCAAAAAAGATTATAAACAGTAAACGTCAACCAAGGTCATTAAAAAACAAAATCAAAGTTTGATTTTATAGAAACTCAGTCGAAAGTTGAAAAATGTAATGCACCGCGATGTTTGACGTGCCCTGATCTCATTGAAGGAACTAGCATAACATTTAAACATGTTTCCCGCTATTAACGTTGCACAGGAACGCTTCTCGTAATGACGTCATGTGTGTATGTCTATGTTATTTATGCTACCACCTGAAAATCTACTTGAACAAGTAGTGAAAGTACGAGAGGAATAGAATAGAAAAGTCACTTTAAAAGAATTTCTTGATTTTTATTTTATTTACATATAATAAATATTTATTTTCTGTTGCGTTAACTATTGTCTTGTCTTGCCCTTGATGGTTTATTCTCTTATTGCTCTGGCTTCTGCTAAGTCACTGAGTACTTGCATTTTGACTTTCTATGCTTTTGTTGTTTATATGCACAGTCATATACATGATCATCGTTGTGTTATTAATATATTGCCTTTCAGTGCTGCCTAGAAATCTAGATTTCTTTATTAGTCCCCACCGGTACCGTGGGGGACTATAGGTTTGCACCCTGTCCGTCCGTCCGTCCGTCCGAAATGTTTGTGCGGGCCATATTTTCAATACTATAAGACTTTGAGATACCAAACTTGGTATGTGGATACATCTTGGGATAGCGGTGTGTCGTGTACCAATAAAGGTCACTGTGACCTTGACCTTAACCTGTGACCTCTGCATAGAAAATGTTCCGAAAATGCTTATCAGGCCTATATTTTCAATACTATAAGACTTTGAGATACCAAACTTGGTATGTGTATACATCTTGGGATAATGGTGTGTCGCGTACCAAAATAAGGTCACTGTGACCTTGAACTTGACCTGTGACCTCTGTCATAGAAAATGATAGTCCGGACCGTATTTTCAATACTATAACACTTAGAGATACCAAACTTGGTAGGTGAATACATCTTGGGATTGCAGTGTGTTGTGTATCAAAATAAAGTCATTGTGACATTGACCTTGACCTTTGACCTCTGTCATAGAAAATGCTTGTCCGGACCGTATTAACAATACTAAAACACTTAGAGATACCAAACTATGTGGATACATTTTGGGATAGCGGTGTGTCGCGTACCAAAATAAGGTCATTGTGACCTTGACCTTGACCTGTGACCTCTATCATAGAAAATGCTTGTTCGGACCGTATTTCAATACTATAACACTTAAGAGATACCAAACTGACCTCTGTCATAGAAAACGCTTGTCCGGACCGTATTTTCAATACTATAACACTTAGAGACACCAAACTTGGTATGTTAATACATCTTGGGATAGTGGTGTGTCACGTACCAAAATAAGGTCATTGTGACCTTGACCTTGATCTTTGACCTCTATCATAGAAAATGTCTGGAAAATGTTTGTCTGGGCTGGTAGGGGACCAAGGATTGTCCTGCAATTATTGATTCTCTTGTTTACAATGTCCCTAGTTTAAGAATATAGCCTGTAGATATTGTTTTTAATTTCACTGAAATGGTGTCACCTTAGCGCTTAGTTTAACGCCCCCCCCCTCCCCCCCCCCCCCCCTCCCCCTAGTTAGCTTTTTTGCCACTAACGGTTCTAAGTCAGAAGCCGTATTATCATCGGTTCTAAGTCATAAGCCGTATTGTCAACGACGTCATGATTTTGATGTGTTATACATTGCCTTTTGTTTTTCCTAGTACTTGTTTGTTTTTTTACGATGGAAGTTTTTGGTTGACTGTGGTCCTTGAATGCGGCATTTCCTGTTTTACTTTAAGTTTGTTTTGCATTAGTGACAGCGAGTGCTTGCTTTTAATTGTACATTAATGCATAATTATAAAGAGCGATTATCAAGAAAAACGAAATAAAGATTTTACTTAACACATATTGAATCTAGTAGGTATTTAGTCAATGCACATGTGATGTCGCAATTGGGATACTTGACGCATTGTTTGTTTTTAATAAGTGAACTTGTGGAGTCGTAACTGGGATATTTGAATCAGTATTTGTTGTTAGTCAGTACACATGTGAATAAATACTGATAAATTTATAATTTATTGAGACTGATCATAAGAGATAAGGTAAGAAACAATTCCTCTCAAGCCCCCTAGCACCGACTTAAACGGTATTATACTTCAAAGTCTATGTTAGGCTCGTTGATATATACACTGAACACAATTTCTAAGTATCAACATTTGTATCTTAACTAATTTTCTTATTTTAAAAATATTTTAGAATAGATATATGATAAGTATTTTGTTTTGACCCATAGTTTGTAAAACATTTATTTTTTGTTTAAATTGTTACATCTTTTGAGAGTTACCCTCCCTTTATATTAAAACATGAAATGTACTGATAAAACACATAACATGAGTCAAAGATCGCTTAAAGATATAAAATTCTTAAAATTGGTATGAAATAATAGAAAAAAACATAAAAATGTGACCCATTTATCGCAGATTTTCTGTCTATAAAAAATGTTCATGAAATATGGATAATCTTAAATTACCTGCCTTTAAATTGAATATTGTTTGAAATTCAAGTAACTGTAATTCAGCGTTTACATTAAATATTTCGAAAATTTATTTTGCAAACGCATTTGTAGTGGTAATGCTAGTAAAACATGATGTCAAAAACAATTTACCCTATCCCTTTTTCAGTATTTATTTATAATAAGTCGCTTAATTAATTGTAATTACAATTTTGTGAGAGAGAGAAAAAACACATACCTTTTATTGGAATGCATTTCTTGGGTTGACCCACAAGTTACTGAATGACACCACTGGATTCTAATACTAGCCAACAGAATAAATTTACATTACACAGTACATGGCCATACTAGATGGCAATTTACAGTACCTGGCCATACTAGATGGCAATGTACTAGTACATTAAGTGTATGACTCTGGCCAAGATATACGCTTAAAACGAAACATGTATCTCGATCATCCAGACCTCTCTCTCAAAGAAGTCCACACGATGGTCTGGAGTAAAGCTTATTTAAAATGTGTGACATCAAAACGAGGTTGGACAAAAAAAATCACCGTCCGCTGATTGGTCAACTTCAGTTTGTTATGGGAATCACTAATTACGTCACAACGGCGTCAAAAACTGCGTGACGTTACGCGCAATGTTGTGCAATAAAAGTACCCCAAACAAAGTTAGCGGATTAAACATCATTATATTCATTTTGTAATATAGATTATATTATGTTTTAGAGAAACTACAAAAAACGAAGTTTATTGTATATTTAATAAGGACGTACACACATCCCATTAGAACTAATGTTGCCCGTAATACAACGTGCACTTTGATGTTGTGGTCAAAATGACGGCAAAGTCACAGTCAGTTTTGAAGTTTTGGAGCCATCTGTTCTTCTATGCGATATTAAAAACTGTCATTTTCCCCTAAGATATACTACGTATTTGACAAGGATAAGATATTTGGAAGCCAGACAGTCTGTCACACCCATATGCATTCCTTAAACGACATATTGGTATGTGAATAAAAATACGAAACAATGTTAATGAAGTCTAGAAATGTGCAAGTGTTAATGTAAGAAGTCTTTAAAACAAATTAAGACTGAAATAAATAGAAACATAATCAGATGATTTTTATTAAGAAAACACTATATTTTCATTGTTAGTATAATTACCCATGGCCTGTAATGTTATAATGACCATGATCGAAAGCAAAACAGGAAAGGTGAAATAATGTAAAACACAATTAAGATATGGTCTTAAGAGACATGTTATTACACTCTTTCGCTAAATGTTAGATATAAACATCCACAACCATATATTCTGTATTTAACCAAATTTGAGTTAAACAGGTCATAAAGAGTTTTGAGGCAAGTATATACTATACTGAGCAAAAATAAAAGAACCCCTTTTTCTTTCCCTTATTATATAGACAGCAAAACAGACAATAATAAATGGTGTATATAAAATAATTAGATCGACCACCACCATGAATAGTTCAAACAAAATGTTTCTTTTGAAAAATACAGTAAAAACACATACAATGTACAAACATTACCTCACTTTGTCCAAGACAATATTCTCTTCTCTATACGTTGCTTTTTGAAAAAAATCACAGAAAAACACAACAGCGTGTAGCAGGTTTTGATTATCAAAAAATCATCAAATTACCTCCCTTTAAGGTTTCATAGCATCCCATAAAAGAGTATTGCTTGGCAAAATGTTAACTGTTTAAAGGAATATTTAGTACTCAGTGAAGTGTGCTTAAACCACTAAAACATTTGTTTACTTAAAGCTCTGTTCAAGCTGTCCTACTCCCTCAAAAACTGACCTATGGGAAAAGCAGCAAATTGAGTATATTACATAATAAAATAAGTCAGAAAATGATTAAGGGGTTCGACCTTAAAACACCTTAAAGGTACCATTCTACATAAGGCTACACTGTGTGTGTGATTCAATGCATTTCTAAGTACATACGTACATCGAATACTTCTTTCTCTTTGTCCTAATGCCTATGGTATACGGGTTGTCAATCCGGAGGTCTCGAGTTCGAATCCCGTGTTGAGCGAACTATTTCTCAATAATTAAACAGGGTCGTTCTTTTTTATATCGATGTTGCTACAACGAACGACAGATTTTAAATGATTGTTCTGCCAGTCGATAACTTTTTATTACCCTCGCCCTATGAAACAATTCCTTTTGGCGAGCATTTCAAGAAGATTATCGCTGCGAGAGAGTCCGTGAGTAAACTGCACTATCCCTCATCCAAAGAAGTTTAATGTAGAACAGCAGCAGTAGAGTTGTTTGGAGCGAAGATGTCCAACGTAGATAGTCTGTAGTTGATTAAGCTTTCTCGAAAAAGATTAAGGTGCAATTGTAGATTATGTTCAATCGCATTGCCTGCGGAATTGTGACTAGGTCAACCCGACTGCCGGCTCGAAATCGTCTCTGCCAATCAGGAAACAGATGATTATTAGTTGCCAGTAGGTCAATCCCATCGCTCGTGGAGTCTGTGTTGGCGGATTTGCACGTGGTGATGGCTCCTCTGGTATTCACACAGGCCGTGGACACGTTAGCTACCCGCGCCCACAGCTAGTGTGTATCTCGCAGGGTGATCCCACGCCGATGGGCCGTCCATCCGTAATGGTGCTGCATTCGTCTAAGGTCCCCACTGTCACACCGAGAACTCGGTTTGACAGTTGAAATCTAGTCGAATTCAGTGTCGTCAAGTCCAAAATCCAGTGTCGTCAAGTCCCTCTTTAGGGCCACGATAAAAGCAGGAAAAAACATATGTACACATAAGTGTAACCTCCTAGAGAGTCTTCGATTCCAGACAACAGCACGCCCTGTGGGGTCACATGGTTCCTGACGGCCGCAACACGTCCTGCCTGTTCGATTATCTGAACAGGAGTGTGATTGTCCTGGTATATGTTTCTCTCCTTATATTCGGGTTTACGGCCATGTTTCACAAGCTTAAATTTGATAGTAAACGTTAAATCCAACCCATTTGCTTTAGGTATACGCCCACACGCCTGATAGAGCTTTAGTATCTTTAAACGCACTTCACGATAGCTGCACACTCAAAAAAAATCTACCACATGCACAAACGCACACAAAGTTATTGATGTTAAATTATACATATATGTTCAAACACAACTTCAGTCTAAAGGCCTAAAGGCGTATTTCACATTCCGCATATCATGCAAATGCATTAACTTTTATAAAAACTCACGTTCAGTAACACAGACGTGACTGTCAATAGAATTTTCGTATCTGGCTATCGTGTTCGTGCTTTATATCTGTTACTGGGGAAAATATAACAATGAGGATGTAATTATAGATGTAATTATAGTTAATTTTATATTTTGACAATTGTTGCGATAACAGTGTTGTGTTCTAGAGCCGCTACTTCAATAAAGCCGGTGTAATGAAATAAACAAAAAGTATGACAAGAGAAATTTGAAATCGTCGAACACGATAAATACAAAAAATATTGCAGTCTCAATTTGATTGAGTCTGTTAAATCGACCCCCATAGAATAGTGACTCTCGGACATTGTGCTATAGAAAAACCTATAATACTATGACCCCTTACAGATAAAAAAGGACGGATTAATTAAATTTGCTAATTGTCACGGCGAATTTCGAACCCCACGACCTCTCGATATGGAGTCCTAAGCTATACTACAGTAACACGCTTTCCAGTTTATTTCAAATATCTTGATTGTGGAGATAGTAAAAAGAAATATAAAAAGATCGGACAGGGAAAGTAGCATTCAAGGAGGACAGTCAACCACAAAACACAGAAACAAACACGCAAACGAACAAAGAAGAAGGCAAAAGTAATATTAAATGCAAACGACATCACAAACACAAAATGGTTGACAATAGGGATACCGCCTTGGAACGGTCAGTTGCAAAGTAGGCCACTGGGGGTTTAAACCGGTTCTAGGGTGCACCAAACCTCACACTTACCCTACTGTAGTCCAGAATATTGCACCATTTTTGCTCAACTTAGAGATTGGGGAAAACTCTCTCTTTCTCTCTCTATCTCTCTCTCTCTCTCTCTCATATGTTGTGTTCACTATTCGTCATTCTCTCTCTCAATGTATTATTTGCCATTGTAATTCATTTCACTCAGCCATAGGCATTTGCAATTTCAAGATGTTAACTGGAAAGGGTTTAAACTAATGTTGGTAGCACTTGTTACCCGACCCATTTGTCATTATAATATTTCTATTGTATATATGTGGATATTATTCTGAATGTAAAATTATTGGCAATAAAGTATGTTTAAATCATAAAGTGATGTATTTGTCTTCCTAACAACATTTTTGACACACATTCGGTTTACTTGGATAACGCCCGTTGTAGTAAGATCCGTATTATGAGGTGGCATGTAGCGTCTGTCTGTCTCTCTGTCTGTCTTTGTCAAAGTTGTGTCAGGGCTGTCATCCTTGAACCAGTGGGTATATTCGAATAATAATTGGTATAAATGCTATATACGTCGCAACTTTCAGCGCAGTGCGTCGTCCAAGTCACAATGTGAGTCAATGGTTAAATTGTATCCGGATCGTAACTATTTTACCGGTTGGCGTATTCGAATAATACATGTGACACAGACGGGCAATATACTGTTTTGCTATGCGACGCTCTTGTTTTTTTATTAGCTCACGTGAGCAACTGCTGAACTGATCTGGTAAATTTCCCAGTATGGTATGTTGTCCGTCCGTCAGAAGAACTTGTACATGGACAATACCAATATATTTACCAAAGTTATTAACATGTGTGTAAAATTAGTTTGCAGTTGTGATAGTGTACATTGTATTTAATTTTAGACCAATGTTAACCAAACTTGACAGTAAGTAAGTTATGTCCAGAACACCTCGTCTACTTGCTCATGCTTACACTATGTTGGCGTCTTTTCTTTTCAATATTCAGCCTTTTGTGCACCATAGAGTTTTGATCTTTTAACCGATTTTAATCAGACTTGAATATACCTTAAAAGAAGAAGTCTATGAGGGACTGTAAACGCTCTTCTGGCAGTATCTCCAGTGGAATTTGAACCCACGGCTCTGGGTTCCCAGTGTGTAATAATTAGTTTGAATATGTTTCTAGTTTTAGTTACTGCGGCCATCTTTGTGAAATGATCGGGACGATTTGTATTAATCTGAGAGAGGCCCACGCAAGGATGCTTCTTTTGAAGTGTCTAAAATCTACCCAGCACTTCAAGAATTCGTTTAAACAATCACTATTTTTATTAACAGTGGTCATAATTGTTGATGGATTTGGACGATTTGAATAACTCTGAGATAGGGCCACGCAATGATGCTTCCTTTCAATTCTGACCAGCAGTTCATGAGAAGAAGTCGTTTGAAGAGTTTTATAGTTTTACTAACGGCAGCCATATTTGTTTACGGATCGGGAAGATTTATATAAATCCGAGAAAGACACATGCACTGGTGCTACTTGAGAAGTTTTTATCAACTTCTACAGAGCAGTTTATTAGGCCAGGAGTAACATTGTTGTGATGACATTGTTTCTTCATACAAACAAGTTTAAAGGTAGGTCGGTAGGTGAATTGAAAGGAAATCATTATTCATATTCAAGTCGGTAGCGTCTGTCTGTCTCTCTGTCTGTTTTTCTCAAATTTATGGCAGGGCTGTCTTTCTTGAACCGGTGGGTATATTCAAATAATAATTGGTATAAATGTTATCTACGTCGCAACTTTCAGCGCAGTGCGTCCAAGTTTACTGTCACAATGTGGGTCAATGGTTAAATCGTATCCGGGTTGTAACTATTTTACCGGTTGGTGTATTCGAATAATACATGTGACACAGACGGGCAATATACTGTTTTGCTATGCGACGCTCTTGTTTTTTTATTACCTTACGTGAGCAACTGCTGAACTGGTCAGGTAAATTTCCCAGTATGGTATGTTGTCCGTCCGTGACAAGAACTTGTACATGAACAATACCAATATATTATTAACAATTTGTTTGAAATTGTAATAGTGTACATTGTATTTAATTTTAGACCAATCTTAACCAAACTTGGCAGTAAGTAAGTTATGTCCAGTACATCTCGACTACTTGCTCATGCTCACAATATTTTGGCGTCTTTTCTTTTCAATATTCAGCCTTTTGTGCACCATAGAGTTTTGATTTTTTAACCAATTTTAATCAGACATGAATATACCTTAAAAGAATAAGTCTATGAGGGAGTGTGAATGCTCTACTGGCAATATGAAAAGGTGTATCTCCAGTGGGATTTGAACTCACGGCTCTGGGTTCCCAGTGTACAATAATTAGTTTGAAAATGTTTCTATTTTGAGTTACTGTGGCCATCTTTGTGGAATGATCTGTGCGATTTGTATTAATCTGAGTGAGGACCACACAAAGATGCTTCCTTTGAAGTGTCTAAAAAATCTACCCAGCATTTCAAGAAGTCGATTAAAAAATTACTATTTTTATTAACAGCAACATGATAGTTGATGGATTTGGACGATTTGAATAACTCTGAGAGAGGACCACGCAATGATGCTTCTATTGACGTTTCCTTCAATTCTGACTAGTCTCGGCCAGCTAGACCGTATCATGCATATGTCTTACTTGCAGATATCGGTCTGGGCAGATTAGACCGATTAAAGCGCCCACTAGCGATTAACACAATTTATTCGCGTTTTTTTTTCACGCTCATAAAGTCGACGTTTTCGTGACGTCATGTTGTAAAAACAAGTATAACGTCAATTGTTGATGCAGCAGTTAAACTGTTTAACGTCACTTGTTGCTTCTCATAAGTTAAAAATAAGAAAATATTATTAAATTAACTTAAAAACATGTTTTTTGAAAGTCTCGTTGAATCTCTAAAAATCTCACCAAAATCGCCCAAAACGAGAGGGCGATTTTAAACGTCCTATTTTCCCCAGGCCCTGGTTCTGGATCCGTGTAGTATAGCGTAACGAAGAAATCAGAAGCGGGCCGGGTGACCGAGGCTAAATTCTGACCAGCAGTTCTTGAGAGGAAGTCGTTTGAAGAGTTTTATAGTTTTACTAACGCCAGCCATATTTGTTTACGGATCGGCACGATTTATATAAATCCGAGAAATACCATGCAAGGATGCTACTTGTGAAGTTTTATCAAATTCTACAGAGCCGTTTCAGAACAGATATTGTCACACGGACGGACGGACGTAAAACTCGCCATTTCATACGCTATGCTGGCCTTCGGCTAGTAGAGCTAAACCTATATTGATAACGACTGCTGTAACTGATTATAAATACAATCGTTTTGATATTTCGTTTGTCTAAGACTTTTAATACTGTATGCACCGCAGAAATGTCTTTCATTTCAGTCTTTACACAAGATAGCATCAACTTAACATATATAATAAACAACTACACGTTGTTTAAAACTTATTATATTAATCATGGACTCAGCGTTTACGATGCTTGTTCATGTCTTGACCTGCCATATTCGTTTATATTTACCAGAGTTTCGTTTACATTTACCAGAGTTATGCCCGCATTTATTAGGCCAGGAATAACATTGTTGTGATGACATTGTTTCTTCATACAAACAAGTTAAAAGATAGGTAGGTAGGTGAATTGAAAGGAAATCATCAAGTCGGTAGCAAAATTCCTTTTGTTGATCATGATACATAAGCTGATTATTTTCTATATAAGATGCACCGTTTCTTGTTTAACTTTATTTTTTAAAGTCGCGGGATATTGCCATCCTCAACGAAGGTATATAGGTGATAATATTCCCTTTGGTCCATGACTGAGGTAATAAATGGCGTGCAAAACAGACTGATCTAACCGACAAGTCGGGTCAACGTTGGCCATGAAATAAGATTTCATTAAAACACTCTTGAAGTTCCATTGATGATACCGCTAGAGAGTAATCATTGACTTACTGGAGTAAGATTTCTTTGATGACTGGCGCGACATTGAGGGACCGAACATTTCTTCTGAACAGGCAAGAAGCAGAAGAAGAACAAGAAGAAAATGACTGAAGAATTACCGTGATTGTAAAGAAGCTTTGTTTAAACCTTCTCGCCTTTCACCGCTGCCGGTTCCAATCCCACTGGGAGCTCGATTTGTAAGTGCAAAAGTGTCGATGTTTACGGATGGCGTGAGGTATGAAGTACTGGTTCTACCCGAGAAGAAGTGAGTAATTTGCCTTCACCAAACAAATCGACCGTTATTTATATATTACCTAAAATTGTTGCAAACTGATGTAAAACACCATGCAACTAACCAAAGACCATATGAAGTTTAAGGTGGAGACCGTAATAAATTACTCTTAGCCGTGTGCTATACAGAATTAATGTTATAAATTTTTTTAATTTCGTATGCCAGAAAAAAAACACTTATTACAAAATGTTAGGCCAGCGCATACAAACTTAAGAAATGCTATTCATCTATAAGACATATTTATCGGGGATCATTCTTCTACATACAAATAAATCTAAAACTTAAATAAAATTTACCCCCTTGAAGTTGAAGAGTCAAAATTCTATGGATGAGGTCAATATTTTATACGATGGGGGTTGATATTGTACATAGAATAATTACTGGGGTTCAGTTTTCTATATAATTTTTCGACCCGGCGGTCATTATTCCACAGGGTTCGATATACATCATTACAGGTTTTGTCTGATATTTAGATATATTTAGTAGCCCTTAATACGTTCCATTTGTGTTCGACTTTTATCAAAACATTTTAATATACATTCCATATCCATTGATGAGCACAGCATTCTATTTCGACATTATAATAAAAGAGAAAAATTAAAGATTGTGATTGATGATCACACAGGACCAGTAAGTAATAGCTAACACTAAACATTCGTAGTCCGGGCTACATTCTACAGCCGCTACACAGCACTAAACACAGCCTGCTCATGAGAGGTAATATAAGGTGCAACATCCCTCTCATACCCTCACAGCGGCTAACGCGGTATTCTACTTTAAAACCACAAAGATCGGGCTTGCTCATCCCAACGGACGAGTAAGTAATAACAATACTGATTTGCCGACTTCCTACAACCGCACTAAACAAACGCTAGTGTGAATGTCAATAAATACTTAAAAGAGTTGAAGCAAAAGAAATGACAATTACACGGACAAATATTCATATTAAAATAACGAACATGACATCACAAACAAAAGAGAATTGGGACCACCTTGGAACGGTTAGTGACATATATGCCGCTGGTCTAGAGAGCCTCTAACTTCACTCGTATCCTATTGTCATCCCAATAAAAAAATCTAATTAATTTAAATTAATCGGGAAATCCTAGTATATCTCAACTAAACTATATATCAAATAAAACACAAAGACGGTTATGCATCAACGAATAAATACGAACGAAAAAAACATAGAAAGCCAATAAGCAAGTACTCAATGCATAATGTGTAATGTTATATGTAACACGATACTAAACAGTAATCAGGTAAGGGCACGACAAGACAAATGTTGAAAGTGTTATCTTTTCTTTCAAGATTTAGATACATGTCATCGTAAGGTCCACTATCTCTCCCGTTATAGTATACTCGTAGTCAAAGAGAAGTGCATAGTTGCAAACTGTATATTGTCAACAACTAACAATGCAGTGCATCGTTTGATATATTTCCAAGTAATTTTGATAAATAGCGTATGAAATGTACCATGCCCAAGCATCTTACGAAGAGTAAATTACGTCACCATAAACATCAGTGAGTGATAATTTTTGTCCCAAAGCCGTTCTAAAATTACTTTTACATTTTTTAAAGTGGATAAGGGTAAGTAGCGATAATGAATCAATAGAAAAGGGTTCTCGAAGTTCATGGCAACCCTTAAAATTCAATTCAGATTTTGGCTGCTGAGATTGTTGACGATCGAACTCTATTTTGGAAATGTAGTCCGCAATAAATATTCGCCTGCGTTAAATTGATTGGTCATAGAGCGTTCGTCTTGGAAGTCGGCCGCGTGTTGTGAATGAAGATTCTCCAATAGGAAATTTTCTCTAATTAGACTCTTGCCAATATCGATCTGCTTGATTTATCCGGTTCTCGGTGTACGTATTACTTGATCTTCCATATTTAATACACCAAACTTGTTTCTCTCTTAGAATAACTAATAATGCTAGTGGAGAAATAGTCAATATGTGAAATGGAATGAAACGAGATTGGGATGGGATAGAATCACATTTCGTCCATTTAACTCCATTCCATATTTAAGTGGAATATGTCTGCTGAAATGACCACAGGAAAGATGTTGTAATATGTAAAGTATATATTAGATAGCATTAAAGAGCTACGCCAAGCTGCATTAGCTAATGCATTCATTTTTTGTATTTCGAGTAATCCTTATCTAATGTTTCCATTAGAACACACAATTAATCTCTCACGATACACGGTTCACATAATATATCTATTAATAATTTGCCAGAATGCGAATACAACTATGTATGTATGAAAGTAGTTTCCGAGATAGATTTGTAGCCACCAATAAAACAAAGTGAGAAAAATGGTACTATAGAAATCACAGCACCCAAACGCCATGGCATTGTTGATCCGCACTGTATTACAAACAAAGAGCTAATTAACTACACAATGAAAAAGACAATACACAACAGAAAGAGTGGTGAAGACAGGGTTCCCGACTTGGAACGGTCAGTAGGCAATTTGTGTCACTGGTTGGCTTAAATCGATTTTAAGAATACACAACCTCGCTATTATCCCGTCTTCAGCTTACAGATTGACAAGACATTGTAAATAAAAGTGCATCCCATCAAAACGAAAATCTCTAACAATGAAGTCCACATCTAGTATAGAACAAATTTATATTTCCATAAACGTTAGTTTGGCCTTGTAATACTGGTTTCTGGGAACGTAACAAACCCATGACAATATAGCATGGTACGCTAGTGTAAATAACAAGCAGTATGAAATGAAAACATAACTTTTAGAATACCACAATACACTTATATTAATGCTTAAGTTACTTAAATGTAAAACGACCATTGTCCAAAAACCACCTTCCCATTGATCACCGATGACTCAGGGGTAGAATAACACAATACACTTATATTAATATTTAAGTAACTTAAATGTGAAAAACCATTGTCCAAAAAACATCTTCCCGATGCTCAACGATGACTCATGGGTAGATTACCACAATTCACTTTTATTAATATTTAAGTTACTTAAATGGGAAACTACCAATGCCCAAAAACCATCTTCTCAATATTCAACGTTGACTCATGCGGTAACAGTTTAATAGAAAGGAGAACTAATTACAAATGTGAAGCAGACAGTTGTATGTTAAACTGTAATATACTCTGTAAAAAAGGTTTTGGACCATGGCAGTGTTCGAACCCGTACAATGATCGCTGAACCATGACTTTCGACCATAGCCCTAATTATCACAGTTGATAATTCACAATAGATCAATAATCAACAATAATTATCGTTTACAATGAAAGTTTGTGAAAAAATAATAATCTTTTTATTGGTTACTCGAATGTGTCCGTAACTGTTACTTTGTATGGACTTTGCAACATTTTTTACAGACCCTTTGTGTGTTTGCGATATTTTTTAAAAATCAAATCTTGTTTGGAATTTAATGATTCTGGTACCAAATTAACCGGGTAGGGTAGACCTTGGTTACTAAAAAAGATACTTAAATACTGTCCACTAGTTTTATTTTCATATGACTTTAAATACCCTGGTCCAAAACTTTTTTTGCCGAGTATATATTGCTGTTTCCCACAACCCAGCTGGCGGAAAGCACAACCATTAGTTTACGTACAGTTAATCATCTGTTATGTTAAATCCCATTGAACAAGACACTTTGTTTTATTCTGTGAAGTATTTGAAAACATTATCTATGGTGTTCTTCTTTCACATTTATCATTTGTGATCCAATAGAACTATCAGAGTTATCTACTATTCAGTTAAAACAGAATAATTTATACCAAAACATAGGAATACTATCAAGAAAATGGTAATAAATTCTTAAATAATTATTGCATGCTTAAATTATTACAAACAGCATTATAAGGAAATAGCGAACTAAAGATGTAAAAGTTTACATTACCTCCCATTTCATTAATAAAAGCATAAACTTATAATTTATGTTTAGCATGGACATTTTTCCCGAACATTTCGTTTGAAAAAAAGGGTCATGCATATTCCTGTTGACCACGTTTATTATATTAAGCACAACCGCTGCAACACATAGCCTAACATCTGTCTAATGGAATTTACCATGCTAATTAATTGCTAAAAAATGTTTACAGTGGATATATATATTCATGAAAAATAATACTTACTGATCCTTTTCCCACAGGCGTTTCTTAATGAAACATCGATTAGAATCGCTTGCCTATCTCGATCGAATATTAACACAAACATTTCATGTCAATGAGAAGCCATGTTTAGGTCAGTATTTCTATGCGTGTTATAGGGAAAACTTTCTGAATGAAAGAATCTGTAGGGATATGAAACAGGTTTGTTTGTGTTGACTATTCGTGTACGATATTACCATCATATTAGCCTCTTATCAAGCGTTAGCTGAAGAAAAATACGTCATTTAAAACGTATTCTCTGGTAAAACGTCATGAAAATTGTTTAGCCATTGATGAAAACTGAATGCTATGTATATATAATGATATGCTATAAAATAAGTCATTTGGCAATTTGAAACTACTCGTGTTATACATAATCGTCATGACACAACATAATTGAATATCATCACACATAAATTCACATAAATTCACGAAATGGTAGAAAATGTTTCACTGGCTTAGGTTCCAAAGTTGTATTCTTTTATATTGATTGTATTACGTCATTCTCTAAAATTAGACATAAAAGCGGAACGGGAAATGTAGCATTGAAGGACCACGGTCAACCAAAAACTAGCATAGAAAACAACAACAATTCCATAGGCTGTGGACCCTATGATGATATCTATCTAAAGCCCAAAAGTATGATGACGTTTGATGTTTGTCTGCAATCTTGTCTAGTCGTGCCCTCAATGGTTGCTCTGGCTTCTGCCAAGTCACTGAGTACCTTGTGTGTGGCTTTCTAGGCTATTGTTTTTTGTATTTACATACACGAGCATCTTTGTGTTTTACTTATATTGCCTATTAATGCTGCCTTGTCGGTTAGGGAAAAGTTCATGGCGGGAATTTTTTATTTACACTGTACCATTTTATCGGGATGACAGTAGAGTTAAGGTTAGGTGCACCCTATAACCTGGTTTAAGGTAGCCGGGGGGGTTACTCGGGAATAATCAAAATCGCGTATATTGTGACAATGTTTTACCTGTATATAGGTTATTGTTCCGGCTTTCCATCAGTACTAATTTTAAATGATTTTAAATTAACATCGGAATCCTAAATAGCGCCCACTGGTGGTGTATTTTTACGACTAATTTTACCGTTTTCGTACGGGAAATGTACTAGACTTCAGAAAAAAGTTTTAAAAAATCACATCACTTGGAAACACAATGATTTATAAACGTAATGCACGTAATATATTAAAAAAACAGTATATCTCTTATCATGTGTGCGTTTCTTTACGTAAGGGGTACCACGCGGCGATTACGAAATCGGGAGGATTTTTACGTTATCGCTTTTTTACTTAAAAGTAAGCGTGATGACATATATTATTTTCTATACCATCACATTCGTTGAAATTCCCTGCTTTGATAAATGTAAACATAAAGAAGGGTGGTCGAGTCAGATATTTATCAAACAAACTTTTAAAGTTTATAGAAAGTATTAAAACTACGGCGGTGTTTTATAGTTTTCTTTAAAATGACGTTGACGTCAGTCACTCACAAATTGAGATACATGTACTTTCCTATTGTTTCCACGCGGATTGCGGGATACAATGTTTATTGTTATAATTGTGTAATTCTATATCGGTAATGCCTATATATTATACATAATAGGTTCGTGAATAAGTATTTTTGTATTTATTTATGTATTACTTCATTCTGATATTAAGACACGCTAACATCGGAAGATGTAGGACGTAACTGAGGAAAATTTATTTCGCAATCAGAAAGACAACAAATATCAAATCTATGTAAAACACAGTCAACAACACAAACAGACATTCCAGCTACCCAAACACGGAGAGATGGCAGAAGAATTGTTGAGTTAGAGTTTTTAGCCGAGGTACTGAGTGCGTGCTTTTCTTGCCAAAAAGAAATACATTTAAAAAATATAGTGAAATAATTGAGGTATGGCCTTGGTTCACTTCTTACTGTGCACTGTTACAATTGTAACACGGACAACTCAATCGTGACAAGAAAAAGACACAGTGTAGATGGCACTGGACGAGCAAAGTATTTTGATGTGAATACAAAGTTAGAAGCGGGTAAGTTTTTCATCATGCTATGAAATTTTGCGTATAAAAGTACATATACATTAATTAATATTTAAAACAATGTTGCGAATGAGTATGAAATCTATCATCAGACCATTCGCAGATGAGAAGCGCATATTAGCTCTCGTCACCATACAATATTGCTGTCTGCAAGGTGCTTCAGTAGAACCATCGCACCCACGCAAGAAAAATCAGCAAATTGCTCATACATAAAATCAAGATTTGAAACATCGCTGTAGAACACTCATCCGCAGAGGTCCAAATAAGCTTACAAAAAACTTGTCAATTATACAAAATGTGTTTAATGTATGTAGATATATCCAATCGGATGTACATGATAAAGATAAATGATAAGCATGTTCCATGTTCTATAAACCAGGTTCAAGGGAGCACCAAACCTCAATGCTTGATTAATAGAAAGAAATATAAATAAGATCGGACAGGGAAAGTAGCATTCAAGGAGGACAGTCAACCACAAAACACAGAAACAAACACGCAAACAGACAAACAAGAAGGCAAAAGTAATATTAAATGTAAACGACATCATAAACACAAAAGAGGCTACCGCCTTACAATAGGGCTACCGCCTTGGAACGGTCAGTGGCAAAGTAGGCCACTGGGGGTTTAAACCGGTTCTAGGGTGCACACAAACTCACACTTACCCTACTGTCATCCCATTAAAATAGGACAGTGTAATTAAGAAATCCCCGCCATGATCTAATCTCTATCTAACAAGGCAGCATCGATAGGCAATATAAGTAAAACACAAATATGCTCGTGTAAATATAATACAAAAAAAACAATAGCCTAGAAAGCCACAATGAAGGTACTTAAAGACTTGGCAGAAGTCAGAGCAACAAGAGAATAAACCAAGGGCACGAAAAGAAAGATCATAGACAAACATCAAACGCCACCGTCCCAATGGGCTTTAGGTAGGCGTCATCATAGTGTCCACAGCCTGTCCGGTCATCGTACAATTAAAGGGGAAAGCATAGTGGCGAACTGTAAAAGGGTCCACCACCAAGCATGCAGTACGTTGCAAAATGATAGGATCATAACCTCTTTTGCTAAACTTTGCTAAACTTTTGCTAAACGTTGTAACAAGTTTAACAAAGATAGTATGAAAGTGATCATGACCAAGAATCTTACGAAGTTTATAAATCACATCACCATAGAAGTCAGGTTGTGATAGTCCTTGTCGCAGAAAAATCCTTAAATTACTTTTATATTTGGAAAGAAGATCAGGGTTACGATAATAAAATTTTGCAAAGGTTTTACGAAGTTTATGGTAACGGTAACCCTGATTGAGTAGCTTTTTAGTTATACAAAGTTTACGAATATTAAAGTCCTCAACTCGAGTACAAACTCTTGAAAAACGAATAAGTTGAGACACATAGACTCCATAAGATGTTACTCGGGGAACATCAGAAGTCGAACCTATGCTTATGATTTACATTTATTGTAGTTTCCTTTCATTTATTTTCCACGTCTTATTTCCATGCCCGACATTTAGACCTTCCCCTAATGTAATTCTCGTTTGCCAAGAATTTCACTTCTGGTACTCGTGTTCGGCTCTCTTCGTTTAGTTTAGGACGACAGGACGAAAAGACGCCAAATGCAGCGCGAAAAGACGACAAAACGAAAGGATGACAGATCGACAGAAAGAAAAGGCGCCATATTATGGGCGAAAAGATGACCGAACGCCACGCGAAAAGACGCCATTTGATATTGTCGTCTCTTCATTATTTCGTGTGGCCTTCTGTGGTCTTTTCGCGATGCATTTGGTGTCTTTTCGTTCTGTCGTTCTGTCGTCTTGTCGTTCTGTCGTCTTTTCGTGTTGTCGTTCTGTCGTCTTTTCGCCTTCCGGTTGACATGCGCACTTCGGCACTGCGGCCATTTGCATGGGAAACAAGTGTAGTGTGTAACTTGTGTAATAAATGTGCATGTTAACCGGAAGGCGAAAAGACGACTGAACGACACGACGACAGAGTGACAAGACGACAGAACGAAAATACGACAGAACGACAGAACTAAAAGACGCCAAATGCAATGCATGTACATTCTTTTCGCAGGTCATGTCACCATGATAGTTAAGCATTCAAACAAATGTATAAGCTTCGGAGTTGCAAAGAAGAAATATAGAGTATGTTCGCGTGCTAAAGAGAAAGGAAAATAACCAACGAAACACTCATGTAGAAGAAACTGGTCCGGTTCCGCAAAATCAATGGAACCCTTTTTAACTATTAACTGCTTAAGAGAAGTAAAGGAAATGGTATTTCATATAAATAAACTAACAATGAATGATGACACGTCTACTTTCGTCAGAACAATGAAAATGCTCTTTCGAGACTTTTTGAAAAGTAGTGACCGAAATCATGTTATTAAAAATATGACAAACGTAATGTGTTCGTTAAAACAATTGAAAGCATAAATCAATCTCTGTAAAAGTAATTAACTATTTCGAGAACTGTTTTTCCTATGATAATATTAATGGGATAAAATCTAACATAGTGGCAATCGTACCGCACGTATTTGGTAGTCATGATTTATGTGATCAAAGGTGGTGTTGATCATTCAAAGAAAAAGAAAACTATAAGCACTTACTCATCTCAGTATAATATCGAGTATTCTCATAATGCTAGAGATTTATCATGCGGATGATATTTACACATGTAATAACATCAACTTCATTTGATCTATTTAGTAGGTTGTTTTTTTTGTGTTTTTTTTTACATAATTCGGTCAAACATTGAGAGCGTAATTATGTAAATATCGAGTAGAGCTCATGCAGATACTTGATTCTAATCACCGTGCGGCAGACAGTCATAAACTGGAGTTCACGACAGTAATGCTGAGACTTGAATAAAATTGAATTGAATTGGGTTTTAAACCAGTCCACATTGCGCTAGTAGTAGTGTATGTGCGAATCATCCCTTATTCTCCTGCGCGCCTTTAGACCTGCGCACATTGGCTATTGTGTCCACAGTGTAGACACACACTAATGCATCACGGGAGTCATAGAGGATAACATACACTACTACTGCCGCTCGTTCAATGTAAATTGTATTAAAATTACTTTTTAAGGGTCATATGACAATACTGATTTATCTTGTTTGCATATATGTTTTAAACGAAAATTAAAAAAAATATTTACCAATATAATAGTTTGTTTCTTTTTATTCTAAAAAAAATCGTAAAACAATCTTGCGCATTTAATATAATCTGAGAATGTATATAATATTTAAAGAGAAAACGCCGATATTGTCATATGCCCCTTTAATGTGTTACACACATATTAATTAATATAATACAATGTGTCTATAGTTATATGTGAATGCCTACATAATCTTTGATACAATACGAATCTATTTATTGCAGGAATTGACTTTAGTATTATTCAACTTGCAGCAAAGCAAATGACAACAGGAGAGACGTTCAAAACATATGTTCAGCCGGCTAGCGGTTTTATTCCGACAAACATTTAACAAATAACCGAAATTGAAATTCATGGCGGAACTATTTTTCATCAAATGTCTCCAGTTCCTTCAGTTACACTTAAAAAGAAATATAAAAAGATCGGACAGGGAAAGTAGCATTCAAGGAGTACAGCCAACCACAAAACACAGAAACAAACACGGAAACAGACAAACAAGAAAGCAAAATCAATAATAAATGCAAACGACATCACAAACACAAAAGGGTTGACAATAGGGCTACCGCCTTGGAACGGTCAGTGGCAAAGTAGGCCACGGGGGGGGATTTAAACCGGTTCTAGGGTGCATAAAACCTCACACTTACCCTACTGTCATCCCATTAAAACAGGACAGTGTAAATAAAGAAATCCCCGCCATGATCTAATCTCTAACCAACAAGGCAGCACCAATAGGCAATATAGGTAAAACACAAACATGCTCGTGTAAATATAATACAAAAAAAACAATAGCCTAGAAAGCCACAATGAAGGTACTCAATGACTTGGCATAAGTTCTCCAGCCATGTTTTGTTTCATGAACAGGTTTATGTTTATTTAAATAATCTGGCAATAGTTGTGCAGCTATACAATTCAGATTTACCTCATTTCCCCCATGCAGTTACGCAGTGGTACTAGTAGTATCTCCGTCATGCAAATAAAACTTATTTTTACATACAACTTAGTAGCGGTTTAAAATATATGTTTCTCTCCGGGACTATCAAGACCTGTTCATATGACGTTTAAGAGTTAAATGTGTTTATTGATAATAATACAAAAAGAGTGGACATTCATTCATATTTAAAAGAGCATTAGGCGTGTTTAAAACATGGCTCTTAATGTTTAGTACACCCAGCCTAAATTCATCAAACGTTTGAGCACAAGAATCAGACTCAGACTCAAAATCTAATTTTTTTGCAAACCCTATCAACACAAAAGTATGTGTAAGAATTGTGATTTTTAGACATTTTCTATTAAATTACCTTTAAAATTACTTGTTTCTGTAAGTAAATATAGTAATTTACTTCTAAAATTGTTTTTATTTGGAATTAAAGAATTTGAGATTTTGAGTCGAGTCCGATTCTTGTGCTCAAAAGTTTGATGAATATTAGGCCTGTACTTGTTGCTCATAATGCTCAATTTGACGCTAACATTTTAATTGATTAACAGTTGCACGTAACATGCCACCACTTTGACAAACATTGTTGTTTTTTCCGATAGCCTCAAACTATTCAAGCTTTTGTTTCCAGGCATGCCAAATTATCGACAGTCAACACTTGGTAAGGAAAAACTCAACACAGACTATAACGAATATGATGCGATTGCAGATGTAACTGCTCTTGTGGACTAGCTGGACATCGTTGACAACTTCGAATTTGCTAACTATCTTTTCAGTCGATGATGTTACATATAAAAACAACCGATTAAAAACAACAACGATAGTTATCGTCGTTTTCAGACTTGGTTGAAAGAAAAGTTATTTCCAAAACTCACTCCAAACAACTAGCTTCAAGTGGTTTCTGTTTGAGCCATATACTTACCGTGTGGATGGTCTGACAACGCGGCTGAAGACAGATTACAGAAACTTTCAAAACTTGTTTATTCACAAATTTGCAACTTAAACAACTTTACTTCTTACAACGTATTTAATGAATTAAACAGTTCAATAACATTAACACTCGATCTTGAATTAATTAACGATAGTAATACAAATTAAATGTCGCGCGTCAAAATTCGTGACGTCAACGTCATGTTAAAGAAAATGATTAAATGACGCCGTAGTTTTAATACTTTCTATAAACTTTAAAAGTTTGTATGGTAAAATCTGACGCGACGACCCCTCTTTTACATTTATCAAAGCACTGAATGTGATGGTATAGAAAAAAGATACATGTCATCACGCTTACTTTTAAGTAAAAAGGCGATAACATGTAAAAATCCTTCCGATTTTGTAGTCGCCGCGTGGTACCCCTTACGTAAAGAAACGCACACACGATAAAGAGATAAAGCTGGGTGTTTTTTTTAATATAGTACGTGCATTACGTTTATAAAACATTGTGCTTCCAAGTGATTTGATTTTTTTAAACTTTTGACTAAAGTCTAGTACATTTCCCGTACGAAAACGGTAAAATTCGTCGTATAAATAGACACCTCCAGAGGGCGCTGTTTAAAAATCCGATTTTTTTTTTAAATCGCTTAAAATTAGTACTGATGGACATGATGGAAAGCCGAAATAATAACCTACATACAGGTAAAACATTGTAACAATATATGCGATTTTGATTTTTCCCGAGTAACCCCGACAGCTACCTTAACCACCAACGGCCTTTTTTGACACTGATCGTTCCAAGGCGGTATCCCTATTTGTCAACCATTTTTGTGTTTGTGACGTCATATGCCTTTATTCTTTATTAACTTAATTATTTCCTTTTTTCTGTGAAAGCTGCATTTCCTGTTTGACTTTTATACTTGTTTTTAATATAATAATAATGATATATGACACCAAAAACATAAACGAATATAACAAAAGAGCTACCGCCTTGGAACGGTCAGTGGAAAAATGGGCGCTTGGGTTTAACTATGTTCTAGGGTGCAACAAATCTCACTCTTCCACTATTGTCATCCCAATAATACAGGACATTCTAAAAAATATATATCTGCCAGGCTATATTCTCAAACTAGGCAGCATTATAAGGTAATCATTACGTGGTCCCGCCTTAATGCCATTAAGCGATGGGAAAGCTTATATTATCAGGACTTTATAACGGATATTTTGACAACGAAACATGTTTAAAAACCTTTTTTACTGACAAAATGCGATAATCTGTTTAAAATTACCTATTAAATGTTTTACAGTACGACAACATTTTAAGCCGAAATTAAAGTTTTATTTCATACCCAAGGTAACCCTATTTTTGCTTCTTGGAGAAGGGGTTGGATGGGTATGAAAGTTAATACTCGGAGCAGGTTATGATAAAAATAAAAGAAAGATGATTATCTATATATTAATGTAAAACACAAACGTCTAAAAAGCCCACAAAGCCCAATAACTCAATGACATTGCAGAAGAAGTCAGAACACAGGTGTAAACACCATTACGAGCACGACAAGACAAAACTGGAGACACATATCAAACGTTACTGTCCTCACATGATTAAGGTAAACGTCATCATAGGGTCAACGATATGTCCCGTCATCGCGCAAAAACATAGTGTCGTAACCTCATTTGATAAACATGTTAACAAGTTTAATAAAGAGTGTATGAAAATGATAACAAGCAATGTTGTACATATATAGCATACATCTGGGTAGGAACTGGAAACAAAATTAGCATAATAATAGATCAAGTCACAGCTGTTAAAACAATATTGAATAAAAATGTTGTGACGGAGACATAAACACGCCACGATTGCTTTTTTCTTACCAGACACATTCTTCCCGATTTTTAACCTCAGTTCTTCGTACCAAACATTTTGATTCAAAGTGGCCTACCTCATTTCTCTCTGTTCAAATACCTTGACATGCCTTACATATTGATTACAATTCACCCTTGTAACACGACGTGCTAAAAGTACACATAGGCTCAAAAATACCAGGGGCGGATCCAGGATTTCATGTTAGATAAAACAATTTTGTTTGCACATTCTTAGTAGGACGAGAGCCTTTTGATGGGGGCGTAAACAAAATCCCCACAAAATAATGGCAGAAAAACTTATTTTCTTAAAATAAACATGCTTTTTGCTTTTCTTTTCTTTTGGCAGGTTTTAGGGGGACGCACGCCGGCTCCGCCACCACACTCACCCACCTTCCTGGATCCGCCCTTAAATACACTTGTTCACATGTAAGGGATACGTGTGCGTTAGCGTGTGCATTACAACACATATAAGCTGTTCACTGCTACCATGTGAAATTATAAGATGTAAAGGAACGGTTCATTGCTACATGACCATTTGCAATAAAGAAAACCATACTAATGAAATTTTAAAATAAAAGAAGAAAACGTAAATCGGCAGTCTTGAACCCTGACTTCCCCGGCACTAACACGACGCCTCAACCAACCAAGTTTTTTTAGAGGAGTTCACTTGGAATTGAAGTTGTAATGCATGCGTATCATCTAATACATGATTCAAAGTATGTTAATCATAGACAAACACAAAACCCATGTAAGGATCTACTTCCTTCTGCAGCTGAATGACCAAGTATCTTACGAAATGTGTAAATCACGTCACAATAAAAGTCAGTATGTTACAGTCCTTGTCATAGAAGAGTTGTCAAATTACTTAACATTTTAAATGTAACATTGTGCAAAGGTTTTTTCGAAGTTTATGATAACGGTAGGCCTGATGGAGTAGTTTTTTTCAGTTATACAAAGCTTACGAATATTGAAGTCCTCAGAAGTCGACTACAAGCTCTAGAAAGACAAAAAAGTTGAAATACAAACGCAATGTGTAGTTGAAATAAAACATCTAGAAATAATCTGCTTATTTCAAAGAATACAGCCATTTAAATACGTGATTTCATAAAGGTAGGTGATGTTATTAAGATATGAATAAATTATTCATCAGTGACTGGCGTACTGTTCTACAGGAAGGTGTTAGCAACAGATTTAAATGTTTATTAGTTTGTATCCGCTTTATATTATCATGTACAGTGTCTTTAATAGCACTAAAAAAGCATGTGATACATGTAATTGCAGCTACATAGGAACGGGTAACAACGAAATTAAAATTGTTTGCTCTTATATGATAACTATACTCACGGTCAATGAAAATGCACAAAACAAATCCTTTAAAAGTTAGAATTTGAGGCATTTTGGACAAAGTGTGATATAATCCATATAACGAGTTGACATTTACATTTATTTACGTGCATATCTGGATTTAGTGCATTCCACATTGGTGTTATGAAATGCATTTACAAATAAATCATTTTCTCAGAAACAGTCATTGCATAATACTCTCAGAAGTCCAGCCATAACAGCCCAGTAAAACAATTTATTCCGAGACATATCTATGCAGCTTGAAATTTAGTGGAAAAGTTTTCTTTTTGCATAGGAAACTATGGTAAATGACAAGGTATAAAACTGCGTTAACTGCTTTAATAAAATCCTACCAATAAACATGTAATACAAGTTAGGGATCAAGATTCAATCCTTAAAAAACTAGAAAATATTGGTTCAGCAGTTTTATTCCAAACGGTTTGCGAATAGTCCAACATCATAAACATATGGAATTAATAGTGCGTTTTCACTGACCGTCAGTATATATATATATTACATGATGGACAATGCTCATTACAACATATTATGTGCATGGTTAAGAAGAAGTTGATTGTTTCTTATTTTCACACTAAAACTTATTTTAAAAATGACATTTTCTTTTGTATTTGTCTTACTCCCATGTTTAAAAAACATAGTCAAGGGTGACAGTACTAATATTTGGAAAAGGTTGTTTTCAAAGTTTGTGGTTTCTCATCTACAACATGTACAAGCTTTAGAAAAATAGATACGTTGTGAAGCATACGAGTATACTCAATGCTCGGGGAACATCAATCTCTAAATGAGTATAATTAACAACTTCAAAATTGACATCCCTCTAAATGAGTATAATTAACAATTTCAAAATTGACATCCATGAATGATTGATGTTTTACGGCACGTCGACATATAAATAGGTCATATTGTGCGCAAAAACCGACGAAAGATGAATAAATTAAGTAGTAAAGTAAAAAATAATGTAACTATATAAAGTAGTACCTTTGACGCATAGGATACAAAAGTCTACACATTCAAACAAGATGTGTTTGACCGTTAACGGTGCAAAGCAGGGTATACATCCATCTAAATGAGTATAATTAACATCTTCAAAATTGACATCCATTACGTGGTCCGAGTATTAATCTTCATACCCAAGCCAACCCCTTCTCCAAGAAGCAAAAACGGGGTTGGCTGGGGTATGAAATAAAACCTTAATTTCGTCATAAAAAGTTTGCATATTGTAACATTAAAACCTTTAATATATAATTTTAAACAGGTTATCGTATTCTTCAGTAAAAAATGTTTTTAAACGTCCTCTATAAATATCCTCTATAAAATTCTGCTAGTATAAGCTTTCCTATCGCTTAATGGAATTAATGCGGGACTACGTAATGATATATTTTGCTAATTTGTTTTCTCCATTTTCAATAGCGAGATTTACATCTACAACTGAAGCGACAGTATCAGAACGAGTAGGCTTCTTTATTTTTAGGATGGATATTATTAAGTATATTGGATATATAAAGTAGACAAGAAAGGGTTGACAGTGTTTTGGTGAAAGGCCCAAAATGAAATATCATTCACAATACATCAGCAAATCTGCGAAAAGAGGTCGCCACAAAGCACTCAACGAACGCTATTACTATATGCAATATAACATACACTATTTGGTCCTTGAGATGACTTTGTCTTTTTTGCCACTGACCCTTCCAATGCGGTAGCCCTTTTACCAAACTTTGTTTTGTTTATAATGTCATTTATTGCCTTTTATTCATCTTTGTAGTTGTTGTTTGTGTCTGTGCGTTTTTGTGGTTGACTATTGTCCTTGAATTCGGCATTTTCTCTTCGACTTTTATATCCACTTTTACAACGAGCTATACCAATCCTTAAAACACTCTGCGAAAAGGTGTTGGAAGTATTAAGTTGGGTTAGATGTGTAACACTATAAGTTTATAACAATACGCCCTCCTGGTATTGTTAATATCTAATTGTTTTACTAAAATACCAAGTTCAGAGACTATCCTATGAAAACTGTATTATACATGTTACTCTATTTGGCTATAAGATTTAACATTCCACGGACTAAATTCGAACTAGTCCATTGAATTGCTAAAGTATATTACAACTTAATAAAAGCGGAGTTGATTCGAATATATGCCCTCCGACCATTTCCATTGTACTTGTAAGTGATAGCTCATAAAACAGATCCGTTTTATATAGAATATATTGTATTGTAGACTGGTGGACAGTCAGTTAAAGGTTACGTACTAGGATTTAGGAGATATCTTGCGTCTCTATAGAAGTCCTGCTATCTGGCGCTGGACAGGGTAACGTGGGGTCAATCTGGAGGAACGCTAAAGTAATCCTAGGTAAACTATTGAGTATCTTACTGTGAAGCATAGAAGTGCTGAAATAAATGGGCTGATATTTCTTGAATGTTTTCCATTATTTCGGAAACATTTAACTTGCTTCTGGGGAAAATCACATAAGGTAAGATGAACGTGCTGCACTACCATTTGTGAAGCACAGTTTGAAGTGTACGTTGGTCATTTTGAACTCATAATTCCAAAAGAAGGCGGTTGCTTTCAGTTTGGAAAATATTTTGGAAAATGAGCAGGTCACGCCATCATCTAAGGCCCATTTTTGTGTTGCACTGGGCCTGACTGATACTACACTGTGTGCGTTATATGGCCAGCATAGTAAAGATTGGATATTTTCGGGTAGGTATTTATTAACAACCCTATGTATAAAGAATGGTGGTCTAGGTCAATCTAAGAGGACTTTAAGACAAGTATGTCTAGTTAAACTACTGCACGATATAATATTAAATTATAGGGCTGAATATAATTTTGATTTAGTGATGAACTCGGACAGCGAGGTGTATGGTTGGACATTTAATGACACTTATATAATGTGGCAATATATTCATCAGTTAAACTAAAAGGACTTGTTTTGACTCATTTACCTCTGTTAGCTGATAATCGAATAATTACCACTATTTGATCAATACAATCAACACTATACCATCAAGGAAAATATATTTAGTCCGTTAGTGACCGATGAAGGTATAACAGATGCATTGTGATTTACATGGTTTTACATGGCTGTAGTTGTTATATCGTCAGTGTTCCGGAGACTATAATGTGAGGGTCCGGCTAAAGTGTTGGGTAATAATTCATTTAAGTATTTGGGAAGTGCTGAGTTTTATCATTTGGAAGAATAGCGTTAGTTTTTGTTTGTTGCGTCGTGATTGCAGATTTTCCCAGCCAGTTTCCTTTTTAAATAAAGAAATTAATACTAAATAAATTGCGCCAGTTACTATCCTCGAGGCTCCTATTTATATTTGTCTATGTCTTTATATATTACTTTGAATAACTATCTCAGGCTTAGTCAGCACATTTATAAAGTGGTCGTATCTAGCTTCTAAGGCGTTACGGTCTACAATAAATTTAAATGTATTCATAATATGTATTGGCTTCCAGGTTTGTTCTTTGATGTATAACAAATGTGCACACCGACTAGAATCGTTTGATAATATAAGGTCGAAATGTTTAAGTTTTTCTACTTCTTAAATAATAATATTATTCATAACCAGTAATGCGTGTAACGGTTAATTATATCTGCGAAGTATAAGAATTAAGAAGTGATCCCGTTTTATTTGGGACTAACCCTGTTTCAGCCCAACTATGGATTTTCTTCAGATCAGTGTTTATGATATCGACGGAGCTCTATGGGGGATCTACTATAAAAAGACAGACTACTGTCGTTCGTAAACAGATTGTTGTTAGTTATGTATTATTCACAAAGGTTGTAAAATTTACATTTATATTATAGATCTAACATAGTTTTTCAAAGATGTTACAAACATGTGAAAAGGATTCAGAAACACGCTTTGAGCTTGATACAACTGTTTTCTTTTCATCATGATGTGAATAAATGACAACTATGTGCTTTGTTTGAGTGTTTAAACATGTTAAATATTGAATTCATTCTGTAAACAACATTGTAAGAAGAGTTCGCCTCGGACACTTCATTTGATTGAAGGTATGTATTAAATTGAAACAGGAAATGTAGCATTCACAAAACCAAGTCAACCAAAATACAAAATAAACGAACATTACAAAGAAAAGGCAAAGTATGCGACATCGCAGACATAAATCTGTTGACAATAGAGGTGCCGCCTTGAAACGGTCAGTGGCAAATAGCCGCTGGTTGGTTTAAAGCAGGTTATATGATGCACCAATCCTCATTCGTACCCTATTGTCAAGTTGATATTAAGTGGATAACATTATTCAGAATATGAATCTACACGTGTTATGCAAGGCGAGTCAATGGTTTATTATTGAAGGATACAAACTATGTAGTAATTGTTGATTTGTTTAATAACAAAAGAAAATCACTAGTCATTTAATAACGTGTCATATACTTGTAAAAATTAATGCGATATATACACATATAAAATATATACTAATTGTTTACAGATGTTTAATATAGTGGTTAAATTGAAACGGGATTGAGAAATTGGTAATATGCTGATGCATTGTTATGTTCATGTCTGATCAACTTGTGTTGTGAAGTCCCATTTAATTAGATATCAGCTATAATTTTCCTTTAATATTCCGCAAAGTACGCAGGTCCATTTATTTCATATGATTATCTACATGTAGATTTAGATTGTAGGAGTACATATATTTTGTATGAATAAATACTGAAAATGAAGAAACAAACACAAACAAGAGATAAAAGTAGCAGACTTGGTTTTATTGAGTCTGTTAATGAGAGGTAATGTTAATTTCAACACCTCTCACGCATTCTAGCACCGGCCTAAGCGATATTCTACTTTAAAACCACAGAGATTGTGCTTGATGATCCCAAAGGACCAGAAAGTACTAGCACTACTGAATTTTAGTCGGGGCGACTTTTTACGGCCGCACGCAGCACTAAACAAACGCCAGTGTAAATATAAATAAATACTGAAAATGGGATCCCTTGGAAGCAACAAACAGGAGATAAAAGTAGCAGACTCGGTTTTATTGAGTCTGTTCATGAGAGGTAATGTTAATTGCAACACCGCTCACGCCTCCTAGCGCCGGTGTAACATTTAATTTTGACCCCGTTAAAAATTGACCCCAGGGGTCACTTTTCAACGGATGACTGATCAATTTTCAACGTTAAAAACTGACCCCACCCGTTATTTAATGATCCATCCGTGCGTGAAAATTTGACCCTCGTTGAAAACTGATCAACTATAGTCAGGTCATATTTCAACGTTGAAAACTGATCCCAATAATCTTACGCAATTTGCCTATTAACATATAGATCACAGATTAACATTTCTGTATTTTTTCAGGACTGTAAGAAATAAACGTTTAGTTATACATTCGAGCGCGCCACAAGCTAATAATACTAATTCTTTGCCAATTCATCGGCCATAACTCTGCAGATACTGGTCAGATATAGAAATTAAAACCCAGCTACACATCTTTAGATGCTTATTAGCGTCTACTGGTGACTATATGTGTAATGTATGGACGGGATGTCTGAAAAGTGATCAACTACAGTCGGGTCATATTTCAACGTTAATTTCAAAAGCTCTCACCGATTTAGGGCCGTTGGTTCGAGTCGCAGTACTGACCTGGTTGTTTATGTTTTATGGGTCTGTCATGTAATTGTGGTGTAACGTTGAAATGACTCAGGAGGTCAATTTTCAACGTTGTAAAATGACCCCTATGTAAATTACCGACGGGGTCTAAATATAACGTTACACCACCTTTACATGACCGAAAATAAAACACTAACTGATACGAATGCCTAATATATTATGGGTGGATCAAGTCCAACCATTCACAGTTTAAGACTCGGTGAAATGAAATAGTATTGCGCACATTCCGAAACTTTCAGAATTATATACTGTGGAAATCGTACACCCAAAACTTCTACATGTTACCTTTAACTCTGACCTATTTGGCATGTCTTTTTCTAGCGAGATCGCCTATGTGGGATGGTAAAGGTCGCCGACTTGTAATCACAAAACTTATCACCGCTTAAAGGTCGTGGATTTGAGTCACAGTACCGATCTGTTATGTGAGAAAGTGGGCATTTTCTTAAGGAAGGTCAAAGCCTTGTGCTAGTCATTCTCAGGAACGACTGTTAGGTAAACTGTCTGAATTGTACAGAAATATTGTTGCAAACTAGCGAACCTAATTTCGTCTCCTCATTCTGAATCTATTTTACCTCTATGTGTCCAATGTTTAAACTCCCCAGAGGAAGAGCATAGCTAACTTGATACAATAACTCAAGTTTGATTCATTTAAAATACAAACGTACCTTACAGTAAACGTAAAAATAGTCAAAAGTATCGGTCGAGGTGCAAGCTTTCTCTTGTGTGTTTTCAAGATAGCAGAATGAAATACGCCTTATAGATTATATATGCCTTATACATGTTATAGAGGCATATCGACTGTAAATTCACTATCAAATTTACTAAATCAAAATACATTTTATAAACAACTCATTTAATCATTATGCCTTATAGAGGCATATCGACTTAAATTCACTATCAAAATACATTTATATAAAATTCATTTAATCATTGCTATACACTATATATGGTCTCGTTAAAATTGGTAAAAAAGAGTCAACTTTTCCCGCGAAATAGTAGTTTCGTAGTTAATTGTCAAACACATTTAATTTACTGAAAGTGTGGTAAATTTGCGTTTAAGTCAATCCTGACGTACCCGTTTTTCTAAACCGATTACACTGTTCAACGGTTTAATTTCATGTATTACTTTAAAATTTAGGTAAATATGTGCATGTTCCATATTCATATCAATACACCTCTTTAACTATATATGGAGTATACATTATTAGTTATACTGGTTCTTGACAGTGTATACGGAGGCGTTAGCCAAGGGGTTATATGAGCACTGACATGGTATATGCCCAAGTATACACTGTCAAGAACTATTATAACGAATTTAGAATACTGCAGATGCAATAATTTTACAACTTCATTTTACGCTAATTATAGCCCTTTGTTGACCATTTTATTACTATTTATAATGCGTAGCTCTTGTCATTTCATTTACTTAGCGGAACATGAACAATTATCGTTATAAATTGCTTAGGGTCAAAATCTACGAACTGTGTAGCTTTTAAGTTATCAAGTATTTATTGGTTTAGTTCATTATTTTGTCAACGGAATAACGGGATTATGACGCTTGACCAATGAAAACGCAAGACATTTATTTGTATTATAAAGTATGCTAATATGGAAAACAAAAACAATAACTGCACATTTTGGAATGGAAAATTACAGCCAGTGAGTAGCAAAGTCCTCTTCGTCACAGAGAAGATTGAAAATATTCGGATCCATCTGGTTTGCTATATGTTCAGTTCCAGGAATATTGTATGGGTTATTTTTGAAAGTATGGACGTAAATGGTGTCTGGACACGTTTCTATTTCCTGTAAAATTCTCTCATCGCAGTAATTGTTGACAAGTGCAGCGCCGAGAACGATGTCTGACACATACCCCTTGAATTGTTTTGGAACATATTTGCCAATTGGTAAATATGGAGGTTTGCTAAAGATATCATCTTTAACGTCTAACACGGGCTCGTAGTGGTCATTGCGGTGCAGCATGTAAACGTTGTCTTCGGCCGTTGAATTTATTGGCGGAAATTTGGTCTAGCATGTTCTTCCTCCGTAATTGCAATACACATACACGTTTGTGTTTAACATGGTTGCAAATGCCCAAATTTCAACATCCGTCCCCCATTGTCCATATTTCCACATTTCGGTTTTATTCAGATACACCGCTAAAGTTTCATCCGTATATCCCTCAAATAGTGCACAGTTCGTTAACATATAATGTATAACACTGTGTGTTATTTCAGTATGGTAACTTTGTACCCCAGATACCATATAGCTGAATGTTCGGAACAAGCAATTGCCATCGCCTCTCATTTGTGCAGTTTTGTCTGGTCGGGCATTAATACTCACTGGTCTATTATTAGTCTGTTTATGATAGTTCCTGACTTTTATACCAAAGACCTGACATTTTTCATCTTGCCACTTATGTCCAACCGGGTCAAATGATATGCTACTACTAGCCTTCACGTGTGTAATTGCAACATCTTCATTACTCTTGTCGTCATCCATGTACACTTTCCTTTTCTTTAGGGGAATGCCACTTTCGTGTTGTTTTCTTTTGTACTGCTGGCTATTGGTGCCAGGCACGTTGTCACGCTGACTGGCGGTGTCTGGTGTCTTGTCACGCTGACTGGCGGTGTCAGGTTTGTTGTCACGCTGAATGGAGGTGTCAGGTTTGTTGTCACGCTGACTGGCGGTGTCTGGTGTCTTGTCACGCTGACTGGCGGTGTCTGGTGTCTTGTCACGCTGACTGGAGGTGTTTGGTTTCTTGTCACACTGACTGGCGGTGTCTGGTGTCTTGTCACGCTGACTGGCAGTGTCTGGTGTCTTGTCACGCTGACTGGCGCTGTCTGGTTTCTTGTCATGCTGACTGGCGCTGTCTGGTTTCTTGTCATGCTGACTGGCGGTGTCTGGTGTCTTGTCACGCTGACCGGAGGTGTCTGGTTTCTTGTCACGCTGACTGGCGGTGTCTGGTTTCTTGTCACGCCGACTGGCAGTGTCAGATTTCTTATTCACCATTTCAACAATGTACGGTCCCGTCCAAAGCGGATCTAGTTTGCCTCCTTTTCTCGTTAGTTTCCGGGTGTTGTGTAGTAATACTTCATCACCAACATTAAACACGCATGCCTTCACCTTTTTATCGTGGTGTTTCTTCTGCTTTAACTGTTTTGTCTTAATGTTTAGTCCACCCAGCCTGTGAACCCACATCAAACTAATTGCAACAGAAATGATTTTCTGATTTTCTGATGGATACATATATTGCAAAAAATCACAAAAAAGTCTAGAAAAATCTAGATAGGGGAAATACGTTTTTTTATGGCTCAAAAATGTGCGTTTGTCATAAAATCAATGCAGGTTTATGTGTATGTAATTCTGCAACATTTTGTTACGAATAATACATTTCAATGAGGTATTACAATATAAAAACATAGCTAAATATTAAAAATTGAAAAGTTTGAATGAACGATGCATATAAATGCCTATTTTAGCAATGTTTCTTAAAATTCGCATATTGAATTACCCCACCCACTTAATTACAATGGATCTGCATTTCAATGTAAAACTGTGTTATAGGCAATTTGATAGAACATTTTTGTGTAAACATTCATAATAAGATCGACGAGTAAGCACTGGGGGTGAAACATTGACTAATGTATGATACTCGTCGGCATTGTCGGCAACTATAAATACCCAAGTCTTTGGCATTAAAATGTTATTTCTTTACGTATTTGCAACAGAAACACTTTATCTGCACAGAAACCATTATTGTGAAAAGCATTAGGTAGTCGCAGTATGACTGACGAAGCTTTAAAAAACATATATTTATATCTGTACATATCTGACTGTGCTTGATAAAAACAATACCTTGATTAAGGATCCTTCTTATTACTTGGGCACACATAAACTTTATGCATTCTTTGTTAGCAAAATATGACCTCTGTGATCCAAGCTTCTGTGATAATAACTTTGGAGAGAGATAAGGAAAGTATAAAGAGTTTTATTTATTACCATGAGTTTTTCAATACCGGATTTCTATCCCGAGTGAAATACGTCCAAATAAACAAACACATGCTAGCGCACTCGTTTGTTTGTGCGAACTCTCACTCAGGCTAGAAAAACTCATGGTAATTAAGTTATATAATACATTTTTCTAAACTGTTAGTGTGTGTTTTTTTTTGCAATACAAATTTACAGTATTTTCACGCACAAACTACTGTCAGTACACAATTATAATCATAATACGACATATTTTAGATTATAACTGTGATCACTTACATGTATACTGTCCCTTGTAACAAACTTGACTTGCATAGACGTTTGGCAATTCGTTGCTAGAAAAATATAACCAATATAACCCCTGCTCCTTGGAATATACTTTTGGGTCAGATTATGGCATGTTAAAGTCCCTTCAAGTGGCAAATTTTACAACATACACCGTTTCTAAACCTGTATATAACTAAAACATTTTGAGAATCCTAACTTGCACATTCTCTATAGACACAATATAAACGGCTTTAACCAGCCAGGACAAACTCCAAAACTGCATAATTATATTTACGCATATTCAGTCACGAGTATTTTAGGAACCCGTGAATACGTTTAATCGGTACATATACATAAGTATATGACCTGAACACGTGGATAGTTTTAATAAACGGTTTTGTAGTGTAATTTTGCCATTATTTGGCGGGGTACTTCTTTAACATTTTAATTGTATGTTAATGCAGTCACTACTCCGTTTATTTGCATAGAGCCTTACAGTAACTTACAGCCAGGATATGCTAATACAAACGCAAAATCAAATAGTTAACATAGTTTGTGGAAGACTTATAACTTAGGAGCCTACGCAATCAACAATAGTATATAATAATACTTTAAAACATATGCCAAATGTATCATTTCAATTTCATATCACGAACACATTTAAGAACTAGTGCAATTTTGCATTGTGCTCTATGAATGACCTTGCTTACTATGAAATAGGGCCAATGGGTCATTTTGCAGTATAGGTAGTGCATACATGACAAACATGTATCAACACACATTAAAAAGTTAGCATACCAAAAAAAGGTAAAATTATTCCAAAATCAGAAAGGAAATCAGATAAACACGAAATTTGGCGGTAATATTTTCCGGCTTAAATATGTTTTCTACTCAAAATTAATAATAGTTCACTATGAGAACCTAAGTGAAGAGGTTTCAAATGTAAACATCCTCTTCTAGTGCTTTTGTAACACGACTCATTCTTGAAAATATCACTTTTAATAATAAGTGGTGACCAGGATAAGTTGTGGTACTGTCTTGATATATCTCTTGCATCGATCAAAACGGTAAATTGTGTATATCTATGACTATAACATTAATACAAACTACTTGTACTTAGGCAGTATTAGTACTTCACCTCACCTTGCAGTTTGGCATGACACAATTATAAATGCTAAGAACCACCGTGGTGGCGTAATGGTAGATCATCCGCCTCGCATGCGGTATGTTGTGGGTTCAATATCCAGCCTGGTCATACCAATGACTAGAAAATTATACAAGTAGCTCCATTGCTTGACGCTCAGCATATCAGCATATAAAGGGTAGTGCTAGGACTGGTCGGCCTGGTGTCAGTATAATGTGACTGGGTGGGGGTACCATATCATGTGTCCTTACTGATCAACCCTAAAAAGGGCTAATGCTCATGCAAATCAAGTTGCAAATAATATATATATCTGTAAGTGGTATTCAAGCTTTTTGTGATGTTGTACTATATTTGGCATTATCATTCAATAGTGAAAGCTATGAGTTATTGATATACTAGTAATTAACATTGCGAATTATGGCATAGAAGTAGTATAACTTACAAGTATGCTGAACATCAATTACTATAGTATAAATACTAAACTATATAAGGATAGTTGCCCATGGTGTTTTGATAGTTTTGTGTAGGAACAGTTATATATATTTAAAGAATTGTCTAAAAACCTTTGAGCTCTATTTTGACTATTATTATGGTATTTTTAATAATTGTGCGCAGTTACAGTGTAAGTTGGTATGACCATTACGAATGAGGTTAACAATAACGCTAACAATGGATTAATAAATCATTGCCGACAGCTACAATATAGTGGTCAATATAATATCCGCCCTCCACTCACACACCCCACCCCCACCCCAACACATGGCGCTTCACCATAAATCTTAAGTATTTACCTTTCACTCTTCCAAAAATAATTATCAAGGAATGATGCTAGCAATGGGATATTAATAGCTGCCGACAATGCCGACGGCTACCATATAGAGGCCAATATATTAACCAAACACTTCATCATCAATCTTAATTTGAGTATTTGTCTTAAACTGTAACAAGTAATGCATATAACATAGCATTACCTTTGAAATGCAATTTCTCTATTGTGATTTCAGTGGGTGGGGTAATTCAATATGCACTTTTCAACAAACAGCGTTAAAATATACCTGTATTTTGTAATTGTTCAAAGATGTAATTGTTACGATTAATTAAGGTCTTAATAGTGTAATACATCATTAAAATGTCTTATTCCAAATAAAATGCAGCAGCTACAAATAACTCTAAATCTGATGTTGTTTTATGAAAAGCGTAAATATAGGAGCTATAAAAAACTTGTTTCCCCTACTTAGATTTTTCTAGACTTTTTTGTGATTTTTCGCAATATATGTCACTATCAAAAAATCAGTCAATCATTTCTGTTGCAATTAGTTTGATGTTGAGTGGTAAAATTGCACAGGCTGAGTGGACTAGTTCTTAGCTGCAGATTCTCGATACCGAGTTAATTCCAGAAATGCATTTACCCTCTCGGTAAGATCCGTTTGCGCACAAGCAGTTGATGGCAGCTCTACATCAATAGGAAGATGGGCTTTCCTACCATACACAAGGAAAAAAGGAGTTTGTTTTGTCGTGCTATGCTCAGCTGTTCTCTAGGCAAATAAAACGTATGGTATTTTTGTGTCCCAGTCATCGTGGTTTTCATTAACATAATGAACCAGCATGTTAGAAAGGGTGCGATTAAATCTTTCAGTGTGTCCACCCGTTTGTGGATGGGTATGCAGATGCAACCTTGTGTGCTATTCCCATTTTCTTGCAAAATAGCTCATTAAGTTGATTGCAGAATTCTCGGCCTTGGTCTGTTATTAAATCTTCTGGAACTCCATGAGCGCACACAAACTGGATGAAAGAGTTTAAAATTGTCTCTGCATTCTTATTTGGGATCGCGTGCGCATCCATCCACTTCGTGAGATATTCAGCAAACACAAGGATGCACTTATTACCTGAAGCAAACAAAATGACATGCTCGTATAAAGAGAAACATCATCTAAATTGCTACAATATGGAGTTAAACTCTTAATAGGCATGCACTACATTAAAGGGAGTGTGCCAGATCTAGTTTTCGAATATGTGATAACATATAGATACGTTGATGAAACGTGTGTACGCAAGTAAAATTAAGAATAAGTTAAGAAGAACGTATGTCGAAAAACGTTTATTTTAAAATATATTTATAAACTAAATTGTTAAGGATGTCATCCTAAATTCGACAACTGCGTTTTTGTTCGGCTATATTGCGCAATACTAAATCAATAGCGAATAACATGTGGAAAGTCAGCATTTGTCAAGGGAATTTTATTATTGTTTATATTAAAAATATACCGCAAACAAAAAGCCTTTTGTATTATTTAAGTTGAATGTTCTATGTTCTATGTTCTTCTATTTTACATAGCATGTGCTCCTTTTTGTTAGGTGTGAGAATCTGGCACACTCCTTTTAATTGAGGCGTGTAGAAAGAAGAACCGTGACACTGTCCATTGCAATAATTATTTTTAAAGAAGCTATCCAGCAAGCCTGCGATAGTCTCTGGTTCTTTCCAGTGTGTTTCTCTTCTACAAACAGACGATCTCCGACGTTTAACTAACCGTTAAAAAATGACCCCATGACTGATCAAAATTTAACGACTGATCAGTTTTCAACGACCTTTTTGATCAAAATTTAATGTTGAAATGTTGGCGGGGTCAATTCTCAACGTTGAAAAAGGACCCATGGGGTCAATTTTCAACGGGGTCAATATTTAATGTTACACCTGCGTAAGCGATATTCTACTTTAAAGCCACAAATATTGGGTTTGATGATCCCAAAGGACCAGTAAGTAATAACACTACTGATCTGTAGTCGGGGCTCCTTTTTACGGCGGCGACACAGCACCAAACAAACTCTAGTGTAAATGTAAATAAATACTGAAAATGCGATCCATTGAATGCCGATTCACGAACAAATGAAATAAAGTAGATACAAATGTGCAACAGGTAATGCAGCATTCAAGGATCACAGTAAATCAAACAAACCCATCTAGACAAAGCATTCAGACATCGTTTATAAGACATGCTAAAAGGAATTAGAAAATATATTCATTATTGATGGTTCACTGATTGATATAACATAGAAGAATCTCCTGCGACGGAAATAATAAGACAAATTGATCAATTAGATTTTGAAAGCATTACAAGTTTGTGACTAAGCATCTAAACAAATGACCCAAGTCACTATATGAACAGATAAACCAGAACATGTTTCATTTCCTCAGTTGTCATCAACCTAAGAGATAATCTGTCAATTCTATCAAATAGCTTCGCTCTCTCGCTCTCTCTCTCTCTCTCTCTCTCTCTCTGCGCATATATAATTTTTATGTCAGGTTCGAAGCAAATGGGATTAAGGGTTTCTCACCAGCCCTTTCTAATACTGAAATAAATACTGATAAGGGAGATTATTTGGAAGCAGCAAACATAACTAAGAGAGAAGTAGCGGACTCGGTTTGTATGAAACACTTTTATATGGAATTTAATGAGACTTTATAAGCTGTCTTAAAACTGGCTCCTATTTAGGAGGAAAGATCTGCAGTTGAAGTGTTGCTTGCTTATGTTACTGCAATAAGCCTTATGCTTACAAAATAAATGTGAGTGTGATTAGCAGATACTTGAATGTTAGCTCTACTGGCCAAAGTTCAGGAGAGCTTATAGGATGGCGAGTTGTCCGTCGTCAGTTGTCCGTCGTCCATCGTCCGTCCGTCCGTCAGTTAACGTTTGCCTCGTTAACACGATTTTTTCAAACTTTACCAAATTGTCGATATCCGTAAAAGCTCGGACGAGTTCAAAAACCAGCCAGATCGCATCATTTACATACAGTAGTTATGGCCCTTGATTTGCTTAAATTTTGACGGAGTTATGACTCTTTAAAGTAGCTATCCCGCCAACAACAGCCAAATGTTACAACATATAGACGACGAGGTGTATATATAACTCAGATATTTTGACAATCCAAACTCTGTACAAACACAATATACTTTAACCAGCCAGGCAAAACCCCAAATCGTGGGCTTTGAATTAAGAGTTACCAACTCATAAATCATTTTAGGCATATTCAATCACGAGTATTTTAAGAACCAGTAAATAAAATTTTACTTTTTATCGGGACATATACATTATTATATGACCTGGACACCTAGACAGAGTTTTGATAAAATGTTTTGTAGTATAACTGTACTGGTTACTTGGCGGGCTATTGTCTTTTAGTGGTTTAAATGCACAAACTTTGTCCGCAATAGTACCCCTGAACGAAACTTTGCAGGGATTCTTAGAACAATAATTAGTTGTACATATCATCGCCGTGTTCCGGTTGATTTTCTTTGGCAGAGTAATGGCCCTTTAAACGTTTTAATACTCTAATTTTCCCGCTTGGTACTCCTGAAACCCTGGCCAGATTTCAATGAAAATTGGCATGGATGATCAGTATCAAGCCTAGTTGCGCATATCATCGTCGTTTTCCGATCGAATAAATCTTGGCAAAGTTATGGCCTTTTAAAGGTTTTAATACACTAACTTTGTACAGACTATTTCTCCTTAGCCCCTGGCCGTATTTCAAATAAACTTGGTAGGGATTATCAGTACCAAGCGTAGTTGCACATTTCATCACATGTTGAATGATTTGTGACAGAGGTATGACCCTTTATACACAAACTTTATCTGTACTAGTTTTCATGAACTCCTAGCTGGATTTCATAAAAACTTGGCGGAATTGATTAGTACCAGTAAAAGTAAATTTAAAAATAGAACAGGAAAAGTAGTATTCAAGGACGACAGTCAATCACAAAAACACACAGAAACAAAGACCAAATTTAAAGATGAATAAAAAACAAGATAAGAGATCACAAACACAAACATGTTAACAATAGGGTTACCGCCTTGGAACAGTCAGTGGCAAAAAAAGGCCGCTGGGGGGTTGAACCAGATTCTAGGGTGCAGAAAACCTCACTCATACCCTAGTTCATCCAAAAATACGGGACAGTGTAAAGGCATCCCCGCCAGGTTATAATCTCTAACAAACAAGGCTGAATTAGTGTTAATTATCCCCATTTAGATGGGGATATTCTCCGAGCAACTACTTATGGGGTCTATATGTCTCAACTTATTCGTTTTTCTGGAGCTTGTACTTAATATTCGTAATCTTTGTATAGCTAAAAAGCTACTCAATCAGGGCTACCGTTACCATAAACTTGGTAAAACCTTTGCACAATTATATTATCGTAAGCATGATCTTCTTTCTAAATATAAAAGTAATTTAAGAACTCTTCAGCGACAAGGACTATCACAACCTGACTTCTATAGTAACGTGATTTATAAACTTCGTAAGATCCTTGGTCATGATCACTTTCATACTATCTTTGTTAAACTTGTTAAAATGTTTATCAAAAGAGGTTATGACCTTATCATTTTTCAAAACACTGCATGCATGGTGGTGGACCCATTTACAGTTCACCACTATGCTTTCCTCTTTAAATGTGCGATGACCGGACAGGCTGCGGACCCTATATGATAAAGCTCAAAAGGACGGTGACGTTTAATGTTTGTCTGCAATCTTGTTTTGTCGTTCCCTCAATGGTTTATTCTCTTGTTGCTCTGTCTTCTGCCAAGTCATTGAGTACCTTCTTTGTGGCTTTCTAGGCTATGCCTTGTTTTATTTGTATTTATATACTGAGGAAAAACGTTTAGCAAGATTTTGTTGCACCCTGGAAATAATACATTTTTGTTATAAAATCAAGAAGCTACTGCCATAGACACAGTATTTTATTAAACACACATCAAAAACAGTCGAACATCTTAATGACGCAACGAATAAATGAATGTAGGGGTCAAGCCCATAAAGTCCCAAAATGTCAGTATATCTTGTATACAGTATAATTTCATCTAAAAATCTTGCTAAACTGTTTTCCCTCAGTATATATAAACGAGCATCTTTGTGTTTCCTTATATTGCCTATTAATGCTGCCTTGTTGGTTAGAGAATAGTTCATGTTGGGGAGTTTTTTATTTACACTGTCCCATTTCATTGGGATGAAGTAGGGTAAGTGTGAGGTTTGGTTCACCCTAGAACCTGGTTTAAAACGACAGCGGCTTTTTTGCCACTGACCGTTCCAAGGCGGTAACCCTATTTTGAACCAGTTTTGTGTTTGTAACGTCATATGCATTTATGCATTGCCATTATATTTGTCTGTTTGCGTGTTTTGGGGTTTACTGTGTTCTGTGAATGCTGCATTTCCTGTTCGGCTTTTATACTTATTTTTACAATTACAAATCTGTCGTATCATTTTGTTGCAAATGTGAACATATATGTAACGTGTAGTTTGCCACGGTAGATATGTAAAAGTCACTAGATATTTCTATCGCAATGTTTCCATTACTATCCATATAGAGAGAGAGAGAGAGAGAGAGAGAGAGAGAGAGAGACAGAGAGGGCTCACGGAACCGTTGTTTGAGGGACATCCGCCGGCCTCAGACCCACGGATGGGGGACTTAAAATCATTGAAAAACATTTGGGGGACATTTTCAGGTCCCCCAAATGACATCCCTTTAAACACAGGAACTAGTCACTTAATTGTCTATACAATTATAATAATAGAAGGCAAAAATTAAAAGTGACCAGTTCATGTGCCTTTAAACAGTGCATTAAGTCCTCATTCGCTCAGATTTCATTTTTCTCTGGAGTCCCCCAAAAAACTGAAAATTCTATGTGAGAGAGTATCTCACTGTTGAGTTAGCTCCCATGGGTTAATTGGGTTAACTCCCTTAGGCCAGCAAGACTTTTACAGCGAAGAAATCCGAAGCGCACCGGCTGATATATGATCATCCAGACGTTTGTTTACTTTCCCTACGTTGGTATTGAAAATCAAGCGTCCAATATGATCAAGACTAAATATCTCAGAATTCCGTATCCGGTTTCGCTGCTGCTTGAAAATGTGAAGGTAATTTAACATGTTTCAGTCATAAGACAGTGACAAAGACGTAATGATGTTTACTAGTTTGAAGCCATCAAACCGTGTGCTACATCGTATTTACAATTCTTCGTCACAATAGAGCATCCGCCATTTTGGATTTTCTATGTGCCTCTACATCTACATGTGTACGTTAAACTGTATCTGTATCTAGTTTACGTTGAAGTAACCAATACTGGCTTATATTCAACGAGTTGGAATTGCGCATGAAAAAACTGCTGGTTCACTGAGGTTTTGTCAATGCTGCTCTAAAACAATCAATGCTCAATGAACTGTCATCTTTGACCATAACTCAACGGAAATGACTTCACTCATAATGCTAAGAAGATGAAGGGGGTATAAAAACCACTCCCGCACCTCCGAACCCGAGTTTAGCATTCATAAGCTAATAAACCTCATTATAAATGTAATTTCCAGTCTTGGTTTCTTTTATTATTGAAGATACAGCCATTTGTTTACATTTTTTTACCGATACCAACCCTAATCTAAAAATAATGACGGTGTCGTTCGAATAACACGTGATATGAAAATCACATATTTCAACACATTGTCTTTATCTATGCTTATCATTTCGGAAAACACAAACTAATTAAATCAATCATTGGATGGGAATCATTGGTTGGTGAGCTAAACTCGCACCTTATCATATCATAAAGCCTTGACACAAACAGACAGGTATATATTACTTGACTAGTCACTACACTAACTGGTGAACTAAAATCAGTTACATGATAAAGCTGTGCAACACCCGACAGCGAACAGTGATGCGTCATGCAAAAAAACGCATGTTGTCAACGTAATGAACCGTGTCCAGTCGAGATGCGACTGACAGCTGTTGCCCGCTTGTTACACATATGCAACTGTGCTTCTGTGTAGCCCCGGGCTCTGGGTCACGAATAGCGTCTTCTGGGCAACATCCCGGAAACAACAACGTCCATCTGTAGATGCTTTTTTTGTATCCATTCAGACAAACACTGAAGCTTCCGAAGGACAGCCGCCACAGAACCGCCCATCAAATTGTTAGTCCCCGCTTTCAATAAAACAATTGAAATATGTGATTTTCATATCACGTGTCATTCGAACGTCACCATTATTAGGGTTCGGTATCGGTATCGGTAAAAAAAGGTAAACAAATGGCTGTATCTCCATTAATAAAAGAAACCAAGACTGGAAATTACATTTATAATGAGGTTTATTATCTTATGAATGCTAAACTCTACAGAAATAACATGTTGAACCCTCGTATCGTTCAAAAACTAGGGGTTCGGTACAGAATGGAAGTGGGTTTTATACCCTTAGCGAGGAATAAAATAGCAATTTTGTCACAAATACTTTAATTAAGGCAATTAGATACTAACCATGTATATACATGATATATATACATTAAATACAGGCATACCAGTTAAAATTATAACTGTATGATTTGTTTATTGTCAGTTATACATATTTTTAATTTCCGTAAGGGGTTCGGAGGTGCTGGGGTTCGGGAGTGGTTTTTATACCCCTTCTAAGAAGATGCAATAAAAGACATGACAGATAGATAGAAGTAAAATAAAGAAAGAAATAAGACATATTAAACACACGGACCATGTAGAGAGTTTAACAACTTTTATAATTCATAACTTTCACGTCTGGCCAACTTCTGGTAGGTTGAGATATTCAGAAGGCGAAAATAAAGGGGTTTACTCGGACTTTATCCTCAATCTCTATATGAAAAATGAAAATATTAGACGATGATTTAAATTAAATGTATCCATATTGGTGTTTTAAAATTAGACAACACCAAAAGAAGATACATAAATGTACACAAAAAATAAAGCTTTTAATACAATTATCACTACAAACTAGTTTTATAAAGGGCTAAAGTCAGTTGAGCACCAACGATAAATACCGAGTTTACCCCCTACTAAAATTTGGAGGACTTTTATTTTATTAATCACTAGCTGATTGGTCAATTTTTTTTGATGATGTCATGTGGAAGTTATAAATGAATTCAGTGATAAATACAGTTCGGGGTGGGATAAACATAATAAAATGAAAGAAAGAAGAAAGTGTTCCCAGTCGCTTTTCACACATCGAGTACTAAACCAATCCGGCTTCGTGGCGGTACCAGGGCCGAAATGTTCCCGCCGACATAGCTATTGATGGCCTACTTGGCAACTGGAATGGGCCCTGTCTTAGTAGCAGGGTCCTGGATCACCCTAGAATTGAATTTCAATGAGACGCGCGTAGCACTGGAGGCTGCTAGGGGGGCAGAACATTAATGATCCATTCTGCATTACATTAATCAGAATCAAATGATTGAAGCTATTAGAAATTTACAGTTATGTATGTAATACTACTTCATGCCATTTTGGTTTTTTCAGTATGTTGTTGCCTTTGTTAGACCATTTGGGATCCATAAGATCTACTCCCAAAGTGGAACCTATAATGGTCTGGTAAGCATTCTGAGACTCAAGATGAAATGAGAACTAAAAACCTTTAATTTACTGAAAACCAACCTTTATAAAAAAAACTTTATTTTTATCGGAGCCTGCTAGGAGGTAGGCCTGCATTTGCGTTAAAAATACCAGAATAATGACATGATGTCAATTAAAAGTTATATTTACAATTTTGTTGTGTTAACTTTATAGCCAGTATCGTAGAAACATTTTCCGAAAATGTCATATGTAGCGGATTTTGGGAAACGTGCCTGCTATTTTTAGGGCACCATTTTTAGCTCCTGGCAGAAAGGGTGCTCGTGATGTAATGGTGTTTTCTTTAGATAACCAATCAAATTCATTATTCAAAGATGCTAATGTTTACATGGTACTACGGGTAATATACAAATATAAAATTTGATGGAAATTTTTTAATATTTTTTTTCTACTTTTAACTATAGGTCAAAGTTGGTCAAATTTGGAGCTCAGTTTTACGAAGAAATAATTTGACGTTCATAAGCGTTCATACACCGATTATTCATCTAGATCTTTACCCCTTCAAAAAATAGTATACAGAGCTCCAGATAAGGTGCGTATTTGCGTAAATACGCAAATAAAATGGTAGAAAAAGCAATATAAATACAAAACCATGCGTATCATAACGCAAAAGAAATGTCTGATACGCAATTCCTCGCAAATTGCTAGCGTATTTTGCAATTTTTCATTTCTAATCGATCGCGTATTTGCCCAGAGTTCTCACAATATCTCGAAACAAAATCAAATATAGGTAAAAGACCGAAACTGCCAAGTGAACAGACTGGTTCCGAAATTCAGTTTAAATTGTGCGCGATTTACTCATTTTTGCCTGTACCCTAGGCGCTCGGCGATCTAAATCATCGTCGGTTAAAAATGTCTGCGAATGTAAACAAACGCAGACGGATAAAAACACCGCAAAAAAACACAAATAAATACATTTAGTAACTATTTTGACCACGGAGGCAAAACAAATTTCAAAAATAATGTTAGATGACATACTTTTCAATGTTGTCTATGATTCACAAGGCATGTGTTACAGTTTACATATATATGATAGTATACACACAACATAATGATAAAAGTGATAAAACATGTTTGATTATGTGTTTTGTTTGTTGTAAGTTAATTTTTCAAGGAAATACTCAAATGAAAACATCCGGGTAGGATAAAATACCCAATTGAAAAATAAATGATGGGGGTAAATTCTTTGTTTTGCCAAATTGCAAAATGCAAATACCCAATTAAAATAAAAACAATGGAGTAAAAATACTCAATGTCCAAATCCTTATCTGGAGCTCTGAATTATATTTAGAAAATACCCAATTAAATAAAATCGGTGGGTATCCGGAAAAAAAAAAGCCCAATTAAAATTCAAAATACCCATTTTTAAAAAAACAGTGGGTATTTACCCAATTGATGCAAAAGTTATCTGTTTCTCTGGTATATTTTCATCCATTGAAGTCTTCTGAATCGTAGAACATCCATCATCTATCTTAGTTTTAAAATAATACTTAACCTTCGAAATTTCAAACAAACGATATTTGTAAGAATCAAACTTACGGCTAGGCGAAATATGCTTTGGAAAAAAACAACATGATATAATATTGAATGCAAATGGCAGACATTTTGCGTAATCCGCGAATGTGGGTCACAGGTAAAACGCGTATATAACACATTGTTCAATCGATTTTGAATTTATTTCTTCGCAACAAGTAAATTAAAACATTTCTCTTGAGAGATTTATGTTCGTTTTTGATTTCGTATGCTTGATTCTGATGAGAAAAGCGAACTTCAAATCAACAACTTTCAATGACAAAAAGATGTATTGAAAATTGAAAACGGAAATGGTCATTGCTAAGCGAAAAAAATACCGTTATATAAAAAATACGGTCGGGATAGGCCGGGGCGGGGGGTTTAAAATCACAGTCGGGAGGGTAACAGGAAACAAACCTCTTTTTTTAGGCCTTAAGATATACTCAGTTGCAAAATAATTAAATTGACATATTGGTACCAAAGTTTTTATCATTCCATTGCCAATCTCATGTTGTCATTTGTTTTTCAATAGGTCCAATCATTAAGGGACTGTCACTTGATGAAGAGGATAGGGTGTAAAGAAAAAAATTCAAAGTGTCCAGTTTCTTCTGCAACTGAGTATATATTAGACACATGCTTGGAACTAAATATGGAATAAACTGTTCCACAGGACAATTACATACAAATATAATACTCATGATTTTTAAAAGTTATGAGTATTTGTCGTAAGTTGATGAGTTATGAACTTATGATACTCACAATTTTACAAAAATAAGGGTTTTTGTAAAAAAAAAAGTATGAGTAAAATACTCAAAAACTCAGCTTATCTACAGCTCTGGAAGCTTTGTGGTAAATTAACATGACGCCAGATATCTCAGCCCTGTTGTTGATGTCGGAGTATATTGACAATAGGTTTTATTATAATACATTTGCACATGCTTTATTATACTGTTGTACATGCTGTTGTTTGTCGGAGGTTTTGATTGTTTAAAATGGATAAATGATTGACAACTGGGGACATGTTAATTGACATGTCGCCAGTACTTAGATATCTCCGCCCTATTGTTGATGTCGGAGTATATTGACAATATGTTATGACATAGTTGCATGTGCTTTATTAGACAGTGACACATGCTGTTATTTATCCGAGATATCGTTTTGGTTTGATTGATTGAAATGGATAAATGATTGACAACTGGCAACATGTTAATTGGGTATTCACCCACCAACATAATCAAATGTACATGTTCTTTGGGTTGGCCTATATCTAGTTTTTTGTTGTCGTCAGATATTAAATATGGCCACTACGCCACACGGAGGTACATGTATATTGGAAAATGAAAGCTGAAACCGCTTGAAGGATTGTTATTTTTTAAGTTCAAACGGTTGAATTGGAGGGCCTCATTAAATGAAAATTCCAGTGTGTACCAGTTATTCAAATTTGGGGGACAGTTTGTCTCTTTGTTCACCAATATGGGGGACAGTTTGTCACTTAGTCCCCCAAAAGTTAAGTACTCTGAACAAATTGTTACCAATTGTAACTCTACATGTATATACATCAGGCCGGGGGCATCCAGAGCTTTATGGAGAAGCTTTGTGGTCAGTTGGGTATTCACTCACCAACATAATCAGATATACAGAGTATGTTTTTAGTTGTCGTCAAATATTAAAAATGGCCACCATGTGACTCAAAGCGTACATACGAGTTATAGAAAAATTAAAGCTGAAACCGCTTGAAGGATTTTTATTTTTAACATTCAAATGGTTCTGAACTTATTTTATTCTAGTGAAATATCATGTAGATTTTTCTGCATGGCCATTTATATTGACAAGGGAACATTGTCTGTTATTGGTAATATTTTTGGGAACAAAGCAAAATATTTTTGGGGACAAGGGGATATTGTGTCATATTTTCAGGGAACAAGGGAACATGGACCCCCATTGGGAGGGCCTCATTAAATGAGAATGCCAGTGTGTACCAGTTATTCAAATTTGGGGGACAGTTTGTCTCTTTGTTCACCAATATGGGGGACAGTTTGTCACTTAGTCCCCCAAACGTTAAGTACTCTGAACAAATTGTCACCAATTGTAGCTCAACATGTATATATATACATACTGAGCTTTATGGAGAAGCTTTGTGATCAATTGGGAAAGTACCCACCAACGTAATATCAAATATACATGTTCTTTCAGTGACCTATATCAAGTTTGTTTTTGCTGTCGTCAAATATTAAAAATGGCTACTACACAACTCAAAGTTTACATAGAGTTATATAGGAAAATTAAAGCTGAAACCGCTTGAAGGTTTATTATTTTGATGTTAAAACAGTTCTGAACTTATTTTATTCTGGTGAAATATCATGTATATGTTTCTAAAGTATATGCCTCTATCGTGTTTATGTATATATCTCATTAATATAGTATTGGCAGGATTGCTTCATCACGTGACATAGCATTATAAAAATGTCACATAATTCATTAAACACCGGGCCGGGTCATCCAGAGCTTTATGGAGAAGCTTTGTGGTCAATTGGGTCATTATCAGATATACATGTTCTTTGGGTTGGCCTATATTGAGTTTGTTTTTTGTTGTCGTCAAAATATTAAAAATGGCCAGTATAATTATGTGACTCAAAGTGTATATAGAGTTGTAGGAAAATTAAAGCTGAAAACGCTTGAAGGATTTTTATTTTTAACGTTCAAATGGTTCTGAACTTATTTTATTCTAAACAGTCTATTAAATCATTTTAGAATTATTTTATCTTTAGAATTCTGTGATTCTTGATTTCAAGAAACTCATTCCTCAATGAGTGATACAAATACTCTTAATCTGTTGTTCACAGCAATTAAAAGGCTCATTGTGTTCTGAGAACACATTGAGCTGCCTCATAATAGCATGACGTGATGTCATAATTACCCAGGGTGTGATGTCATAATACCCGAAAGTGATGTCACGATAGAAGCAACCAAAGGAAATTAAGAATGAAGCATTCTGGTTGGTTCACTGATAAAAATTGGACCAATGAAACCAGTCAATTGAAAACTCATTGTATTCTCAGAACACACAGAGGTTTTACTGGATATTGAGTAGTGAGGTTCTTGAAACCCAGAAACACAAAATTCTAATGATAAAATAATTCTAAAATGATTTAATAGTCTGTCTCTAGTGAAATATCATGTAGATTTTTCTGAAGTATATGCCTCTATCATGCCTATGTATATATCTCATTAATATAGTATTGACAGCTTCATTCACGTGACATAGCATTATAAAAATGTCACAATTTTTCTTTACAATGTCACAATTTTTCTTTACAGTTGATACATAATTCATTAAAGAGGGTCTCCCAGGTGTTTTTTGGAACAAGGAAACATGGCCATTTATATTGGGGGAACATTGTCTGTTATTGGTAATATTTTTAGGGAACATTGGACAAATATTTTTTGGGGGAAATCCAAATATGTTTGGGGAACAAGGGAACATTGGATAATATTTTCAGGGAACAAGGGAACATTGACCCCCACTGGGAGGGCCTCATTAAATGAGAATTCCAGTGTGTACAAGTTATTCAAATTTGGGGGACATTTTGTCTCTTTAGTTCACCAATATTGGGGACAGTTTGTCACTTAGTCACATTAATATAGTATTGGCAGGGATGCTTCATCACGTGACATAGCATTATAAAAATGTCACAATTTGTCTTTACAGTTGATACATAATTCATTAAAGAGGGTCTCCCAGTGGTTTTGTGAAACAAGGGAACATGGCCATTTATATTGGGGGAACATTTCTGTTATTGGTAATATTTTTAGGGAACATTGGACAAATATGTTTTGGGAACAAATCAAAATATGTTTGGGTAACAAGGGAACATTGAGTCATATTTTCAAGGAACAAGGGAACAAGGACCCCCCACTGGGAGGGCCTCATTAAATGAGAATTCCAGTGTGTAACAGTTATTCAAATTTGGGGGACAGTTAGTCTCTTTAGTTCACCAATATGGGGGACAGCTTGTCACTTAGTCTCATTAATATAGTATTGGCAGGGATGCTTCATCACATGACATGGCATTATAAAAATGGCACAATTTTTCTTTACAGTTATACATAATTCATTAAAGAGGGTCTCCCAGGGGTTTTGTGGAATAAGGGAACATGTCCATTTATATTGGGGGAAAATTTTCTGTTATTGGTTATATTATTTAGGGAACATTGGACAACTATTTTTGGGAACAAATCAAAATATATTTGGGGAACAAGGGAACATTGGGTCATATTTTTAAGGATAAGCGAACATGGACCCCCACTGGGAGGGCATCATTAAATGAGAATTCCAATGTGTACCAGTTATTCAAAAATTTGGGGGATAGGTTGTCTCTTTAGTTCACCAATATGGGGGACAGTGGGTCACTTAGTCTCATTAATATAGTATTGGCAGGGATGCTTCATCACGTGACATAGCATTATAAAAATGTCACAATTTTTCTTTACAGTTGATACATAATTCATTAAAGAGGGTCTCCCAGGGGTTTTGTGGAACAAGGGAACAAGTCCATTTATATTGGGGGAACATTTTCTGTTATTGGTTATATTATTTAGGGAACATTGGACAACTATTTTTGGGAACAAATCAAAATATATTTGGGGAACTAGGGAACATTGTGTCATATTTTTAAGGAACAAGGGAACATGGCCCCCCACTGGGAGGGCATCATTAAATGAGAATTCCAATGTGTACCAGTTATTCAAAAATTTGGGGGACAGGTTGTCTCTTTAGTTCACCAATATGGGGGACAGTTTGTCACTTAGTCTCATTAATATAGTATTGGCAGGGATGCTTCATCACATGACATAGGCAAGACACTTTACCTTAGCCTCGTCCGTCGGATGGGGACGTAAACCGGGCGGTCCCATGTATCGGTCTATCCTCCGAGCACGTTAAAGAACCATAGGAATCTCTTCGATAATAAGAGTAGTGCAGGTTCCCGGATTCCTATGTATCCTTCCCCTCTCTCTGGGGCGGCTCTAAATAACCTATACTGTGTTGATGAGCCGTTAAACAACATTCAATTCAATTCACATGACATAGCATTATAAAATGTCAAAATTGTTCTTTACAGTTGATACATAATTCATTAAAGAGGGTCTCCCAGGGGTTTTGTGGAACAAGAGAACATGGCCATTTATATTGGGGGAACATTTTCTGTTATTGGTTATATTATTTAAGGAACATTGGACAAATATTTTTGGGAACAAATCAAAATATATTTGGGGAACAAGGGAACATTGGGTCATATTTTTAAGGAACAAGGGAACATGGACCCCCACTGGGAGGGTCTCATTAAATGAGAATTCCAGTGTGTACCAGTTATTCAAATTTGGGGGACAGTTTGTCTCTTGGTTCACCATTATGGGGGACAGTTTGTCACTTAGTCCCCAAATGTTAAGTACTCTGAACAAATTGTCACCAATTGTAGCTCTCCATGTGTATACATCAGGCCGGGGACATACTGAGCTTGATGGAGAAGCTTTGTGGTCAATTGGGTATGTACCCACCAACATAATATCAAATATACATATTCTTTGGGTTGACCTAAATCGAGTTTGTTTTTACTGTCGTCAAATATTAAAAATGGCCACTACACAACTCAAAGTTTACATCATGTACATAGAGTTATATAGGAAAATTAAACCGCTCGAAGGTTTGTTATTTTTAACTTTAAAACAGTTCTGAACTTATTTTATTCTAGTGAAATATCATGTAGATGTTTCTAAAGTATATGCCTCTATCATGTTTATGTATATATCTCATTAATATAGTATTGGCAGGACTGCTTCATCAGGTGACATAGCATTATAAAAATGTCACAATTTTTCTTTCCAGTTGATACATAATTCATTAAAAAGGGTCTCCCAGAGGGTTTTGTGGAACATGGCCATTTATTTTGGGGGAACAAGGGAACATTGTCTGTTATTGGTGAATGAACATTGGAAAATATTTTGGGAGAACAATTTAGTAAAATATTTTTGGGGAACAACGGAACGAACATGGACCCCCACTGGGAGGGTCTCATTAAATGTGTACCAGTTATTCAAATTTGGGGGACAGTTTGTCTCTTTGTTCACCAATATGGGGGACAGTTTGTCACTTAATCCCCCAAACGTTAAAAACTCCGAACAAATTGTCACAAAGGGTAGCTCTACATGTATATACATCAGGCCGGGGGTATCAATTGGGACATTATCAGATATACATGTTCTTTGGGTTGGCCTATATTGAGTTTGTTTTTTGTTGTCGTCAAATATTAAAAATGGCCAGCTTGTGACTCAAAGCGTACATAGTGTTGTAGGAAAATTAAAGCTGAAACCGCTTGAAGGATTTTTATTTTCATGCCCCCGAAGGGTGGCATATAGTAGTCGCACTGTCTGTCCATTCGTGATTGTTCGTCCCCGTTCGTCGGTACAGTCGTGTCCGCTTCATAACTCTGACAATATTGGACGAATTTTCAAATAACTTTGCGCATTTGCACACAACAACAAGACGACGTGTCGCGCACAAAATCCAGGTCCGTGGCTCCAAGGTCAAGGCAGGGCTCGACATTAGGCATTGTCCAATAGGTTTTGGCAACCCAGACTTGGGTCCGGACAAGTTGATTCTGAATCCTGATTGTCCGATCGGGCAAGTAGAAAAAAATAAAATAAAACAAAATCAAAATGAAAACCCATGCCAAATGACAAAATTCAAACCTCACCGTAGCGAGTGTGGTCTAATAGGCAATCTCTACCCAGAGTACACTCGTTCCTCATTTGACTCTGTCAAATTCAAAGGAAGTAGGGCGAACGGTTAGATCACGTGATTATTCAAAAAAGTTATGATGATGTTTATAATAAATCCTTTAGCCTGATATGCAAAGATAAAATATAGACCTATATTAAATAATTTCAATTTTTATTTCTATGAGTTATTTTTTTAGTAATTTTCTGCTTCATAATTCTGACAATAATGGATGGATTTTCAGATAACTTCGCACAATTGCTCACCACAACAAGACGACGTGTAGCGCACAAAATCCAGGTCTGTGGCTCCAAGGTCAAGGTCACACTTAGAGGTCAAATTTTCAAATAACTTGGCACAATTGCTCACCACAACTAGACGACATGTCGTGCCTAAAGGTCACGGTCACATTTGAGGTCAAAGGTCAAATTGTGTCCAATCAGTAACTCTGGCATTCCTGGACGGATATTCAAATAACTTGGCATAAGTGCTCAGCACAACCAGACGACATGTCGCGCACAAAATCCAGGTCTGTCGCTCTAAGATCAAGGTCACACATAGGTCAAAGGTCAAATCGTGTCTGGTCAATAACTCTAGCATTGCTGGACGGATTTTCAAATTACTTTGCACAAGTGCTCACCACAATAAGACGATGTGTCGAGCACAAATCCAGGTCTGTGGCCCCAAGGTCAAGGTCACACTTAGAGGTCAAAGGTCAAATTATGTGAAAAAATAACTCTGGTATTCCTGGATGGATTTTCAAATAACTTCTTTTCATTTATTTCTTAATTGTTCTGTTATTATTAGCTCTACTGATCAGAGATCAGCAGAGCTTATGCCGTGGTGCGGCGTCCGTCCGTCTGTCCGTTAACTTTTATTTGTAGCGACTACTCCTCTGAAACTACTGGATGGATATTCATAAAACTTTACAGAAATGTTGCCCATGAAGTCTAGTTGATCCTAGCAAAAATTCATGTTGATGTGAAATCCAAGATGGCCGCCAAAGCTAAAAATAGATTTTTTAAATTCAAGTTTGTAGCGACTATTTCTTGAAAACTATAAGTGATATTGATATGGGACTTTTTCTAAAATGATCAGCATGACATGATGTTGGTCCTTGTCGAAAATCGTTTTGATTTGACGTTAAACATGGCTGCCAGCGGCCATCTTTGTTTACATAGAGTTATATTATGAAAACTTGTAGCGACTACTCCTCTGAAACTACTTGGCGGATTTTCATGAAACTTCACAGGAATGTTGCTCTTGATGTCTAAATGATCCTAGCAAAATTTCAGGTCGGCCGGAAATTCAAGATGGCCGCCACGGCTAAAAATAATTTTTCAAAATACAAGTTTGTAGCGACTACTTCTTGAAAACTATAAGTGATATTGATATGGGACTTTTTCTAAAATGATCAGCATGACATGATGGTTATCCGAGTCGAACATTATTTTGATTCTACATTAAACATGGCTGCCAGTGGCCATCTTTGTTTACATAGAGTTATATAATGAAAACTTGTAGCGACTACTCCTCTGAAACTACTTGACAGATTTTCATGAAACTTCACAGAAATGTTGCTCTTGATGTCTAATTGATCCTAGCAAAATTCCAGGTCGGCCGGAAATTCAAGATGGCCGCTATGGCTAAAAATAGATTTTCAAAATACAAGTTTGTAGCGACTACTTCTTGAAAACTATAAGTGATATTGATATGGGACTTTTTCTAAAATGATCAGCATTAAATGATGTTGGTCCTTGTCAAAAATCATTTTGATTAGATGTTAAACATGGCTGTCAGCGGCCATCTTTGTTTACATAGAATTATATAATGAAAACTTGTAGCGACTACTCCTCTGAAACTACTGGACGGATTTTCATGAACTTCACAGGAATGTTGCTCTTGATGTCTAATTGATCCTAGCAAAATATCAGGTCGGCCGGAAATTCAAGATGGCCGCCACGGCTATAAATAATTTTTCAAAAAACAAGTTTGTAGCGACTACTTCCTGAAATCAAAATCAATCAGTAGAGCTTCAAGGTCATTGACCTCTTGTTATTTTTTATTATTGATTTTTTATTATTGATTTTTTTTTTTAATTTTTTTTTTTTAATATATCTGTTGGTTTCATATTGCTCCAAGGTCAAGGTCACACTTACAGGTCACTTTAGGGGCATTTGTCACTTACTGTGACGTTTCTTGTTAACGTTCAAATGGTTCTGAACTTATTTTATTCTAGTGAAATATCATGTATATATCTCATTAATATAGTATTGGCAGGACTGCTTCATCACTTGACATAGCATTATAAAAATGTCGCAATTTTTCTTTACAATGTCACAATTTTTCTTTACAGTTGATACATAATATCATTAAAGAGGGTCTCCCAGGGGTTTTGTGGAACAAGGGAACATGGCTCTATCATGTATATATCTCATTAATATAGTATTGGCAGGACTGCTTCATCACTTGACATAGCATTATAAAAATGTCGCAATTTTTCTTTACAATGTCACAATTTTTCTTTACAGTTGATACATAATATCATTAAAGAGGGTCTCCCAGGGGTTTTGTGGAACAAGGGAACATGGCCATTTATATTGGGGAAACATTGTCTGTTATTGGTAATATTTTTAGGGAACATTGGACAAATATTTTTTGAGAACAAATCCAAATATGTTTGGGGAACAAGGGAACATTGGGTCATATGTTCAGGGAACAAGGGAACATGGACCCCCACTGGGAGGGCCTCATTAAACGAGAATTCCTGTGTGTACCAGTTATTCAAATTTGGGGGACATTTTGTCTCTTTGTTCACCAATATGGGGGACAGTTCGTCACTTAGTCTCATTAATATAGTATTGGCAGGGATGCTTCATTACGTGACATAGTATTATAAAAATGTCACAATTTTTCTTTACAGTTGATACATAATTCATTAAAGAGGGTCTCCCAGGGGTTTTGTGGAACAAGGGAACATGGCCATTTATATTGGGGGAACATTGTCTGTTATTGGTAATATTTTTAGGGAACATTGGACAAATATGTTTTGGGAACAAATCAAAATATGTTTGGGGAACAAGGGAACATTGAGTCATATTTTCAAGGAACAAGGGAACATGGACCCCCACTGGGAGGGCCGCATTAAATGAGAATTCCAGTGTGTAACAGTTATTCAAATTTGGGGGACAGTTTGTCTCTTTAGTTCACCAATATGGGGGACAGTTTGTCACTTAGTCTCATTAATATAGTATTGGCAGGGATGCTTCATCATGTGACATAGCATTATAAAAATGTCACAATTTTTCTTTACAGTTGATTCATAATTCATTAAAGAGGGTCTCCCAGTGGTTTTGGGGAACAAGAGAACATGGCCATTTATTTTGGGGGGAAAAAAGGAACATTGTCTATTATTGGTAATATTTTTGGGGATCAAGGGAACATTGGAAAATATTTTGGGAGAACAATTTAGCAAATACTGTTGGGTATGTCATAATACTACTTTTTTTACACAGTAACATTCACATTTTTCTGTGTAACACGGCCTTTATGGTCATGGGGCTAACGCACTTCCACTGTCACGCAGGAGATCGAGTTCCGCATGCCCAGAAGTGTCATACTTGAAATATGAAAACTATTCGCTGTTTTGAAAAGTAAAAAATATATTGGATGTGAATAGGATGTAAATTTTAAAAATACATAGTACATATTTTTTTTCTTAACAAAACACATGCTTTCTTTTTACATTCTCTATACATAAACTGGTTTTTAGCTCTACTGGCCAAGGGCCAGCAGAGCTTATGGGATGCTGTGTTGTCCGTCGTCTGTCTGTCTGTCTGTCGTCTGTCGTCCGTTAACTTTTCTTCAAACGACTTCTTCTCAGAAACCGCTTGGCTAATTTTGACCAAACTTCACGTGGATGATCCTTAGTTGAATGCTTTTTAGATTTGTTAAAATTAGATCAATGCTACATCCAAGATGGCTGCCATTACCATATATGGTCGAAACCTTAAAAAATCTTCTTCTCCAGAACCGCTGGACAGATTTCAACAGTTTTTCTTTTAAAATGATCGCCAACGCCTAGACTATCAAGTTTGTTCAAATAAAGTTCCCGGGATCAAAAATGGCCGTGCCCCGGGGGTCCAAAATTTGTATATTGAGGTTTTGCATGTTTTTCATATAGACATATAGGAAAAAACTTTAAAAAATCTTCTTCTCTGAAACCACAGGGCACAGAGCTCTCATGTATTACATAGCATCAGCTTATGGTCCTCTACTAAGTTTGTTCAAATGGTGACCCTGGGGTCAAATTTGTCCCCGCCCCGGGGGTCACAGTTTTACATAGACTTATATAGGATTTTTTTTTTAAAAATCTTCTTCTCGGAAACTACAAGAGCCAGAGGTTTGATATTTTGCATTTACTATAAGCTTATGGTCCTTTACCAAGTTTGTTCAAATGGTGACCCTCGGGTCACTTTTGGCCCCGCCCCAAGGGTCACATGTTTTACATAGACATGTATAGGGAAAAACTTAAAAAATCTTCTTCTCTGAAACTGCAAGAGCCAGAGGTTTAATATTTTGCATTTGCTATAAGCTTGTGGTCCTCTATCAAGTTTGTTCAAATGGTGACCCAGGGGTCACATTTGGCCCCACCCCGGGGGTCACAGTTTTACATAGGCTTGTATAGGGAAAAACTGAAAAAAATCTTCTTCTCTGGAACCACATGGCACAGAGCTCTCATGTAATACATGTAGCATCAGCTTATGGTCCTCTACTAAGTTTGTTCAAATGGTGACCCGGGGGTCAAATTTGTCCCCGCCCCGAGGGTCACAGTTTTACATAGACTTATATAGGATATTTTTTTTAAAAATCTTCTTCTCGCCAACTACAAGAGTCAGAGGTTTGATATGTTACATTTATTATAAGCTTATGGTCCTTTACCAAGTTTGTTCAAATAGTGACAATAGTGACCCTGGGGTCACATTTGGTCCCGCCCCAAGGGTCACATGTTTTACATAGACATGTATAGGGAAAAACTTAAAAAATCTTCTTCTCTGAAACTGCAAGAGCCAGAGGTTTAATATTTTGGTATTGCTATAAGCTTATGGTCCTTTACCTATTTTGTTCAAATGGGGACCCTGGGGTCACATCTGGCCCCGCCCCGGGGATTCACAGTTTTACATAAATGCTTGTAGAGGGAAAAACTGAAGAAAAAAAATCTTCTCTGGAACTGCAAGAGCCAGAGGTTTAATATTTTGCATTTGCTAAAAGCTTATGGTCCTTTACCAAGTTTGTTGAAATGGTGGCCCTGGGGTCACATTTGGCCCCGCCCCAAGGGTCACATGTTTTACATAGACATGTATAGGGAAAAACTTAAAAAATCTTCTTCTCTGAAACTGCAAGAGCCAGAGGTTTAATATTTTGCTGTTGCTATAAGCTTATGGTCCTTTACCAATTTTGTTCAAATGGGGACCCTGGGGTCACATCTGGCCCCGCCCCGGGGGTCACAGTTTTACATAAATGCTTGTATAGGGAAAAACTGAAAAAAATCTTCTTCTCTGGAACTGCAAGAGCCAGAGGTTTAATATTTTGCATTTGCTGTAAGTTTATGGTCCTTTACCAAGTTTGTTCAAATGGTAACCCTCGGGTCACATGTTTTACATAGACATGTACATGTTTTTGATTTTATTTTTTTTGATTTTTTTTTTTTTAATTTTTTTTTTTTTAATTTTTTTTTTTTTGAAATATCTTCTCTTTTTTTTGAAATGTTTTGCAATTATTAATTTTTTTTTTTCAATTTTTTTTTTTTTTTTTTCAATTTTTTTTTTTTTTTGCATTTTTTTTTTTGCATTTTTAGCTCTATGTTCGACCAGTCGGACCAGTAACAGAGGTGTTCTTGATTTAGTTAAACATGCTATATGTTGCCTCGTTGATACGGTTGGGCCTTCATTTTTCATCTGATCTTTACCAAACTTTACCAGATTCTTTAGTTATGGCCTTTGATTTAGTTAAAAAGCTGTTTTTTGCCCGAAACTTTCAAAAAAACGTAAATGGCAGTCACTCACTTCATTGATGTTATAAGAGCCATGTTAGCCAGTAGAACGTCCACAGGCCCTCTTGGGCCTCTTGTTACACATTCATTTAGAGAATAAACTATATTTAATCACCATACGTGTTGATCACAAGACATGATTTAACCGCTCTGCCGTGTATAAGTAATACTAGAATATGTATATATCTTGCCTTTATTCTGGTTTAGCTTGCAAATTCAAGTTTTTGCTAATTCGTCCAACCATGCTCACACACATTCCATCCCATATATTTGCAAAAATATCCTGACTGCCTATGTTTTCGACATTCTCGTGTATCTTGTATTATTTCAGATTGCGCATGATTTCAGTCAGCAAGATTTGTTGACAAACACAATGAAATGCAATCTTTAATGCTTTTGGAGAAAAATAAACATTTGATGGGTTAATTGCAAGAAAACGAAAACAACCCTACCCATTTTTCCCGTTTCACACTAATCCCAAAACTTCCCTTCAAATAGTACAGGACTAACACATCACTGATTTAAAAATGCAAGTTTCGTCTGCACTGACAGAATCTTTAATGGGATGGCGAGTTGTCCATCGTCTGTCGTTAACTTTTGCCTCGTTAAGACGATAAAGACTTCATTTTTCATCGATCTTTGCCAAACTGTACCAGGTTGTCAATGAAAGCTCTGACAAGTTCGAAAACCAGCCTGATCGTACCAGGAACACCTGAGTTGTGGCCCTTGATTTAGTTAAAGCTGCTATATTTTGCCTCAATAAGACGATATGGCCTTCTTTTTCCATCAGATCTTTACTAAACTTTACCAGATTGTTAATTCAATGAAAGCTCGGACAAGTTCGAAAACCAGCTATTCAATGAAAAGTAAGTTAATATGAATTACCTTGACCTACTTTTGGCACAGTTTAAAATTGAAGTTTTTTTTATTGTGTCCTTAACTCAGATACCAAAAGCATAGACATATAAACCACAGATATACATGCAGAACTCGTTCTTTGAAATGGGAAAATTTTACGAAATCTCGCTACCCCAGATGTCACATGAGCACTTACCCAGAATTGATCAAAACCTCTACTCACTGCTATTTGATTAGATGTTCGAACAATGAAACTGCACAATGAATGACTTCTATTAGAAACAAAAGTCTGCACATGTTGAATTCTGCATTCTGACCTATATATGAAATTATGGACACTTAGTAATTAAAAAGTAAAAACTAGCTAATTCTAAAACTAAAAATTAACTAGCCTATTGAAAAATTAATCAACCTAATAATAGCACATCTAACAACAACTAACAGGTGTCAGTAACTATCAAAACTAACAAACTAATAATATTATCAAATCTAATAATAACTAGCAAAACGAACAAACTAATAATATTATCAAAATTAACTAATAATAACTATCTATGAAACTACATACTCATAGATACTAATAATACAGAAATAGTATTTTTACTCTTTAAATTACAAAAATCTAACTACATGCATCAATAATGCATTCTTTTCCACAACTATACTTATTGCTAACCAAAAATCATAACTAGCTTGTAATTGCTGGACATGTCGAAATATTAACAAGTAGCAGAACCAACGGTCTTGACCTTTGACAATACGTTGAATAGGAAACATCCCAACAGTTGAACAATCAACACCACCAGGCCAAATTATTGGGCCTGTATAGGGCCAAAAAATAGGTTTGGGTCAGGTAACCCGACTGACCCTATTTTTTTACCGCCGACCCTAATTTATATTTTTTTCGGATTGAGAACATATTTTCTTGGGTACGATCAATAATGAATATGAAATACGGTGAGTACGAAACATGCTGATTGACGACAACAATTTCGTTATTGGATTATATCGAACCATTAATGAAAACATGGCGGCGACCGTGTTCGCTTTTACTTAAATTAAAAATGCTGGAAATAAGGCTGATGAAGGTCGTCGCAAACACTGCGAGAGTGTTTGACATCTTTGAAGCAGGGGTCGACACTAACGCTAGTCCGCTAGTCCTGTGCCCACCTGTTTTTCAGGAGGACTACCTAAACGTGAAAGTTGGCTAGTCCGTTGGACTAGTAAATTTTTCGAGCCCTATTATAGAAATTACGGCCGTAAAATATACATTCCTAATATAGGGCCGGGGTCACTCGATTAGACGAAGTCGCTTAAAACTTCGCTATAATTTGGCCGACTTCGCTTTTCTATCCATGTGGGGCGAAATTTGAGTCGCCGTCAATTTGGGCAAATGTGATTAACCTCATAATTAACAAACCCTCTAAAAACACAATCAGCGCGTGTTTCACAAGTACCTTATTTAATCCCATTACCATTAAATAACAACCCGACTCTTATCTAATCAGGGCAATAGCCTAATTTTCGATCATTATCGGTTTGCCTGAGGCGAGATGTGAATACAACCGCCATGTTTGCTCGTTAGGGGATCACGTGATTAGATCGTGGGGATCATGTGCGCATTCTATTTAAGTAAACCAATCAAAGCCGTCGTATTTTTCCGTTTGGTGAATAATTAAAAATCGTACTACATACTACTGCGCAAGTGTGGGGTTATGATTTGAAACTGATTTCTCCTGCGATAAATAAATTTAAAGGGCGGTTATAATTATATGATTGACTACTAGATTTTTAAAGTCACTAGTCCTCTGGACTACCCGTTTAAAAAAGTTAGTGTCAAACCCTGTTGAAGAACATCATCCTTCATCCAAAACCAATTCTGTGCTGTGTTGTGCATACATAAACATGGAAGATAAAAGTCCCTTTGAGGTATAACATGACACCCACCCACTATAACATTTCATTGACTTAATATGTAGGAACATATTGAAATAAAATTGAAAACCGAAGCATTGTGGTGTAGTGGTTATAGCGTCTGCCTTGCATTCGGGAGGTCGTGGGTTTGAGTCCCCTGACCGCGTCATATCAAAGACTTTAAAAATGGAGTAGTCACTTGTAACCCTTGCCTGACGAGCAAATAATGGGTAGTGCTACGACTGATTGACCAGTGTCAGAATAATGTGACTGGGTGGGTGGGGGTATCATGTCTACTACGGCGTGGTATTCCAGTGTGGCAGCACTATAAAGAAACCATTGAGTTCGCTGCTTCAAGTAGACATCATCACATCACACAGCAACACACAGATAAAAGTCCAGACATTGTGCCTATAATTGTCGGGTAGGACGCCTGTCGTAGGTGGAGGGACTATAATCCTTAGAAATACACACACACACACAATAAAATTGAAGCAGTATTCTTAAAGGGAATGTAGCGCCACAGTCAAACAAACTCTATTACTGAGAGTTCTGAACAACTTGGAAAAAGGTGAAAGAATTATCAAAATCGGATGATAAACGAAAAAGATATGACCATTTAAAGGTTGTTCTAAAACAAATATGGGAGCCGCCATTTTTAGAACTATGACGTCATATTCCATATTACCATATATGGAATATAGATAAATATCATTTAAAACGAAGAAAATCACTGCATGTTTTTCAGAACTCTCAGTAATAAAGCTTGTTTGGCTGTGGCGCTACATTCCCTTTAAGTACTACTTAAAATAAAATTGAAATAGTTATACTTCTGACTTGCTTTTATTTAAATATGAAATTCCTATTTACGCAAACATTACACACCAAACCTTATTGAATATTTACTAATTAAAATGATGGGCCAGTGAGTTATCATATATCTGATGTGATATGCCAGTGACAGTCTTCTCAAATGTGATGGTGACGGCTAGCTCTGAAATATGATGGGACAGTGAGTTATCTTATATATGTAAATACTTTTCATCTACAAATATATTGTTGCATATACTGACTTTGAACACATATATCTATCATTTTATCCATTCACCACTGCTTCTCCCACTTGTACCTTATCTTTTTTTTTGAGAATTCATAGTTCTAGTATCTTATACCGGGGGCATCCGTGTCCTATGGACACATTTCTAGTTCATTTAATATTGCTCATGGATATATATATCTCTGGTCTGCTATATTTTATAGATGGCTTGTATGAAAGATTCCATTTTCTCTGACTGCATACCAGGTCTTATTTTTTTGTTCTGCATCTTTTCCTAAAGTCGAGATACATGAACTACTAGATGATTCCAATGCTTTGCCTCTCTGTTAGTCCATGCTCTCAGTACGAACATATAAAACTTCTATGGTGTAATTGGTGAACACATCTACCAATTTGGTGGAAGACCCAGGTTCGAATCCTGGTGGGAGTAAAAGTTGTTTGGAAAAAGATTTGGATTAAGCATGGATAATTTGATGTAATCAAATCCAGTTGACGGTCTAATTCCCGTCTCTAGGAGCAAAATGTATGTATAATTCCCCAGAGTCGACCAATATACTCCATATCAAATATCCTCCCCACCACTCCCCCTCTGTGCCAGGAGACAACATTGGTAGAATTGAAGACGACATGCATATTCTCATTTGTGATTGGTCATATGTCAATTACCAAGCCATGAGAGATACCAGTTCCCATCTATAATTTATGGGTTTTAATATTTTTTAATTGATTGGTTGTGTTACATCATTTTCAGCATATTTTAAGGCTATATATGACGGTCAATTTTTTCGTAGTAGATGCAGACCACCCACTTATTCCTGGATAGAACCAGTACTGTACACCTAGACTTCTCACAAGTCAAGCTCCCAGTGGGATTCGAAGAGGTTTACAATGCAGCGTCGTTAACCCCTGTACTGCTGTAGGTTTGAATCCCAATGGGAGCTTGACCAGTAAGTCAGAAAGTGTTGATTATTATAGTGTTTTTTGTTGTTGTTTTTTTCTCACAAGAAACATTCTTTTTTTTTAATCATTTTTTATTTATTTATTATTATTATTATTTTTTTAATGTATTTTTATTTTTATTTCATTTTTAGCTCGACTGATCCTGATTATGCCGTGGTGCGGCGTCTGGCGTCCGGCTGTCTGTAAAGTTTTATTTGTAGCGACTACTCCTCTGAAACTACTGGATGGATAGTCATGAAACTTTACAGAAATGTTGCCCGTGAAGTCTAGTGGATCCTAGCAAAAGTTCATGTTGATGTGAAATCCAAGATGGCCACCAAAGCTAAAAATATATTTTTAAAATACAAGTTTGTAGCGACTACTTTTTGAAATCTATAAGTGATATTGATATGGGACTTTTTCTAAAATTATCAGCATGACATGATGTTGATCGTTGTCGAAAATCTTTTGATTCGACGCTAAACATGGCTGCCAGCGGCCATCTTTGTTTACATAGAGTTATAGTAAAAACTTGTAGCGGCTACTCCTCTGAAAGTACATGGCGGATTTTCATGAAACTTTACAGGAATGTTGCTCTTGATGTGTAATTGATCCTAGCAAAATTTCAGATCGGCCGAAAATTAAAGATGGCCACCACAGCTAAAAATAGATTTTTAAAAAATAAGTTTGTAGCGACTACTTCTTGAAAACTATAAGTGATATTGATATGGATATTTTTCTAAAATGATCAGCATGACATGATGTTGCTCTGAGTCAAACATTATTTGGATTCGACCTTAAACATGGCTGCCAGTGGCCATCTTTGTTTACATAAGAGTTATATAGTAAAAACTTGTAGTGACTACTCCTCTGAAACTACTTGACGGATGTTCATGAAACTTCACAGGAATGTTGCTCTTGATGTCTAGTTGATCCTAGAAAAATTTCAAACTGGCCAGAAATTCAAAATGGCTGCCACGGCTAAAAATTGATTTAAAATAAATAAATTTGTAGTTATTTTTAGCTTTGACCTTGGACCCGGTGTTAGTATACAACTGAAGAAATGTTTCCTAGAAGGTATTAAACCCTCTATATCCTTGTTGATGTTTAATAGCAGACATGTTTATTTGCATGATAAAGTAACTAAGTTTCCCAGAATTCTAATCAGGTTTGAGATTTTAACAGATTGTCAACATTCTAACCTTTATAACCTCTATCGGGTTTAATGCTTAACAATGACATTTTACATTATAATATATATATTTAACACAGATATTTTCGAAGGGGGCGATACTGATAATATTAGACTACTGTGTTGAAATGTAGGATGAACTTGGATGTGTTAATGTGGCAGGTGAGATTGTTAATACTGTTTGATTCCAAATATAACCTGTGCAGTAGAATATAGAAACAATGCCGTTTAATACCGTTTACAAGCATGAAATTTCCCAACAAAAATCGTCGGCCAATCCAGTGTGTTTTTGTGCAATAATAAATACACCGGATGCTTGCTGAAAAAAGAGCATTAAAGATACAGTCTATATTAATTGAATTCTTCTTTGTAGGCGTGCCTTTATTTGTAACTTCATGTTCATCAGCTCCTGTCGAAATAGGGTATTTTTAAGCGACGAAATTTAATGCAAGACATCATTTACTGTATAGACATCGAGTACACATACAGTCTAACTAACATAGAGTGGTCATTTTTGCTGGCCAGTGCATACTGTGTGAGCACAGCATGGGGTATATTAGCACTAGCTTGTTGATTACAAGGAGTAATTGATAGTCATATAATTGGCTGACCATCTGTGAGTTGCCTATTGAGAATGAAAATGTACCAGACTTCAGTAGTTTTATCTTTTAGAATAAGTTTTATTTATAGTTTACATCCAATGGGCCTTCATGATTTTGGTTTCACAATTTATTTATTTTCATTTTAAATTTCATATCATTTCACATGAGATGTGGAATCAAAACCAGTAGAACATGCATTAAAAAATATGTGTACCACAATATCCTAAATACACACTATGCATCTCGCTAACTCTCGTGCATTATCTCCCCGTACACGTGCAAAACTCATGCTCTATTCTATACTTGTACCATAGCTCCAATGGTTTTCCTTTGTTCTTGCTTATGGTATAATTTTCATAAACCTGAATATCTGAGCCTAAACCGTACTATAAATGCCTATATTTCAGCCGTGCTATAAATGACAGATTCGGCCATTATACCATGGTCTAACCAATTTACACGCGCGTAATTGGATAAATGGATATGGTACAAAACATGTATAGCATATGCGATTTATAGTGCACTCTCGGGCCTGCGGCCTCGAGAAACAGTATAAAACACATACTAGTATACTCGAAAAAATATGCTATAAATATTACTTAAACTCTTTCGTTGAAACATACTGATTGAGGGTTCAACACAGAACTATTGTAACTACTAGTATATACATATTAGCCGTTCTCCTGGAAAACCGGGCTTAATGACAGCGATGACATTATCGGGGAAATCCAGTTTAAGTTTGACGTCATAAAATGTACGTCATGATTTACTTTCAGTTTCATGATTTACTTTTGCATATCACAACATCTTTCCTGTGTAGGGGATACAACTACTCAACGTTTTCATATATATATGTTCTCCTCCAACCACTCTTCATGCATAGTTTGCACTACAACAGAAAAAGAAACTGTAGTATTACACTCGTATATGAATTTCTATTATGTTCTAATATCGTTCTCCTCCATTTTGACCATTACAAATATATATGTGTCCTTTCACAAGAGCTGAAACACGCACGCACGCACGCACGGACGCACGCACACACACACACACACACGCACGCACGCACCCCCACACCCACATATACACCCGCACGGGTTTACTGTTTTCTGTGAAAGCTGTAATTCCTGTTAGACTTTTATACTTATTTGTGCTTGTATTCGAACAGTTGACTTTATTTAGCGTGAGCTATGGTGGATAACTATTAGTGACCATGCTAACCAAATGAACGTGTTGTATATCAATTCAGATATAGTCTAGATTAATGGTATAAAGAAGTTAGTTATATTTTTCACCACATTTTACAAATTTTCATAAATACAAGAGTCGCCCCTCTCCTCTACGTTCTACTTACTCGCTACGTGTACCGTTCTTTGGTCGTCTACATTTGGAACTACAACAGAAAAAGAAACTGCGTGCGTATAAGCGTTTATTTATCCTCGCTGTGTTGCACTAAGCATTTTACCGAGCAGACCTCGGTTTAAAGTCTCATCCGAAGGACTGGTAAGGTAGGAAATACTTTTGAAATATTTCGATAATTAACCCAAATTCGGTCCGGGCTGGGATTGAACACGCGATCCCTGGGTTACTAAGCCGCAATGCTAACTAGTACACCACGGCGCTACATTAAACAAAAATGTATTATTACAGTCTCATATGTATTAGTATTAAGTTCTAATATAACATAAACCCTGGTATCGGTCTCTTCCATTTTGACCATTATAAAAGTATATTAGTCCTTTCACAAGTGTTCAAATGTTAACAATGTTAACAAATAACAGAGTATGCTGTTTTATACATCGTTCAATTAACAATCGTTAAACGATATATATTTGATGCATGGAATTATTCCTCACTAATACTCTCTCTATCACACACACGCACGCACACAATCTTTTTTTGCGTTTAGCTTTGTTTATGAGAAACTACATGCAGTAGGTCAACGTACCACATTTGCATCATAGTTGTATATTGGGTAGTACAGCGATTCCCGTTATTGATGTTTAGTTAATATACATCTCGTTGTGCAAGACAACAACTGTGTAATAATATGAAACGATATTAAAACTGACAGACAAGAATATGATTTGATATAACTGCTATGTTTAATCTTATACGTTTTCATTTTTCAACAAATTATAATAGTCCACAGTGGCAACAGACGATGAGTGTGATGATGATAGTATATCAAAAAGGGGGAAAAACAAGGTCCATGAATGAAACATTATTTTTTTGTAATTATATATATAGTGTGTGTGTGTGTGTGTGTGTGCGTGTAAACCCAACTGACATACTTTTACTTTCGTTCAGGGTTCTTATATATAATCACGTTGAACCCTTTGCTCTCGTGGTATTGCATCCAAACGCAACACAGTGAACCATTTTCCAATAGTTATTTCATATAATAATAAAAATAATAAATATATGATATCTTCCCGAAATTACCGAGCATGAATTCCACAGATTACAATCAGGCCATAAGGTCAATGCAAAATCTACATCATCAAGCAAAGTGCGCGCGGAAACTACCTAATTGTTCCGGACTTTCACGAAGACACATTTGTTTAGTAAAATCATATTTTTCTCCTCTAACTAATAGTGTTTGGGATTGGCAGCTATTCCTAAGTTTTTTATTAGTATATCATATATTTATATAAATGGGGTATATTAACTTGGCTGGTGATTTAAAAAAAATAATTACGGTCACGCACTTCCAGTTTCAAATGTGTTTCTGCACAAATGGTAAAGACGTAAAGACGTTTGTATTTACAATCAAGCGTCGAAGATGATCACTTTTAGAGAAAAGAATACTGAGGGAAATGAGAACCATAGACTGCTACACAGCATTTAAAAGCTGTTTGAGTAAAACGGGACATGCGCAGTGAAGCAGAATAATGGGAAATACCGCGGTTATATCAACAAATCTTCAGTCTGTACCACTAATCATGCTAATTGTCATTACACAATGTCACAATTTTATATTAAATATAGTATTTAGAATATCTTACGTGTGCCTGTTAAATACTGAATTATTAAATTCATTAAACTTGTTGGATAAAATTAGGCACAACCTCGCATCATATCAAGTTTATCCAACGAGTTTAACACATTCAATATTAAATATGTATTAAAAAGTTGGATAAAATGATATGATGCGAGGCTGTGCCGAGCATTACATCACTTTTATCAAACGAGTTTACTGAATAAATTCAATATTAGATAGACACGAATGTGAGATTCTATTTATCACATAACTCCAAAATAAAGTCTCAGAAAATGCGGGGGATATCAATTCCATAAATAAGTTCTCTTGTTACCGTTATAACTGCTGGTTTGTGTTGTATATATGTATACACACACGCACGCACGCACACACAAATACGCATGTCTGCATATGCATATACATATACATACATATATACATACATCTATCTTTATTTCTTACAATCACTATTGTCGCTATCGTGGTCCTCCACCTTCAAATTGCCTTCGTCGTCGGGATAATAAAGATGCTGTGTTTGAAACCATCACGCTTCTCATCACTGCCGGTTTGAATCCCACTGGGAGCTCGACTTGTGAGAAAGTTACGATTCTTACGGATGGTGGGAGGTATACAGTACTGGTTCTACCCAGGAACAAATGTGTGGTATGCCTGCATCACACACAACTCGACCTTACATTTACTGAAAGTGGCGTAAAACAGTTTTCAAACAAACAAAGCAACATATCATTGACGTTCTATTTTGTAGTTGACCATTCCTTATTAGTGTGTCTTTAGTTAAGTTATTGAAGTATACACACAAAAACAGATGCGTGGAATGATGTCGTGTTTGCTTGCATTAAATGCGTGCAAGTTTACCATCATATGTGTAGCATTAACTTCAGAACAGATAGAACAATCCCAAGGCAATTTACAAGTGAAACTGCTTCTACTGTATCGCACATTGAAAGGCCATCCATCGATGAAGCGGACATGGCTTTCATAAGTCTTGCTGTAGAAAATGACGGTGAACATATTTCGGCTAATTATTTGTTTCTTAAAATTGAAACAATACCTTGAATGCAAAAAGCATAAGCCCTACAGGTTTAAGCATATGCAAAACGCATTGTCGACTATTTTTGGTGACACAATCGTTATAACTAGTATCAATCACGAATCAAATAATGTAACATGTAGATCTACTGCTTCGTCCTTATCATGCTTATTGCAGCAATTATATATACATGTAACATGCCAAAGCACACAGAAGCTGAAAAAATGTGGATCATGTTTTATAAGCAGACACACACCCAGGGTCGGTGCCATGCATGCTTGTGTATAGATAGGGCACACTCCCACAGTATATCCAGGGTCGTAGCCATGCTTGTGTATAGATAGGGCACACTCCCACAGTATATCCAGGGTCGTAGCCATGCTTGTGTATAGATAGGGCACACTCCCACAGTATATCCAGGGTCGTAGCCATGCTTGTGTATAGATAGGGCACACTCCTATCTTTAACAAACAAAACTAATCTTTTGTGCAAAATCAAGAAATTTCTCACACATGAAACAAGAATTATGTATTACTATGCATATATACAACCAATTTTGGATTATGGTGACACTATTTGGGGAAATTGCTCTAGCAACAATATTAATAGAATCCAAAAAATCCAAAAGAGAGCTGCTCGGATCATCCTTAATAAGCCATATGATGCATCTTCAAAACCCTTATTTAAAGAGCTTAAATGGTTAAATGTCCATGATCGAATACAATTTCATAAAGCAGTGCAGGTTTAAAAATGCGTCAATAATCTTGCTCCAGACTATCTTACATCTTTGTTTCAAAAGGTTCATTCCTCTTATAAATTAAGGACTTGTTCAAATGGTGATCTAATCGTCCCGAAACATAGGCTAAGTATATACAAACAAAGTATTCGTTATTCTGGTGCTGTCATATGGAACTCGATCGCACCTCCAATGCGACAAGCCAAACATATCAAAGAATTTAAAAAGAAATATTATTCCTATCTTTTAGGTAATACTAGTTAATTTTAATTTGCTTGCATTTGGTTAAGTACTTTAAAATAACTTTAAAAGATTTATATATAGGGACTTTTGATTTTACAACAGTAAACTCTTCAGAATTGTATAATATTGTATGTATATAACCATGTGTGTGTGTTACATGTTTCTTCATTTGATGGCCTCAAGGGAGAACAATTTGTAAATTGATTGAGTTACCATCATTAAATAAAGCATTTATTATTATTATTATTATTATTATTATTACTCCCACAGTATATCCAGGGTCGAAGCCATGCATGCTTGTGTATAGATAGGGCACACTCCCGCAGTATATCCAGGGATGTAACCATGCTTGTATAGACAGGCACCAATTCATAGTAAATCAATGGTCGTAACATTGCTTGTATAGGAAGGGCAAACTACCTGTATATAAGGTGGATTTGGGCCTGCATATACAAGCATGGATACGACCTTGATATACTGTGGGTGAGTGCCTGCCTATTCAAGCATGGTTACGTCCCTGGATATACTGTGGGGTGTCATGGGTGCGTTGTCTATGCAAGCATGGTACGTCCCTGGCTAGTCTGTGGGTGCCTTTTCAAGCATGGTTACGTCCCTGGATATTCTGTGGATTGGTGCTTTGTCTATACAAGCATGGTTACGTCCCTGGTTATTCTGTGGATTGGTGCTTTGTCTATACAAGCATGGTTACGTCCCTTGATATTCTGTGGATTGGTGCTTTGTCTATACAAGCATGGTTACGTCCCTGGATATTCTGTGGTTTGGTGCTTTGTCTATACAAGCATGGTTACGTCCCTGGATATACTGCGGGTGAGTGCTTTGTCTATACAAGCATGGTACGTCCCTGGATAGTCTGTGGGTGCCTATTCAAGCATGGTTACGTCCCTGGATAGTCTGTGAGTGCCTATTCAAACATGGTTACGCCCCTGGATATACCTCGGGTGGGTGCTTTGTCTATACACGAATGGTACGTCCCTGGATAGTCCGTGGGTGCCTATTCAAGCATGGTTACGTCCCTGGGTATACTGCGGGTGGGTGCTTTGTCTATACAAGCATGGTACATCCCTGGATAGTCTGTGGGTGCCTATTCAAGCATGGTTTCGTCCCTGGATATACTGCGGGTGGGTGCTTTGTCTATGCAAGCATGGTACGTCCCTGGATAGTCTGTGGGTTCCTATTCAAGCATGGTTATTACGTCCCTGGATATACTGCGGGTGGGTGCTTTGTCTATACAAGCATGGTACGTCCCCGGATAATCTGTGGGTGCCTACTCAAGCATGGTTACGTCCCTGGATATTGAAAATCATCATTGAAAACAAGGAGGTGATTCCATGTATATGCATTGTGCCATGCGTAATGCGTATTGTATTGTGCGTTGCGTATTCATGCTCCCCAGGGCGATGAGTACGCTTCATGCTAATATCTCGCCAGTAAAATCCTCACTATACAGTCCTACAAACGTCTAAGTTCCCAAAATTCTTATCTGGGAGGTCATAATTACCCATTTAATTGGAATGACAAGCTTCAACAAAAGTATAATAATCGGCAGGATCAGGTTACCAATACAGGTACCTGCTGATATTTTCTTTAGGCTTAGCTTGCTACTAGAACTGAGCGTTGTATAGGTTTACGGATCATTATTGTACGATTTTTTCAAATGCATTTGTCTTATATGTTATCAAATTAGTACATCAAACGGTATTTCAGTACATTGTTTATATAAAGAAAAAATAAATAAAAAAATAATAATCATAAATACTTTATTTAACGAGAGAACTCATTTGAAACTAGTCAATCTACCATGAGACCCTCAACAATACAATATATACAATATTTACAAGTAAAATGCATTTAAAGTGGTATATTCAGTAAATGGAAATATGTTTAAACAGAACTGCAAGACTTAGTCATTTACTAATATATCGGATGGTGAATCCACTGTAAATACAGTGTTTTGAATTGATTTACAGATTGGGCATTTTGTATATGGCGGGGAAGAGAGTTCCACAATTTAGAGCCTGAATAAGCAAATGCCTTCTGAATAACTCACTATCGGGTCTGGGGGAATATAGTTGTAGATTTGATGATGATCTTAAATTCCGCATATGGACATTTGAAGTTAGAGTAAATGCGTCTTTAAGATAAGCAGGGGTCTGATCATTAACTGTTTTAAACATAATGATTGCTTTTTGACATATAACTCTTTCGGGAAATGTCATCCGACTGAGTTCGCTAAAAAGTTCGACGGAAGGAGTTTCGAAATCTTTATCTTGGATAAGTCGTGCAGCTCGTTTTTGGAACCTTACAAGTTTATCTTCGAGAGAAGTATTACAATTTCCCCATATCACACAACAGTAATCAAGATGGGGTAAAATATAAGAATTGAAAAATAATTTGCGCATAGGTATAGAAAGGTAAATATTTATGCGAGATAACATGTATAACAATGAATTACATTTTTACAGAACTTTATCAATTTGGGTATTCCAAGAGAGGGTTTTGTCAATAAAGTATGATCAACTAAATTAAACGCCTTTGATATATCAAGGAATATAGTACCAACAATTTCATTGTTGTCAATGGCTGCAGTCCAGTCATCTAATATGTGTATAAGGGCAGTTTGACACGAGTGAATTGCCCTAAAGCCAGATTGTCGTGAACAAAACAACCTCTGGGAGAGATTGTAGCAGACATTTTCAAAAATCTGGCACTCATTTCGTCGGAACCGGTAGACTTGGTAGTAGAGATTTAAGTTGACTTTCAACAAAGGACAGAGGTACTAGTGGAATATTAAATTTCGGAGACTTTCGCATTTTGTCGTCGATGAGATTTTTACAGAACTTTATCAATTTGGGTATTCCAAGAGAGGGTTTTGTCAGTTGTAACACCGAGTATTTTTTCTTCCTAACTACAATTAATAGTTTCATCTTTGAACTGAATAGAAGGGGCATTATCATAAATATGATGTATTTTGTTCTTAGATGAGAGATACATTATTTTTGTTTTTGATGCATTGATAGACATGCGATTAGTATCGCACCAGGCGTTGACGTTGATAAGGTCATTATTTAGTGAATTTGCAGTGTCGACAAGAGATGAATTTGAAGTTGAAAGCGTTGTATCGTCTGCAAAAATATCCGTGACTGTGTTTTCCATAGATAATGGCAGGTCATTGATGTAGATTAAAAATAATAAGAGACATAAAACAGATCCTTGGGGTACACCCGATACACCCGAAAATGTTTAGTTTTAGGTTGTTGGATCTCAAGCCATGTAGATTCAACTGAACTATTTTCAAGGTCCAATCTTTGAACACGTGGTATATCTTCTCTGTCATAAATAATTGATCCACCGCCAATTGTAATTCTATCTTTTCTAAATAGTTTGAAATGTTCTAATCGAAGTTCATTGTCCGAAAACGTATTGTTCAGAAATGTTTCACATAAGCATATAATATCAATATGTTGTTGTTGTGATATAAGAAGTGTAATCTCACCCAGCTTAGGATAAAGATAATGAATAATGAGGTGAATTATTTTAAGCCCCTTCTGTGTAAACCATGTGTCAAAAGTTGGATGTTGATTACAGTTAGTAATATCATTAGCATTAACAGTAGCAGTAACAGTATCAGTTTCATTTAATGTAGTAGCACGACGATTTGGAATTCAAGAGACTATTATTAGTACCATTCTTAGCATAATTATTAACAGAATACTGGGCCTCATGGTTGAAGCAAAAACAGGCATTATTAACACAACGGTTGCATACCTTAGTGCAGTATGGACAAAACACCATTGACAAAATTGACAGTGTCTGATCTGACAAAGAATCACTCATTTGAATTTCGATAGTTGATGGATTGTGTCTCTGTTTATCATAGATACAAATACCGTCACCTGTCTATACAAGTTCTTTCCGTTTTACCCTAGTATTGATTTCACTTCTTGTTTGCTTAACAAGAGTTTGAGCAACATCTTTTGCTTTTTCCAGCTTTTCAAAGAACATCAACTTCTTTAAAAGCATGCTTTCAATACTCTCTGTGGCTAAATCAATGGTGTTATCCAAAAATGTCTAGTAATAATACTATACTTTTTTGATTCTTTGTTTGTTTTACAATAAGGAACTTTATAAATCTTGGTGTCCCATGTACATGGTATTCAGTTAGATCAATAGCAAATATATCTTATATTCGGCTTATTGCAATATCCTGGCCTTTTTAGCCTTCCTTATACTTCCTACTTTTAATAACAGATAAGTTAACGTTTCCTTAGTTTCAAATTTTTCATTTAAAAATGCAAAAACAAATCCCATTGTTAAATATTTTTAAAAAACATATTATATCTTTATACAAAGTGGAAAAGTGGATAGCATATACAAATTTAAAAGTTGCACGATTTAAAGCCATGTGGAGTCGATATATAAACATTGGTAAAATAGGCCTGTAGATACAGGCTTATTTGATTTCACTAAACCTCAATGAAATACTCCAAAATGCAGGGACACCACAACAATCGACATAGTAAAACACTATTGTCTACTTCTCAACCTTTTTCTTTACAATGTTCTCCCTTTTTTTATGTATTTATTTAAGTTCTAGAAAATGTTTTGTATTAAACTTATTTTCCATACATATCCTTACACTACAACATAACCATAGACATACTAAATACCTACAATACCCTAGAAAAATCCTATGAGCATATATGTGTAAATAATATGTGTATGCGGTGAGTGTGTGAATTATAATTAGGTCTTTCAAGCATGTCAACAACAGCTGGATTTCGCAGGAGACTTAAAGGGATGACAGGATGTTTATTAGGTCATTTGATTGTCTGTGGCCTGATATGGTAAATTTTTCAAAAGGTATATCAGCAAGATTTTTATTTTTATTTTAAAATTATTTTTTTTTGAAAATAAAATAATCACCACTTTTTATCGAAAATTCTTTCAAATAATTAGTCGGTATAAAATGTCAGTAATGTCTACTGAAAGCACAAGCACTGTGTACTTGATCCTAAACAAAATTTATTTTGATTCAGTGTCGAGCATCGCCACCAGTGACCTACATCTATGTTCACAAATAATTATATAGGAAAAACTTGCGTTGACTTCTCCTGAAAGTACTTGATGGATTTTAATGAAACTTTTCAGGAATGTTGTTCTAGATGTTTAGTTGGTCCTAAGTAGTAATAAGTAATAATCAGGTCGGCCTGATATTCAAGATGGCCACCACAGCTAAAAATAGTTTTAAAAATCCAATTTTGTGACGACTACTTTTCAAAAACCACAAGTGGTATTAATTTGAAACATTTACTAAAATGGCTGACATGACGTGTATTTGGTCCAGCACAAAATTCATTTTGATTCGATGTCAAAGATAAAAAAAAAATATCAGTAGAGCTTAAAGGTTATTGTACTCTTGTAGGTTACATATTTTGGACATAGAAGCATATTCAATACATTAACTGTTTTCATATAACTTTGCTTTATTTTTTCAGGCCGAGCTGATGAAACTTGTTGAACAAAATGATGGAAAATTATATGGCGAGTTTAATGACTCTGTTACGCATGTCATTATGAAAACAAGTGAGTTGTCAAGGTTTTTTGTCTTGTAACCATCCACTGCCACAGTGACATATATTTAACAAATCTAGTTAGACGTTGTGCTGAGGGGCAGGTTACATAACCTTGTCTTCTATAAATTAATGGCCATTTCATATTTCTGAGGAATGTTACAATCAGGATGCTAGAGTTTATAAAAGGGTCCTGTGTCCCTTTATCTTTATTAACATCATTGTATTTGCTTGCATGCATGGCATTGTACGAACTTACAAAACAGTCGTGGATAAGATAACAGTTGTAACTGGTCTTGTATTTAAATTGGGATTGGCAATTATAAACAAGTCAGTCATTGTTTTCAAAATATAGACTCAGGCATTCATTTTTCATTTAGATCCAAATGGAAGTCGTGTCTGTGATAGAACCTTAAAATATTTCCAAGGTATGGCAAGGAACTGTTGGCTGATGGATTGTCAGTGGGTCTTGGATAGCAAATCTTCTGGATACTTGTTACCTGAGGTAGGATGTTCATTTGATAAAAAATATAGTTTTGCATTCATAGCAATATATAAGGCCTATTCCATTAAAACATACATGGGCACTTTTGAAATTGTACTTCGTTTAATATGAAATTTGCAAAGATCATCATTGGAGCGATTTTGGGCACTCTTTGTTTTATTTTAATATTATCTTTTTTTGTTTTGTTTCTCATAAGAATCCTTGGTTCATGGGTTCAGATCTCAATCGGACATAATTGTTTTTGAAACTTGTTTCATTGGTTCTGTTTATTATTATTTATTTTGCTCAAACTGTCATGGCCTCTTTAGCAAGTAGAGATATACATGCCCTAATGGGCCTTTTGCTTTGCCTCTGGGAAAATCAAGGACATTTTATTGTCTGCAGGACATATGAAAGATGAATCTGTTTGACCAAGTATGATATTTATGTTAATGACATTGACACTTGTTAATTCTTGAATAAATGAAACATTTTTGACATGAGTAATTGTTGTATTAATTCCAGGAGAAATATGAAATAGTTGGCAATGACATAAAAGAAGACAAACACTATGGACCTAAGCAGTCGAGGGAAAGCAGTGGAGACCTGTTGAAGAACTTTGACATTTTCTGCAGTGAATTGGGTGCAAAGACCAGTCTATCAGTTGGTGAGAATATTTAGGTTTAATATATTAAAGGGAATTTAGCGACACAGCCAAACATCTCTTTTATTGAGAGTTCTGAAAAACTTGCAAAAGGGTGAAAGAATTATCAAAAGCGGTTGATAAACAAAAAAGATATGACCATTTGAAGTTTGTTCTAAAATGGATATGGGAGCCACCATTTTGACCATATATGGAAAATTGATAAATATAATTTAAAGCAAAGCAAATCACTGCAAATAAATGCAAACTCCTAAACTGGTCATATAAAGCATTATTGTCATTAGTTATACATATTCTTCATATAGTTACTTTAATATTTCCCCCTATAAATGAGTAAATTTTTATATTTATCAATATTCCATATATGGTCATTTAGAACTGTGATTTCATAGCTCTAAAAATGGCGGCTTCCACATCCGTTTCAACAGAACCTTCAAACGATCATATCTTCTTTCTTTATCATTCGATTTTGATAATTCGTTCATCATTTTTTAAGTTTTTCTCAATAATAAATATTGTTTGGCTGTGTCGCTATATTCCCTTTAAATGAGCCTTTCTTCATTTAAAAAGAAGATACCTGACCATATAGCCAGTAGAGTAATACAGGACCAAGAATACAGGCCCTCTTGGGCGTCTTGTTATATACCCCGATTTTTCAAATATTATTAGTTTGAGGTGTCATCTAGTTATATAACCCGATATTTCAAACGTTATTAGTTTGAGGTGTTATCAGTCAGTCTGTCTGTTCTTAAACTTTGTGCGTCTCCTCCTAGATGACTCACTTTTTCAAACAAACTTGGTGGGCGCGTCTTCTTTGACAGTATTGAATTTATGGTTGATTTAATAGTTTTTAGTTGAGTAGTTTTCTCAATTTCAGAAAAAAATGGCGCACATTTTCCCAATTCAGATAGGGTCCTTTTCCCAAATTACCTGGAAAAGGCCCTGATAGAGTGGTTGACAATGATGAGTACATTGTGTGTGACAGCTGAGTGCGGATAATTATGATGGGAATCCCATCGACTTTGCTGTAGTTTTAGCATTATCAGTGTTACCATTCAAAGAAGCTATATATTTTTATGAACAGATTTTAAATTACAATATTACAGTCTATTAAACAATATGTATACATTTCTCCTTCCCCCAAAAATTTAGTTATCATTAAGACATAAGGAATACTTCTCCATATTGTCCTCTCATATGCTTTATTCAGTTCAAACCTTGAGGAAGAATGAAAACATTGTTTTGGTATTTCCAGAAAACGTCAAAGATTTAATTGTTGAAATGAAGGGCACACTAACAAAAGAACCGGCCGACTTCTCCAGACACAGTTGTACCAGTACTCAATTGGTGGTTAGCATGCTTGATTTGAAAGATGTAGCTGAAATTATTTTTCCACAATACAGAAGGATTTTCAACGGTATGTCAATAACAAAAATACTTGACTATGTTAATTAATGAATTGCTGTCAGTTTATAAATAATAGTATTTAGCCAGGCGGGCGGCGGCAGGCAGCAACAATTTTGTTTTATATCTCAGCATTGTCAATGTCATAAAGGAGATGTGACCTATTGCAAATTTGCAGAGAACATAAATGGAGACGGCCATCTTTGAACGATGTCGTCATGGCGATTTTGCCATATATGGCATATTGACAAAATGTGTTTTAAAGCTTAGAAAATCACTGCAAATTGATTAAACTAAATGTACAGATGTAAAATGTATAACTTGTAGTAGTATTTTTCATTTGCAGTGATTTTCTTCGCTTTAAAAGACATTTTGTCAATATCCCATATATGGCAAAGAGGCGCGATGACGTCATCGTTCAAAGATGGCCGCCTTCATTTATGAATCTTTTTAAATGTTCAAGCTATATCGGACCAGGAACACCAGAGTTATGTGCTCTTAAATTATTGATTGTATTATTTTTTTTCCAAACTTGGCCAGATTGTTGATATCAATGAAAGCTCGGACGAGTTTGAAAACCAGCCAGATGGAACCAGTAACACCGGAGTTATGACCCTTTTTCAATATTTGGTAATGTACACTGGAAACCCCAGGGGACCTGGTTTCAAATCTCACTTGAGTCTTTTTTTTCTTTTCTTTTTTTTTAAATATGTTTTAATTTTCTTTTCTTTTTTTTATTTCATTCATGGGTTTAACATATGTCTATGGTTAACAGACTGCGAATCATGTAGCCGACAATAAGCATGCATTACAACTTCAATTCCTAGGAAACCCGTCTTAAAACCTGAAAAGTATACACGCATATTTTTCAATGTTCAAAGCTTGCCGTTTTATTGCCTCAAATGACGTTTTCGTAGAGCAGTCTACTAAAGTGTAGAATGCGGCAATATTTCCGGGATCTACACGTCCGGGATTTTTTACGGAGCATAATGAAACCATAAGTGAAACTGAATGAAACCGCAAGTATTGGAATGGAATACTTGCAAATTTGTATTTTAATAGAATAATACCTTTTTATGGAATAATACACATTTATAATGCGGTATTCTCGTAAATACCGCCGTTTTAAACACTAGTCGATGGGTTTATTCGCTGCCTATATGGTTTTCGTAATGGTAAGGTAGCAATGAACAGTTTCTTTCAGATTTTCACTTTGATAACGCAATCTTACCAAACTTGTGCCAAATACATCCCACCCCCTATATCTTCGTAATTGAAGACACACTATAAAAAACTACATTGATACTGCAATATCTGACGCACAATCCTTATATCCTCAACCCCACACCACCACCCCAAACCAAGGACACCATAGAGCAAGTAGAGCGATACAGGTCCTCTTGGGTCTCTTGTTATTATTTTATTATTACTTTTTTGGGAGTAGGGGGCGGCCTTGACTAGACTAGTCCACCATCTATCTCGTTGGTCCACAGTATATGCAGGACTGAATGTGTCTCTTAAAGGGTCCTCCAAATTGAAAAATAAAGTGATTTTAAATGAAAGCTTATTATAATAGAATGTCAATGTCATCGTCCGTTTTCTCAAAAACCGTTGATAAAAGCAAGTTTTATAGGTATGAAGTTTACCTGTACATAAAAAAACTGGTGCGCGGCCGATCTTCGGAAAATGACGTCATAAGGGGTTGACCAATCACATCTTCCGTACAAATTACCTAATTTACATAATCAATTATGGCGCGTATCTATGTGTAAACAAACCCTTACTCTTGTTGGATGTTCATTTTTCTCATATGGCCTAAGTGTTTTAAACCCTGGAATATTGATGTGATCGTGTCTTCATCATGGGTGAAAAGGTGCTCATTAAGCTTTTGTAGAAAAAGTAAACAGGAAAACAATGTAAGTCTCCACACATTTCCATGTGGCCGTCATCGAACTAAATGGATTGAACTTGTTGTTTTGCAAAACGGTGTGAAATGGAATTTTTCAGAGCACTCTTGCGTATGTTCGGACCATTTTATTGAGAAAGATATGTAACGAAAACGAGATTACCGTATTTACTTTATCAGTTCGGACGGGATAAAATAAAAAAAAAATTGGTGTCCGGAAATATAACTTTCCAAAATAAATTCATTTTTGCCAATGTCCGAATATGTTGAGAGGGAACGGTAAATTAACATTCTACAGTAAGTATTTTTAATTGTGATGTTCGGGGCAATCTCACCTTCGTTGTTTACGGTAATTACGAAAATCCATCCATTAATTATCACTTATTGGTAATTATTCGGCTATTCTATAAACTGTCTAAAATTATGGTACTCAACTTGGGCAAACTGTAAAACCTGTGAAATCAGTACACCGAGACACACTTTACACGCGGGTAGAGTTAGTTATGCGGTGAGTGAGCGGTACACTGTTTGATCTGTGGAACTGTCACGTTCTAGTCACAAGTGTAGGTATATGCTGGCTATAGCGGACTGTGTAATAGTATACTGTGCTATATGCGATTCAATCCACAACAGTGAACTAATAAAAAATATGTAAACAATGAACTAATGAACAATTATGACATTTAGTTTATTATATTAAATTATTATATTTTGTTTGAAATGTAGCAATGAACTTTATTGAATAATGAGACAATGCAATTTTTAAACATGTTGATTATTTTATTACAAAATAAAAACATATAAGGTATCGCAGAAAATAAATTAAAATTATAAAATAGTCGTGTTCTTTGTCCATTTAATTGCACCATCATGTTATTCCTGAAATCGAAGCTAAAAAACAAAGCATGCCATGCTTATAGTATGAAATAAAAAATAGTATAGTTGTACAGACACCAAATCGCACAGCACTTTACCTGTGTGAGCGAGTCCGTATTTTTTTGGCTGATAATGGAATGGCCCACTAGCTACTACAGCGACAACACAAAACAACCCGTAACACCTACATTGGAATGGTTTTACCTGGTTTAAACAATTGTTTCAACACGCGCCTGACCGAATACACAGAATTTATATGGATGTATGTTTATAGCATGGGTCAGTAATAATGTTACTGTTTCAAAATGGCTCGTTAATAACAGTAAAAAATCACAATCAAAAACTTTTTATTTAATTGCATCAAACAAGTTACAATTAAATTCATTGAAGTATATTCTGCTGCCTCTGTTGGTAATTATCGAGATGCAATCAGCAATTAGAAGAATTGGTTGATCGTAATTTTAACTCGTCATTTTCGGCGAATAGTTCATCTTTTCCCGCTGTCCGAATGTATAAAACCATCGAAACTATTGAAATAAGATTAATTTCTTAATATGTCCGAACACTAGTTTTATTATATCCTTCAATTAATTAGGTGTCTTGAATTAATGAGTGTCCGGACTCATTGAGTAAATACGGTAGGTATCGAAAACTTAAAACCAATGCTGAAACCTGACGCAATTCCCCGATTCTCCGATTTGCAGACCCACAGACGGAGACACAGTCACAGGATGAAGACATTGAAGAATCCAATACCATGAGTTTATTTGTATTATTTGTTTATTGTTTTAATTTATGCTTTATACGCTCAAAATTAAAGTGGATGGGGAAAACAAAATGTGTTCAACATTTTCCACTTCGCTCGCATTGTTTACTTCGTTTGTGTCCGCCATTTTCGTTTCTAATGAACCATGGGTAATGCGTCAACAGGGGTTTTCAATTCGGCTGTTTCCGTTACGTTTCCGTGACAGGTGTGTATTAGGGGCAAATGTGCCGTATGGATTCGTGATTTACCGATGAACGAATAGGTTTACGATGTTGACCGAAGTATTTTTAGAAACTGCTAATCATTATCTTTGTAATACAAAGGGAAGTTTTTTCAATTTGGAGGACCCTTTAAGTATTTGGTCCCTATTAAAATATCTCTCTGTCTCACTGGTCCATCTTTTCGTAGGATCATATAAGTCTCAGTCCCCCATAAAATGGTCTGTCTTTATGAAACCATGATACATGGACAACTAACTATCCGGGTTATATCTTCTCTCCGGGGATAGTTTGTGTACACATTTGTATTGCTTTCTAAGTAAAGTCCTCACAGTTTTGGCCTAACCTGACCGTTTAGTCATCAGTGTGATAGCTCAGGCTAGTGTCCAGCTCAACGCGTGAGGCTAAGACATCAGTATTAAGTTCAGACATCGATTCGGAGCTATATTGACAAAGGGATAGCTCCTAGTAGTGTTCAGTTAAATATGCTGACAGTTGACACGTGTTAGAGTCTGAAAGCTAGTGTTCAAAGTTTTTATTTTACTTAAGTTTGGAACTAGTATTATATAGTTGGAACAGACAAGTTTTGAACCGAATTGTTTTATAATCAACTGATGTTGATAGTGGCTCTTATTTGCAGCTCAGTGTACATTATCGTGTTTCACAATCATTGCTTGAACAAGTGTAATTTTGGTATACTAGTAAGGCAGGGAAGGAAATCTTGAGAGAAAATGTATAAATATAGCGTTCAATGTTTTGTTTGTTGAACAACAGTCTTAAAACGTTGTGTTCAATGTTCAAATTAGATTAAAAGCTGTGCTATATATTTAGCCAAGACGCTGTCACCTTATGAAAGGGCCCATTTTAAAGTAGGAATTAATAAATACACCCATAAAGTAAGGTTAATTTAGATCTCCAACTCCTGACATATGTCAAAATATTGAGTCAGAACTGTGGTAAATTCATGCTAAGTGCATGTTTTGTTTACTGCATGAAAACATATAACATATTCCACATAAAACCATTACACTCAGGCGATCGGCTTGAGGCCCCGTGTATGTGTGTGTGTGTGTGTGTGAGTGTGTGTGCCTGTGTGTGTATGTGTGTGTGTGGGGGGTGCAGTCTTTAGTAGAGGGCCACCTTGACTAGACTAGTTCACCATCTATCTCGTTGGTCCAAAGCAGGACTGAATGTGTCTCTTATGTATTTGGTCCCTATTAAAATATCTCTCTGTCTCACTGGTCCATCTTTTCGTAAGGACCATATAAGTCTCTCGGTCCCCCATAAAATAGTCTCTCTCTTTGAAAACCATGATACCTGGACAACTGTAACTAGCAGGGTGGTAATTTCTCTCCGGGGATATTTTGTGTACAAATTTGTATTCATTTCTAAGCACTGAAAGTATAGTCCCCCAAACGTAGGTCTTAGGCCGAGTCCCCCAAACTACATGTAAACCGGCTAGAGAGAGAGAGAGAGAGTGTAGCTTTAAGGTAGATTTTGCTTTCGTTCTGGTTAGTCATATCAACAGTATACGTCAATCCTAATGAAATGTCATACGTAGCCTTGATATTAAGAATACGTAAAAACAAATGAAAACTGCTTGTGACGATGAAACATCTAACTTCTATTGATTCTTTGTGACACTGACCGTTCCAGTGCGGAAGCTCTGTTTTCTACCCCTTTTGCGTTTGTGATGTCATATACCTTGTCTTTTATTTATTATTGTTTCAATGCGTGTGTTTGATTCACTGTGATCCTTGAATTTTACATTTCATGTTCGACATTTATATCTTCTTTTGAGTACGGTCCTTGAATTCCGCTAACATGCAACTTGACCGATTAGCTCAGGTATCTAAATTGAGACCCGAGCAGAGTTTTTCTTTAAATAGCATTGGTATATTGAAATGTATCTAGGGTATAGCAGTCTATAATACATTGAACTTTACTTTACGAAAACAACAAAAAGACAATTTAACAATTTAGCTGTAATAAATACAAAACTGTTGACTGTTGATAATTTATTGTTATTAGAAAGAAAATAGACCAAAACACACCTAATGAAATACGTGTTGTTATGTTTTAATATGTTGGCTTCATTTAAAAGCTGTATTGGGAGGGCCTCATCATCTGATACCAATTGGAATAACACCATTTTCTCGTGCAATTATGGCTAATGGTGATTTACAGAACTTTGCGGAATATTAAAAAATAGAGTTGAAATCGAAATAAATGGGTCTATACAACACAAGTTTACTCAGACATAAGCGTAACAATGCATCAGCAAATTACCAAATTCTCAATCCCATTTTGATTGAACCACTCTATTAAACATCTCATTGTAAAAGTTATGTATATGGGTATTGCATTAATCTACACAAATAAATGACACATTTACTATATAGCGTGCATCCTTCCATTATAAACCATTGACTCGCATAACATAACACGTGTGTTGACACATATATCTTGAATGTATGTTTCAATACTACATTAAAGAGCTGTTGATGAAGCTTAGAACATTTTGACTTTTTTCATAAATAATCAGTTATCAATATAATATCAGCTTATGGCAATAGGGTTAACATGAGGATTGGTGCACCCTATAACATGGTTTAAACCAACCAGCGGCTATTTGCCACTGACCGTTCCAAGGCGGTACCTCTATTGTCAACATATTTATGTCTGCGATGTCGCATACTTTGTCTTTGCTTTGTAAATTTACTATTGTCAACCCTTTTGTGTTTGTGATGTCGTTTGCATTTATTATAACTTTTGCCTACTTGTTTGTCTGTTTGCGTGTTTGTTTCTGTGTTTTGTGGTTGACTGTCCTCATTGAATGCTACTTTCCCTGTCCGATCTTTTTATATTCCTTGGTTCTGTGAATGCTACATTTCCTGTTCCAAGTTAATACATACTTTCGATCAAATGAAGCTTTCCAAGGGGAACTCTGGTTACAATGTTGTTTACACAATTCAATATTTAAACACTCAAACAAAGCAGATATTTGTTTGACTCGGTTGTCATGTACTCACATCATGATGAGAAAGAAACAAATGTATGCAAGTTGAAAGCGTCCTTCTGAATCCTTTTCACTTGTTCGTAATATCTTTGAATGTCTATGTTAGATCTGTAATACGTCATGTAAATGTTACAACGCTTGTGAATAAATCATTGTTTAAACTAATAACCAATATTTTTGCGAACGACAACGGTCTATCTTTTTATTATGTTAGATCCCCCTCCGCCCCCATAGAGCTCCGCAGATATCATAAACGCTGATCAGAAGAAAATCCATAGTTAGGCTGAAATATGGTAAGTACCAGATGGAACGGGGACTCTTCTTAATTCTTATACTCCGCAAATATATTTAACCCCTACACACATTACTCGTTATGAATAATAATATTATTCAAAAAGCAGAAACAAATAAACATGTCGGCCTTATATTAGCAAACGATTCTAGTCGACGTGCACATTAATACATCAAAGAACAAGCCTGGAAGCGAATACATATTTTGAATAGATACGCTATTTAAATTACATTGATCTGTTTGCTGACTTAGCCTGAGAAAGTTGTTCAAAGTAATAAATAAAGATATATATTTAAATATAAATAGAAGCCTCAAGATAGTATCTGGCGCAACTTATTTATAATTAATTTCTTTATTTAAAGAGGAAACTGGTTGGGAAATTCTGCAATCAAGACGCAAACAAACATAAACTAATGTTATTCTTCAAAATGATAAACTCAGTACTTCCCAAATACTTAAATGAGTTATTACCCAACACTGTACCGTACCCTCACATTATATTCTCCGGAACACTAACGATATACGAACCATAGCCATGTAAAACCATGTAAATCACAACGCACCTATAATACCTTCATCGGTCAATAAGGGACTAAATATATTTTCCTTGATCGTATAGTGGTAATGGTAATTGTCTTGATCGTATAGTGGTAATTGTTCGATTATAGTCAACACAAGTCCTCTTTTAGATTAAATGATGAATATATTGCCACATTATAAGAGCCATTAAATGTCCAAAAACACACCTCCATGTCCGAGTTCATCACTAAATCAAAATTATATTCAGTGGTTTATAACGTGCAGTAGTTTATAACGTGCAGTAGTTTATAACGTGCAGTAGTTTATAACGTGCAGTGGTTTATAACGTGCAGTAGTTTATAACGTGCAGTGGTTTATAACGGTTTATAACGTGCAGTAGTTTATAACGTGCAGTGGTTTGTAACGTGCAGTAGTTTATAACGTGCAGTGGTTTATAACGGTTTATAACGTGCAGTAGTTTATAACGTGCAGTAGTTTATAACGGTTTATAACGTGCAGTAGTTTATAACGTGCAGTAGTGTAACTATACATACTGGTCGTCAAGTCCTCATAGATAGCGGGACACCAGTCTACAACAGAGTATATTTTATCTGAAACGGATCTGTCACCAATAGAGGGCATATATTCGAATCAACTATGCTTTTGTTAAGTTGTAATAGACTTTAGCAATTGAATGGACTAGTTCCAATTCCTTCCGTGGAATGTTGCATCTTATAGCCAAATAGAGTAACATGTAAAAAAACATTGGTATAGCTCATTGTAGCTCATTGTAAAAGTGGATATACAAGTTGAACATGAAATGCAGAATTCAAGGACCACAGTCAACCACAAACACGCACAGAAAGAAACAACAACAACAAAGAGGAATAAAAAGCAAGATATCACATTACAAACATAAACAGGTTGGCAATAGGTCTAACACCTTGTAACGGCCAGTGGCAAAAAAGGCAATGTCATCTCAAAGGCCAAATATTGTAACTATGTCATATCGCATATAGTATAGTGTTCGTTGAGTACGAATCAGTAGCATTAAATAGTCCCCTACTCTAGGATTGCACTCCGTCTGTCAGTCAGTCACACTTCGTTTTCGCTCAATAACTTCAGTTAAGAATGAGATATTGGAATGAAACTTTATGGGTAGGTAGCTTTTATGAAGGATAAGCTTAGGATTGCATTTGGGGTCACTGGGGTCAAGGTCACTGTTACTTAAAATAGAAATCGTTTATGAAAAGAAAACTTGGGCTTGCATGTGGGGTCAAAGTCAAGGTCACTGTTAATAAAAAGAGAAAAACGGTTTCTGCTCACTAACTGCAGTCAGGAATGATATATTGGAATGAAACTTTATGGGTAGGTAGGTTATATAAAAAGGAAGCTTGGGATTGCATTTGGGGTCATTGGAATCAAGGTCAAGGCTACTAAAATACTAAAACGGTTTTTCACTCTATAACTTCAGTTGGGAATGAGATATTGGAATGAAACTTTATGGGAAGGTAACTTATATGAAAAGCAAGTTCGGGATTGCATTTGGGATTACTGGGGTTAAGGTCACTGTTACTAAAAATAGAACACATTTTCGGATCAATATCTTAATTTTCCCTTCGCTATTTCTAACAATACAAAAACAGTTCCGATCATAACTTTAGTTTTCCTTTGTAAATTTTACCAAAACCTGTGTCTCACGGAAATGAATAAAAAGTGAAAAATTAAGTAACATTCTGCATTTACATGTTCATGTGTCACTTTATCCAAGGAGAACATTAATTATTCTCCCAAACAAAAAATAGCACACAATGACCGGTAGGGGACATTGTATTGCATACCAATACTTCTTCTTGTTACTTATTGGTCCGTTGCCAAATCGTTGTGCTTTGAAAGGGATACCGCTTAAGTCGGTGCTAGAGGCCTTGAATGCGGTTGCACCTTATTTTACCTCTTTTGAACAGACTCAAAACAACAGTCTGCAACGTTTCTCTCTCGTTTGTGTTCGTTGTTGATCCCGTTTTCAGTATTTAGATTTACTGTATCTTTTTTTATTAAAAAAATAAAAGTACTTGGATTTCGCGGGATTTACGCCTGCTGTTTCCGTTAAAACATGTTAAATGAACTAACCCGCCAAATAATTACAAAATTACACTTAGTCTACAAAACCGTTTATCAAAACTCCATATAGGTGTTCATGTCATATAATAGTGTATAATTATGTGCCGATCAAAAATATAGAATATTTCATGGGTTCTTGCGTAAAATGAATTATGAGTTTGTAACTCTTAATTCGACGCTGCAATATTTGGGTTTGGAATGGCTTGTTAATCCGTTTATACTGTGTCTACAGAGTTAGATTCTCAAATTATATAATTTATATTTCATACCTCGTCGTCAGTAGATTAAGAAACGGTATACATACTGTATTGTTTCTAATAGCGCTCCCCCTCCAATTAGCGCCCCCGCCCCTCTCCCCCACACCCCCCCCCCCGCAACTTTAAAAAAAAAAAATCTTACCTTGAGGTGTAAAAGTGGTTAATATCCAAGAAAAGTGGTTAAAATCCAAGAAACAGTATACACACACTTATGAATTTAATTCCATATTTCTGTTACACAACATTTTTTAGCATTATATAAGGAAATTAAAATGTGTACTGGCTTACGAAAAGCGTTCTAATAAGCACCCCCTTTCAGAAAATGTCACGCCCCTGGGGGCGCTAATTAGAAACAATACGGTATGTTATAAAATGTGTTTTTTGTTGTGGGATAGTTACTTTAAAGACCTATTTAAGAATAATTATTTGTTTCACCCGTTCGTCTACTTGAAAACTATTAGGCTACGCCTCAAATGCATTGTTGGTTGATGTAAGTCATGACAAGTAAATGCCGTAAAAGTAAACAACATATTTTAATCTTCAATTTAATTTTTTCGTATATTCTGGAAACTGCTTTTTGTTGACGTCTGAAACGTTATTGATAACATCAATGTAAAAGTTCAAAAAGAAAGACCGACTTATAAATGACATACAAGGATATGTCATATTCAGCTGGCCTTAATTATTTTTAATCTTTCTACGATCTTCTAACAATATGTGAATTAAACGTACATCTGTGGCTCAGATAATCACACTTAGCTGTCTGTTTGGCGTCTGTTATTTAAACATTTCATTAATCATCGTTCAACGGGTATTTGTCATGAAAAAATGCGATATCCTGTTTAGAATTATTTATTCAATGTTTTAATTTTACAATATGCAAACATTTTGAGCCGAAATTAAGGTTTTATTTCAAACCCTAGCCAACCCCGTTTTCTCTTCTTGGAGTAGGGGTTGGATGGGGTCTAAAAGTGTTAATACTCGGACCACGTAATAGGCATTGCTGAAACGATTTTTACAAGGTAAGAACCGTTATGCACACTTTTCGTTTATTTCACGTTGATAATAATTAAAATTTTCTTTGAAGGGTGCTATATTATTGTAGTAAATAATATACATCACAGCATGAATGATAGTATTATTTTCAAAAATACAAATTGTCAATAGTTTAGAACAAAAGTATGTCTACAAATACGTCTAACCAATTTACAAACTGTTATGACTATAAGTAGTATACCTCAGTATTTCAAAGTCTCTATTATAGCCCCAAAAAGCATACAAAAACATTAATAAAACAATAAAAAGTATACGACTTTAACAATTAAACAATAGCAAAACAAAATAATTATAATATATATAATATAGATAATTTAATATATATATTGCTGTGTTTACGTATCAATTCCGTTAAAAAACACATAAACTGCTTAACCAGAACAGTAGGAATGGTTTATGAAAACAAACAATAATATACTGTCAAATCGTTCTTGAGCATAACATTCCTAAAGACATAAATCCCTTCATAAATATCGGATTAAAATATATATCTTAACCAATAGTAATGATTATCATAATGCTTTTATATCTATCTCATTTCAAAGTAAAACAGCAAACAAATAAGGCGTGCAAACACGTATTCCTAATAATTTTACATTGTGGTTGACTAACACTCGTCATATTCTGTCTTAAGCGTCTATAAAACTTAAAGTAGTGTGTATTTGATGTTTCCCACACGTATAATAATACTCCTTGATGGTCATAAACACATATTTCTCTTAAAAAAGCAACGTTTAACATGTATGTTAATTGTACAATTTCAAAGCACATTACATATGGTACGTATACATTTAGATTATATCATGTAACAGTTATGATTCAAGTTAAAAGTGTAACTTGACAAAAAAGTAGTAAAACATCATTATTTCTAAACCACATTTTGAAGTATGTTTCTTATAAAAGGAGTGTACGTTTGAGAGGTCCTTAAAGCGTGTACAACAGCTCTGGGAACATAGTTTGAGTGGTATAATAAGATCAGCGCGTCCCAAGCCTGTGGCATCTCAATGTAATTGTATTTCTTTATGGTACCAGATTACCGACGTAACGCAGTTCTCACACACACATATTGTTTCTCAAACACGGTGATGTTAATCCATTTTGTAAACTAAAATATGTATTCCCTATGTTAACAAGTGAAGAAGACTCCATGAAATGAATACATTTCTATCTACGTACCTCTAAATATATTTAACACTCGAAATTTGGCTAAGTTTGCTCTACCCATGCAACAATGAATACATGTAAATATCAAAATAAAATGTGTCATAATATTACGCACTATACCATGCCGGTAGTTGCGACTTTTAAAGAGGCATGCGACAGTACATGATGTATTTATATTTTACTGAAACGTGTATAATTGAGGTTAGGTTTTATTTTGTTTTAATTTCATAGAAATAATTAAATTATGTGTCGATCACCTTCTGAATAATTACCGTTTCTGAAACGTATTAAAGTTCATGTATCTACGAAAATACAGAAAAGGTCGATAATAAATGGCAACAAGAGGCCCAAGAGGGCCTGTATCGCTCTACTGGCTATATGGAGGATGTAGTAGGGAACCCTACAATGCTATGCGCAACTAGGCTTGGTACTGATCATTCCTGCAAAGTTTCACTGAAATCCAGCTAGGGGTTCAGGAAAACTAGTCCGGATACAGTTTGTGCATCAGGGGCTATAACTCTGCCAAAATTCATTAAACCGGAACATGGCTACGACATGCACAACTAGGTTTGATACTGAACATCCTTGCCAAGTTTCGCTGAAATTCGGTCAGGGGTTCAGGAGAACTAGTAGGGACAAAGTGTGTGTAATAAAGCATTTAAAGGGCCATAACTCTGCCAAAATCATTAAATGGGAACACAGTGATGATATGTATAACTAGGCTTGGTACTGATCATCAAATCGTTGAAAACAGGCAAAATCAAGTCATAATCATTAATAGTAACAATCTGGTAAAGTTTGGTAAAGATCGGGTGAAAAATGAAGGCCGTATCGTTTTAACGACTCAAAATATAGCAATTTTAACTAAATCAAGGGTCAGTCCTTCGGCCAGTAGAGCTAAAACAACGATTTCTGTGTTACGGTTTTGCTGTGCTAATCTATTTTATTTTCCGAACTGATATACATAATGACAATACAACTGTAACATTTAAAGGCAATATTGGTTGCAGTTTTACAACAGACGGTACTCCAGAATGCAGAATCTTGAATAGTTTAAAACAAATGATGGGAGACCATTACCTCGGAACCCTTAATACACTTGCAAATGATAACTGGGTCATCACATTAAATTTAAAGAGAGAAGTCGACTAAAACGGAGGATCGATTTATATTAAAAAATGTGCTTTCTTCACACTCCTGAATAAATCTGTCAAAAAAGAATGAATTGATCACCGCCGGGTAGATCAGCAATTTCCGGTTTAGCCGACAGAAACCCTGTGTATAATTACGTTAAAAGGAAACGCTGCACAATAGTTGTCATGGTCACAGTAGCCGAACGCCTCGTACAGCCGTGGGATGTTGTGACTTACCTATCTCATAATACTAAAATTAAATCGGAGAATCGTGCATATAGGGACAATGCCTATATTGTATCGTAGCTTGGAGCATATCCCAATGAAACAACATATTTGTTTGTTAAAATCTTATTTAGTATCACGATTACGCTGAGATTCTCGATGTTTAAATCGACCAAATCGATGACACCATACTCTATCTATTATTTAACAACTGCCGCTGACTTGGTTTTTTTTCGCGAAAATATAAGGAGATATCCCAGGTTACAATAACCGTAACTGTTCTACTTCTTTTGTTGCTTGTTTTCATTCTGTGTTCTAGATAAAAACCAACTCTAGATAATCAACTGAGCTATAGTGTCGTGAGCTATTACAACCAGACGCATGCGATGGTATGTCTTGCCCTTCAGGAAGTCAGCCACCTGTTTTGTTCTCCACATTATGTTCAGTTTTATATGTTTTTCAGTTATTATTTTTCCTTCCAGTTGTCCATTTTTTTCTCTTCTATAAATATATATAACTGTGTGATCCCATGTTAGACGTCTGTGAAAGTTGTTTCAACTCACAAATCATTTACTACACATTTGGGCAAAATGTTTTACTCCAAAATACACTTATTTACCCGAAAATAATAAATAAATTATTCCAGAAATAATTTGCCGTACATTTTATGCACAGAAATCTGCGTATCATCTAGGTAAAATAGGTAATATGGGCCATGTTTTTTTTGTTTGTTTTTTTATTTGTTTTATTTAATTTATACATGTATTACATTTACCAATGTTATGTTTAAATTCTCTTGCGATTACTACTGACGAGATACTATGTGTACGCCATTACAACATCTGTACAGTTATGCTTTTTTGCGCTGGTGGTAAAACATATTTGCAGTGCTAGAAAGAGTATGACATGAAAAATTGGAAATCACCGAACACGATAAATACAAACAAATTACAGTCTCGGTTTGATTGAGACTGTTCAAGAACGGTAGTCAAACATGTTCACGTCTCTCCTCGTTCCGGGTTGAGCAGACCTCAATAATTAAAATGTCAACAGTACGAACATTTTAGCCACCCGAAGATTTTATGCATACGATGGAACTTTCAATGAAGTATTTTCATTTCATTCAATAACCAGCGGCGTATGATCCTAGTTTCTAATAAAATGCTTTGCTCTAAACGAGAAAACAATATGGGCGAAATAAACTAAATGGAATTTAGTTGCGAGCAAAAGTTATGAAGCTTGCTTATTACAAATAACAGTCTAAATATTAAATTGAAAAGCAGACAACATATTCTAAGGGTGATTAAACAATACTCAGAACCTTTAAAGGCTGAAATAGTGGTACCACCTATTCGACATTAAAGTAAGACCAGTAAACTAAGGGTATGGTGTTTAATTCAAAATGTATTATGATACATGATATATATTAACTCGATCATAATATAACACTAATTTTTTTCAGACAACATGCAATATAACATTCTAAGTTTGAGTTTTAGAACTGCCAATTTCTGTTGAAGATATAACTTTTTATATTTACATATGCGTGCACCGGTTAAGTTGATTCCTTATACACACGTGTGTGATATATGACACTTTTTTGTATCTAATGTCAGCCATCCACGGTCTTTTTTTAATGGATACTTTTAATATTTAGATTTATATTCAATATGTAAATGCAATTAATTATGCGCTGTTTTACAATTACTGAGAATGATGCATTTGTCTGGCTAAAAGATCCATTTGTAGCACTGTTCAAGAACGGTAGTCAAAAATGTTCACGCCTCCTAGCTCCGGGTTGAGCAGACCTCAATAATTAAAACGTCAACAGTACGAACATTTTAGCCACCCGAAGATTGTATGCATACGATGGAGAACATGTAACCTTCAATGAGGTATTTTCATATCATTCAAAAGCCAGCGGCATATGGTCCTAGTTTCTAACAAAATGCTTTGCCCTAAACGAGAAAACAACAATTGGCGAAATAAACAAATTGGAATTTAGTTGCGAGCAAAGGTTATGAAGCTTGCATATTACAAGTAACATTCTAAATACTAAATTAAAAACCAGACAACATATTACACAATTCTCAGAACCTTTAAAGGCTGAAGTAGTGATACCACCTATTCGAAATTAAAGTAAGACCAGTAAACTAAGGCTATGGTGTTTAATATGGAACACCATGACTGTCTTATGATGTTGCCGATTAATATATGCAGTGCATTTCCCTTTGTATGTGGTAGATCTTTCATGATATGCAGTGCATTTTTAACTATATGTGGTAATACATCTTTATATGTGGTAGAAAAGTATTTATATGCAGTAGATTAATCAATATATGCGATAGATAAGTCATTATATGCAGTAGATAAACAATTATATGCGGTCCAGTTATCGTTATATGTGGTGCATTTATTACTATATGCAGTAGTTTATCTAATATATGAGGTCCTTTGAACATTATGTGAAGTACGTTTGTATTTATATGCAGTGATTCTGTTGACTTTATATGTGGTACATATTCTAATATACGTGGTGGATACGTCTTTATATTCGGTGGTTTCAATTGCATTATATTCGGTACAAACGGCTTTATACGTGGTGCATTTCTTATGATATGCAGTGCATTTTCTATTATATGCGGTGGTTTTTTCATTATGATGATGAGATCAATCGGAACACTCGTTTTTGAAGAACTGCTACACAGCGTTTAAAATAAACGACTGCACTGCACATAGAACGCTGTCATTATCGATTATTTAGACCCACAGCGATTGGCCAGTGTATACACACGCTTTACGTAATGTTTTATAAATAGAACAAAAACTGTCTTACTTTTTACAGTCCATTCATTTTAATAATATAAAAAAACACGAACTGTTGAATACAATTAGGTCAAACATAGACACGTTGACTAGATCGGCGTTAGAAAATGGCATATGTTTTTATAACTCACCAGTCCCTTGGAAAATCTCTAAAAATACTCCAACCCATCCTGGAAAAAAATCTCGAAAACACCCCCCATGAACCCCGCTTCCCCTTCAACATATTTTCCTTCCACAAATATTGCGTGGAAAAGTTGAATTAGACCAACAACGTTGACACCGGGGTAGGGACTTCAGACAGAACTGGTATAATACCAACACTGGGGATTACTCTGAAAATGATCTCCTAGGGAGGGGCACAGGTGGCTGTATCGGTGTTGGGTACTAAAAAAAAAAAAATTAAAAAAAATTAAAAACGTGTTTTTTGTAGAAAACAAACATATTTTAACCGAAAACCGAAAACAATTCGATCAAACCGTTTTTCTATCCTAGGGAGGGGCACTGGTGGCTGTATCGGTGTTGGGTACTAAAAAAAAAAAATTAAAAACGTGTTTTTTGTAGAAAACAAACATATTTTAACCGAAAACCGAAAACAATTCGATCAAACCGTTTTTCTATGACAAGTCAAAATGCTTCGAAAAACGCGATTTCCCGGTAGGTCAAAATAACGGAACAAAAAAAAGCAAAATCTGCGGTTCCGACCAGCCCAGATTTGTGGATAATTATCTGAATTTGGCCAGTGAAATAATTGATGAAAACAGTTAGGTATCAAATGTTGACCAGACAGAGTAACAAACCTTGTCTATAACTACGATACTCTGGGACAATTTTTTCAGGAAAACTTAAAATATGTTTGTTTTCGACAAATAACACGAACATTTATTTTTTATTTTTTTTTATAATTTTTTTTTTAGTTCCCAACACCAATACAGCCACCTGTGGGGAGGGGATAGAACAATAAATCGATTTTCTTTGGGTGAGCCTGTTGCTACCCTACCCCTACCCCGGTGGGGGGAATAATTGATAGGTGCATAATTGTTTTGCGTGTATTCCTTCATTAATTACTGATATCCTACTACTTTTTCCTTGATAGGACATTTGTAAAAGTGCATTAAAATCGAAGGGGGCGAGGGAAGTGGGTGTAAGTAGGCTGGGGGGTGGATGGGGATGGAAGGTTTTGTTGAAAAATATTCCGAAAGTGGACTGTTTGTTATAATGTTCAGAATAATGTTGGGAGGGTGCGATGGGGCATAACCCGGGGATTAGACAAAAACGAATTTCTGTTAGGCGGGAATGGGCTATTTCAGATAATCTCCGTAATCACCATCCATGTCCCCGCTTTAAGAAATGTATTTTTAAGCCCATAAAGCACCTCTAGCTTAAAACAACAACAGCAAAATGATATATATATATACACTAGAAAAGTAAAGCGTTTAAAACCTTCAGACCCTGCCACGGAACCATCTGGAAATATGTCCAAAATACAACCCTAGATCCCCGGAAATCCATTTTCTACCTCCACCCCATAAAGCAGTCTAAAAAGCGTTTAGTTCAAGAAAATGTACAGACTACCCCCTAGATTTAAAAAAAAATAATACATCACCTTAACATACGTGGCTTAGCACCTCCTAATAAAACAATGTATGGGGAAAAATGGAAAAACCTCCAGCCACCATACCCCGTTCGTTTTTATTCGTTAACCCCTCATTCCCTCATGGAATTTGTGTAGCCCCCCACCACCCGCACTCACACACCCCAAACCCACACCACCATCACATCCTCACCGCTGCCCTCGCAAGAAAAACAACACCCCCTTACCACATTCTCACAAAACCAGGAAAATACCATCCCTTTGTGGGGCGGGGTGTGTGGATGTATTTTGTTCACAACCCCACTCCCGGAAGCCACCACCCCATTCTTTCCTTATAAGGACACCGGGTACAGAACGTGGTATGGTACGTACCAACATGGGGGACTATCCTTGGGAATAAGAGTGATTGTGTATTTAGCGCGTACACTTCCTCAGTAATTGCTATGTATGCATTTATTATATACTTTCCAGCGAAATAATGGATTAAATCCATATTCACTCCAAAGAAACAAATATTCTCTATTTATTCACTCCAAATTAACAACTATCCTCTATTTATGTATGTCACGCGAGTGCATTGTGTTATCAATAATAGAAAAAGCCCAACTTGCCATATCTTTTTATAAAACATAGATCAGACGAGATGCTTGACCATGATCGCAGGTAGAATGCACGAATTTTTTCGGCCGATGACATTTTTGACTGTCGCTTGTTTGCTCCTTCTTGTTTGAGTGAAACGGGACATACGCAGTGAAGCAGTCTAGTTAGTTTCCGATAAAATCGTAACATCTTAAAAAAACGAGTGTTCCGATTGATCTCATCATCATAATGGAAAAAACACTGCATATAATAGAAAAAAGCACTGCATATCATAAGAAATGCACCGAATATCCACCACGTATATTAGAATATGTACCACATATAAAGTCAACAGAAGCACTGCATATAAATACAAACGTACTTCATATAATGTTCAAAGGACCTCATATATTAGATAAACTACTGCATATAGTAATAAATGCACCACATATAACGATAACTGGACCGCATATAATTGTTTATCTACTGCATACAATGACTTATCTATCGCATATATTGATTAATCTACTGCATATAAATACTTTTCTACCACATATTTATAGGTTATTTAACAGTGTTCTGTACAATACGGATATATATTTGGACGAGTACACAGCTTGGAAAATCATATTGGACGAGCCGCTAGGCGAGTCCAATATGATTTTCCAAGCTGTGTACGAGTCCAAATATATTCCGTATTGTACAGAACACTGTTAAATGATCTTTTTATTCTATACCTAATTTATACGTCCAATCGTATAAATGAATGACAATAATGATCCGGTGACAACAGGAGCTTTATCGTAACGCTTTATCTACAGCGCCTGTCGATTCAGACTTTCATTCGGAACCTTTTCACGCGCTTCGGTCTTTATCATAGGTTTAACATGGGACCTGTGAATCGTACAATACGAAAAGAATACGGGTTATTTTGTACGCGCGTGCGTCCCGATACGGGAATATATTGTACGGTCACGTGATTCGAATGAGCGTCTACGATTGGACGTATAAATTAGGTATAGAATAAAAAGATTTATTTACCACAAATAATTAAAAATGCACTGCATATCATGAAAGATCTACCACATATAAAGAGAAATGCACTACATATATTAATCGGCAACATCATAAGACAGTCATGGCGTTCCATAGTTTAACTCAAAATGTATTATGATACATGCTATATATTAACTCGATCATAATATAACACTCAATTCTTTCAGACAACATACAATATAACATTCTAGGTTTGAGTTTGAGAACTGCCAATTTCTGTTGAAGATATAACTGTTTATATTTACATATGCGTGCAACGGATAAGTTGATTCCTTATATACACTTGTGTGATATATGACACTTTTTTGTATCTAATGTCAGCCATCCATGGTCTTTTAGCTCGATACATTTTATATTTAGATTTATAAATGCAATTAATTATGCGCTGTTTTGCAATTACTGAGAATGATGCATTTGTCTGTCTAATAGATCCTTTTGTATCATTATATTGTGTCGTCGTTGCTTTACTTTGGTTTAATTTGTCGTTGCATTGGGGTGTAGAAGACGAATTATTTTCATTATACTCAATGTCTTGTGTATACAGCTTGCGGCTTTAATAATAAATACTGAAAAGTGGATCCATTGGAAGCAACAAACTAAAACAAATATTAATGCAGTCACAAGGACAAATGCGGGGCTGTTTCAGTGTAAAACATGGTTATCGAATATAGTACGTAGCAATTGTTTTATATGTTATTCTAATTGTTGATGAACTGAAAAACAAATGTACCTGCATCACTCACCTGATGACCTTGTATATTGTTATCAATTGCAACAGTAACAAAGTGCTATAAAAGACGTCTGGTAAGAAAAGAATGTTGAGTGTTTCCCTTTATTAGTCAACAGTTTGTTGTTATGATGTTGTTGTTTTTCTTACCGTAAAATACCGGAACATTTTTAGTCAAACATATCATATCATAAATTACTATGGATGTAGCTGAGTGGTACGCCCGCTTCGAATGCGTGAGGTCACGTGTTCAATCCCCGGCATGTCCATTGGTGTGTATGTCGAACATTATTTTAAACAATGAACCTTACTGACTAGTCAGCTCTTTCTTCATCTATATGTTTTGGATTTAAAAGGACTCGATGCGACATTTGTGGATGACCACCCTTTTTTGTAGTATTATCAATTAACAAATTTAACTCTTAAACATGATCATCATATAAACATTTCTTGATAGTCCAGGAGAGACACATATATTTAAATCCACTACTAAGTTGTATGTAAAAATAAGTATTATTTCATGACGTAGATACATTTACCTGTGGATTAATTTACCAGTTCAAAATTTTCTACGTCATCAAATAAAATCTTATTCCCGTTTTTCAGAGATATTGCAATGTGTGAATTGTAAATATATATTGATGTGTATTGATTTCGATTTAAATAGACATAAACATATTCTTGAAACGAAACATGGCCGGAGAACTTTAAATCATACATTTTAATCGTAAAGAGTTCATATTGCTAACAAGTACACATATCTAACTGTCTAGTAACTACTAAAATAAAGTGACACACGAGAATTTAAATCAGCACCTCAGTGTCATCATTACGTGGTCCGAGTATTAACTTTTATACCCATCCAATCCCTTTACAAACAGCGAAAACGGGATTGGCTGAATTATGAAATAAAACCTTAACTTTGGCTTAAAAACTTTGCATATTGTAAAGTTAAAACATTTAATAGGTAATTTTAAACAGGTTAACACACATTTTCAGTAAACGTTGTTTTTTAAACGTGTTTTATTGCCGAAATATCAGTTATAAAAGCCTGCTAATATTAGCTTTCTCGTGGAAATGGAATTAAGGGTGGCCACAATTAGACTTTTTTTTTTACCTCACATTTTGTGCCCAAAATTGACAATTTTTAACATAGGCCAAAATGGGGGGTAGGGGTACAAAAGATGGTATTTCTCAAAAACCGTTTAAGATATTCACTTAATTTAAACTTTATTACAAAGACATGTGTTAGCATATACAGAGACAGGAATAAAAAGTATTTTCCTATTATTTGTTACAGACCTATGCCGTTATATGTCAGAGCTCGTCGAAATCTAAAATAGCACATTTTTTTCTCAGTTTTTATTGAATATCTTTCTTATATGCACACCGACCCCCAAATTTTATTTTTTCATTCTAAAACTCAGGTCTTGTATATATTGTAGACAAAATATCTCAAAACGTTTACTGTTCCTTTATCATGAAAAATTTCTGGATCACAAATTTAAAAATGCAATTTATAGTAAACTGGGTGGGGTAATGACAAGGGATGTACTAATTTTTCAGATGGTGATAAAAATACCCCAACCCTTAATTTTTCGTCCTAAAGTATGATCTATTACATTAAAAAAGACGGAAAATCGATACCTGTTCTGCAAACCACACTACACACATGTAAGTTGCCATACACAATTTGCAGCTGATTCAGAATTTAAAACCGCACTGTGAGAGTGTATTACTAAAGATTAATTTTGCGAAAAAGTTAAATCACCGACCCATCATTATTTTTCCAGAAACTAACTAGTAATATGTTAGTCTTCATAAAAAACAGGGGAATTAAAAATTCTTACTGTTCTGATATTCACCAGAGGGCACCCTTAAGGGCGTGACCACGTAACGCGTTATGCATTCAATTTAATTTATCATTTTCACTTTAAATCAGCTTGCATGTATTTAAATAAAAAGTGATACAGTTTGAAATTTGTTTATGTTTTCTCCGGTATTCTAATAAAGACAATAATAACAATAATATTCGTTCAATATAATCGCTAATTAATAATAACAAATAATTAGATTTGAAATATTCAAATAAGTATTATAAAAGTTGTTTTTCAAATAAGCGATTTATGTCGAAAATATGTACAGAACGCAGTCAATTTAAGCAAATAAAGTTTGCCATGGTTCCCATTAACAGATTATCTGGTCTATTGTAAAATCGCGTTGTTAATTTGGGCGTTTGATATTTTAAAATAACACAGATGTGTTCTTATTGAAATATTCAGTCGAACATATATTTCGGCAAAGTAAATATCTGATTGAAAATTGATTTCGTTTCCTGTTTACTTACACTATGTCTCACAACCATAACCATCAGCATATGTTTTTTTTGGTTTAAACATATTTTATTGCATTTTTTAACAAAGTATGCAAATGGGTCGGGCTACAAGTTCTTACAACATTAGTTACGGCCCTCCCCAATACAATTTAAATTACAAAGAGCAATTTTAATGTTATGGCTATAGTAAACATATTAAGTAACAATGAATACAGAAACTAAATGAATTAAAGTTTACAAATGTAGACGTAAACAGTTGTCACAATAGTTGGGTGAAAGAAAAGCATATCGGATGTAAAAATGATAACAGTTTGTTTTGCTTACTCCAGTTGTTCATTGCATTCTGTACAAAGTTGTTTCTAATACAGTATTACATGTACCATCGTTGCCTGTTCTTATAAAAAACAGTTCAGTTCTTTAAATTTCTTCATCAGATCCATAACGGTTTGTTCTCATTACGTGGTCCGCTTATTTACTTTCATACCCCATCCAACCCCTTCTCCAAGAAGCGAAAACGAGGTTGGCTTGGGGTATGAAATAAATCCTTTGTTTCGGCTTAACAAAAGAGTATGATAGTGGAACTTTGGAAACGGCCGAACACGATAAATACGAAATATTGCTGTCTCGGTTTGACTGAGACTGTTCATGGACGGTAGTGAAATATGCTTGCTACCGTTCACGTCCGCTAGCCCCGGGTTTGCATATTGTAAAACTAAAACATTTAATTAGTAATTTTAAACAGGTTATCGCATTGTTTTTCAGTAAAAAAATTATATACCCGTTTTATTGTCGAAATGTGCGTTAGAAAATCCTGAAAATATAAGTGTTCCCATCACTTAATGAAATTAAGGCGGGACCTCTTAATGTCTGCAATAAATAAATAACAGGTTTAAGCTATTTATGATGATATTATTTACATTAATCAGACTCTTGAATAGTACATTTTCCATCGTTATTTACATATAATCTGTACCAACCAGATAAATTAGTTTGTCAATGTTAAAAAAACATGGTACAAATGATTTAATTTAACCATGTTTCTTTATTGTAATGCTAATCTAAATTTGTTCAGCAATGTAATGTCTTATAATGCATTTAGGGATTGTATTTAAAGCTGTACTTTCGAGTGCTCCGATACAGCTGCGTAACAAAAGTACACGGAGACGACACTGTGATGAAGCCATCAAGTATTTGTATATTAAAGTCCCTAGCAAATTTAACTATATATGTACCAGGTTTCTAATCCTACTGGCGACGAGGTGTGTATATATTAACGGCTTTAACCAGCCAGGCCAAACCCCAAAACTGAAGCGTCGAATTAAATTACGCATATTCAATAACGGGTACTTTAAGAACCCAGGAATAAACCTAGACTTTTTATCGGCACATATACATTAGAATATGAATGAACACCTGAACAGAGCTTTGATAAACGGTTTTGTAATGTAATTCTGCCGTTAATTGGCGGGTTAGTTTCTTTAATACTGAAAATGGGATGCAAGGAACACAATCAAGAGAGAAAAGTAGCAGGCTCGGTTGTATTGAACTGTTCAAGAGAGGTAGTGTAAGGTGCAACATATATCTTGAAGACCCAAACAGAACCAGTCAGTAAAATCACTATCGATTTATACCGAAATTTGAAGAGACAAGCTGATGTGAAAATCTTGCGAAATATTCTTAGTCAGTTTGTTTGAACCGTCTATGTCATTTGTTATATACTTTTTACCCCAAATTATTGGTTTATATATATCATGTTTTATTTGTTCTGACAATCTTGTCTACATCATATTTCACAGGCTCATCGTCACAACTAATGATGAGAATCTGAATCGAAACCAGAAAATGTATCCATTGGACACGAATGATCGATGTGCATTTCGGAAAGTAAACTAAGTCTTGCAGCATCTTAGAGAAATCATTCTTTTCTGGTTTTGGTAACAGCGAAAATATTTAATTGGGTGATCGTTTTCAGAGTGTAGCGCTATTAGTGACTTAAAAATGGGGGTATGACAAATTCAAATAAGACAAACTGACGGGACACAGTACAGTTTTCATTTAGATATATATGTGAATAAAATGTCAGGAATGTATGTTATCGTCGGTGACTTAGCATCAAGACAATGACCACCTCAGTTTTGTCCCCTTAGTGAATCACCAGATGCTACGTTATTTTTTCTTTGATGCCTCTTCTGTCGAGCATCACCTGCTACGTTCTCAATATTGCTAACAGGCAGTAAATGCTCTTTTAAACTTTAAATAATACATTAATCGAAGTCGTTTAATTAAGACAAATACATCAATCAACGATGTTTAGATTTGCATATGTGTTCCTGCCAGCAACAATCACTAAAGACGAAAGTATCGACATGTGACAATGATTGCAAATATTGATATTCAACTAATATGTCATCTTGAAACACTAGGCATAACCAAGTTTAATTAAATGTCTGATATAACATCTGCTAAGCTGTTGTAATATGTCAAATGTATATCTACTTCATATCAGCATAACTATTATCAAAAGCAGTAGCCAATGTTAAAGACCTTATGTTGAACTAGTTGTTCTCCTTACTATCTTGCTTATTTGCTATTAGTCATACTCATTAATGGTTATTACAGGTAAATTATTATAAAGTGAAGTTGATGCTGCCTTGTTGGTTAGAGAATAGTTCATGGCGGGGACTTCTTTATTTATACTGTCCCGTTTTATTTGGATGACAGTAGGTTAAGTGCGAGGTTTGATGTACCCTATAAGCTGGTTTAAACCCCTAGTGGCCTTTTTTGCCACTGACCGTTCCAATGCGGTAGCCCTATTGTCCAATGCGGTAGCCCTATTGTCAACCCTTGTGTGTTTGTGATGTTTTATTTTGCCTTTTA